>QTSX02001476.1:0-422450 GCA_014839935.2 Entomophthora muscae
GGATGGCGGCTGTGGTGATCCACATGTGTGCTGTTTTGCAGGCAAGGGTTGATTTGGCTTCAAATAAAGACAATATGCTGAGGAGTGACAATGTGTGGTTAGCTGGTGACGCTATAAACTAGTAGGTAACATAGGGCTGCTAAGGGTAAGTAGGGTGAGCCTAGTAGGTAACATGGTCTACTAGGGTAAGTAAGGTGAGCCTAGTAGGTAACATGGTCTACTAGGGTAAGTAAGGCCTGCCTGGTAGGTAACATAGGACTACCAGGGGCAGATGTTGCCTCCACCCAGCAGAAGATATTGGCTGCTTTGGGGCTTTAGTGCTTCACCCCGCAGGAAACTGTGGCTGAAAAAGGGTGAAGACTGAAATAGCAAGCAGGGAACTTTGTCTTCTGGGGGGAGTAGGTTTTGGACCCCTGGCGGGTAACGCAGGCTGCCAGGGAGGGGAAGAGCTTTGAGGGCTCTATGTACCCTAATATGCTTACAGGAGGTCTGTGAGCAAGCACCCTACCTAACAAACTGGTAGGGTGTTCTTGTTTATGCCCCTATGGGAGATTTGGGGGGAACTAAAGATGAGCATTGGAGGGTATAGACTTGCTCAGAAGTATCACCAAGGCGGCTTGCTTGAGAAAGCAAGCTGCAGAACTTGGTGTGATCAGGCCTCTGGGAAGTAGAGCTGATTACTCTGCAACTGAAAGTCCAGACTCAATAACCTGGGTGAGTAAAGACAATGCATAGACATTGATCTATGGTTGAATGGCCTAAGTGTACTGCCACTTGCGAGGGCCCAGTCAGACGCCAGTTCAATGTAGACTCATGCCTGGGTCTACAAGTTCTGTTAATGGGAGCTGGGATAAAGAACCGAGGTGGTTCATGGAATTAATAGAGAAAACTAGCAAGAGAGACTGTTTGATCACAGTGAAGGCTAGTTGACGGACTGTTAATTCATATTGAATTGTGGGAACCAATATGATTCAGTGTGTAGAAGGAAAAAAAAGGTTCCTAGTGAGGATTTGTTGAGGAACTGGTTGAGAATAAGCTAAAAGACCAGAAGTTGGTGCTGAAGAACTGAAGAGCTGAGAAGATGAACTAGCTGGACTGGATGCAGAGGCTGGAAAGCTGGTTTTAGTGACTTTTGAGAAGAAATTCAGATAAAAAGAAGCAGTTAAAGAATAATTAAATACTGCCTGATTATGATTAAAAAGAGATTAAAAATTATAGAATAAGAAAGAAAGAAAGAGAAGGGAAAATAACATATAGTTTGTTAGAACTATATATTATTTTAGGAAGAAGAATGGAAGAGGAAATGAGCCAGAAAGAAGCTGGAAAAAGAACAGAGAAACTGTAAGGGCAAAAGAGCAAATTGTGCCAAGAACAACTAGGAGAGGCAAAAGAACAAGCGGCAAGCAGGTTTGAAGTTGCAAAACATTGAAAGAAACACGGAGAAACACAGAGAAATGTTGAAAATTTGAGGGGTCAAAATTTGCCTAAGTAAAACATATGTGGAAGCGCTCAAGATTTGCCGGGGAAATGTGACGGGAATTACGGTGAAACTGTTTGAAACGCGGAGCAGTTGTTTACCCGGAGAAAGACAGCCTTGGGTTTAAACCAGGGTCAAGGACAGGTCATCTGAGGAACCTTTTTGGCAAAACTGTTGAATTGAGGTGTATGATTGGCTGCAAGCCAGAGTCTATTTGATCAGTGTTTTAAGGGCTTTAACTTAAGAGTTAAAGCCTAAAAAATGAGGAGCAGAAGCAGAAAATTCATGGCTTTCATTGGCTGAAGTAAGTTTAAAAGTTTAATATATTATAGAAGAAGAAGAAAAGGATAGTTTAAGCTTTGAAGAACCAGAGTTCTAAGAGAGGTTTTTGGTCTGAAACAAGGGGCTATAAAAGGGAGAGCTATCTGAAACTCTTCAGGGACTGGATCAAGTGGATTACAAAGGCCATAGAAGCTACAAAAAGAGCAGAAAACCAAGGATAGGAAGCCAGAGCTGGAACAGACTGCAGGAGCCTAAGATTGAAACACAGGAGCCCACAACTAAGGTGCAGGAGCCCGAGACCAAAGTGTAGGAGCCTAAGACCAAGGAGCAGGAGCCCAAGACCAAGTACAAGGAGTCTAGGAGATTGTTGAAGGACTCCAAGTATTGGCACAAATCCCTTATTATTCCCTATCCCAAGGCTATATATCAGAAGGTTTCTAAGGGGATCTTCCTTCTGACTGTGAATAAAGTGCCTATTACAACCCCTATCCAAATTTCCCGTGTAAAGAGAGAATATAAATCCCATGAGTTGATTACCCCATATTTTCTATCCTAGCCCAGGGGACAAGGAATCCTATTGCCTAGGGCGCAGGAAGTTTGCCTCTAGTAAATCTGCCCAGGAGGAGTGGGAGATGGTGACAAGGCATTTGGAAATGACAAATAGAGGAAGAGAGTTCATTGGGGGAGAGTTTGTGAGACTATTACAGGATTGGTATCAGCCTAAAGAAGGATTGGCGCCTGCTGAAGTGCAAGTGTATGGTGGAGACGCTCACTTAGTGATTGGGAAGATACTGGAGGAGTTTGCCCTTATGCAAGCCAAGTATAAGCTCCTCACCAACTATTCACCACTGTTGGGGAATGATGACTCTTCCAAGCCAGTCCCTGGCTACGACTCAGGACACACTTTGGGGACTGGTGACCAGGAACCCCACAGCGGCCCTGAACTTGTTGGGCACGTCATGAAGGCATACTGTGCCAAGAACGCATTCCAATGTATAGTTACAACCCCCTACCATCCTCAAGCCAATGGACGTGTGGAACAGTTAAATGGCCCACTGGTTCTATTGATTGCCAAGCTCTCACAAGAACACCCTAAAACTGGATGGTCTGAACACCTGCCCACTGCTCTACTTATCCTGCAAGCAAGAATCAACAGGGGCACTGGATTCAGCCCTAGCACCCTGGCCTTTGGAACACCTGACAGTCTGACAGGGGTTGAACAGGGAAAACTACGGACCAAGGTTCCCGACAAGCCTCCCCTAGTAACAACTCCATCCCTAGACCAATGGCGTTCCAAAGCCTGGGAAATCAAACACAAGTGGATTGCGGGAGGGACAAAGCACCTCAAAGCTAGATACGCCATAGGTGACCCCGTCTACACCCTCAATCCCAATTCTGCCAAGTTGGAACCCACCACCTAGGGCCCTTTAAGATAGCCGCAGTCTATGTCAATCACACTTATCAACTTGAAGATGTCCAAGGAAACACCAAGAAGCTTCACCATGATTGCTTGTGCCCCTGCCGCGCCATCCCCACACAAAAGTTGTTTGTGTAGACCTTCCCAGAACTTCTGCAGACTCCGGTCTTGGTGTCTGACAACAAGCAGGGGGAAAGGGGGGGTGTTGCAACCAAGTCTCCAGCCTTGCCTGCTAACATATCTTACAATACACAGGGGGCTCTTGACAAGTTGCCCCTTGACGTATCTAAAGTTATGGATTAATCTGATGGCAATACCAAATGGTGGGTACTTCATCCTAATTAGGAGCGCTGCCAATTCAATTTGCTGATTCCCGCACAAGTTATTTCTTGGCTCCAAACCTTACATGGAACTCCCCACCATGTCACCCCCTTATGGCCTTGTGGCTTTCCCCAGATAGTATATTAACCACTATATTCTATAATAAATGATACCTTGTTCTTATTATTCTGTCCTTTCTAATGGACTGTTGTCTTCCCCAATTCCAAGTACTGAATCCTCATTGGTTCAGTTGCAACACTAGTCAGGCATCAGACCAGGGTTGCTTCAATGTCAGTGTCATATGGGGAATCCTCAGCGCTATCCCATTGGTTGCCAGCAAATTGGTAAGAACCCATATGGAAGCCACCTTCCCATACATCCAGAGCTGCACCATGCGCTCAGCCACCCATATGTTATGGTGCGCAAGTTGCTTCCAGGCCTGGGTCAATGGAAGCCTGGGATCCCGCTGGAGGAGGTCAAGCATGATTGGATGTTGGGGGGCAGGTTGGTTGGTGGCAGGAAGTTGTTCCAAATCAAGGTTGCTATCCTGATTGGTTGGTTGGTGGAAAGCTTGTGCGGGGGTGGGTACAGGAGCAGGGGCAGAGCTAGACTCTAAGTGACTCTCAAACAAGTCAAAGCCATAGGGGTCAGTTGTCAGGTACAGGTCAGCTTCCTTGTTACCTGCCTCAAAGGCTTGGATGTAAACAGGTGCCTCCATGTTCTGAGCCTTGCCTCCATTGAAGCTGGTCTGGCTGCTGCTGGCTTGACTGCTGGCGCTGTCAAAGATATTGCTTGTAAAAACCATTGTAAAAAACCTAGGATAAAATCACTAAAAGTAGAAATTTTAAAATTTAATGATTTATTTTTATTATAATCTCAAGTCCATATTTAGAAGGTTCTCAAAACCATTCCATACAAATCTGGAGCCATAAAAATGAATAAAATGCCTCTGTTTCTAAATTGGATAGCTGTTGATTGGCTGTTAAACTGTTATTTTTCTATTTTAGGCTGCTCATACTACACATCTTGTGTGAGTTCATTTTTTTTGTGCTTGTGTAATCTTGCTTCTAGATTGCTCAAGTTTTTTTTTTCACTTTAGTTCTTTGGTCAGTGCCTCATATGAATCCTGATTGGATTATAATATACTCCGGAACAGCATCCATCCATTTCACTTGTTGTGTCAGTTCATTTTTTTTGTGGTTTGAACTACACTGCTTGATGTTTGATATAATTTTGTATAATGGGCTAGTGAATTTTTTTTGTTTGAAAGTCCATTTATTAACTGAAATTTAATAAATTAATTGAATCCTGAATCTTGCGCAACTTGGATTGTGTTTAAATATGAAATCATTTTGTTTAAATCTGAGGTATTTTTGGTTGTTGCCATAGCTTTTAAAACTACTGTACTTAGAGAGAGAATTCTACTATATAGTAGAATAGAAGGAGGGATTGTTCACTAGGTAGACAAAGGGGCTGGTTGGGTTTGAACTCCTACCAGGATCAGAATAACTAAGATAGTACAATCTGGTATGTGCGGACATTGTAGTTGACCTATTTAAGGAAATGAGGCAACTTTTGAAGTCAAAAGCAAACCCAACTAGGTCTTTGCAAGTATTGTAATTTTCAGGCTATATTGAAATAGCATTAGTTGCACAATTTACAACATATAGGCTTTTTAATCATTAAAATTAAAGCTACAATCCTTGTAAAAAAGCAGCAATTCTCTTCTTTTAAATTGTGGTGTCACTCTCAGGGAAAGTGGTAGGCACTGCAAAGACGCCATTTTTATTGCAAATATTATGGGCAGTGAGTATCTCACAGCTTAATTTGGTCATCTGTATGAGCAC
Organism: Entomophthora muscae; assembly: GCA_014839935.2. Lineage (NCBI taxonomy): Eukaryota > Fungi > Entomophthoromycota > Entomophthoromycetes > Entomophthorales > Entomophthoraceae > Entomophthora > Entomophthora muscae. The sequence continues at coordinate 5,345 of QTSX02001476.1, forward strand.
CCAGCTCAGGTTGCTGTTCCTTTTTTCCCAGGCTCTGAGATAGGGTCAGAGTAACAGTTGAAGTCAAACAGCTTCTCTTTAGTTTCTGAGGGGGAGTAACAAAGGAAGAGTGGGAGGGACGGGACTGGTTTCCACAGGCTCTGGTGAGGATGTTGGTGTCTTGGGAGGTGCTTTAGAATTAGCAGGCCGTTTTTATGATTATTCTTGGCCTTTTTGGCCTTATAAGGGTTGAATTTGCCCTGGAGACCTTGGAGGCCTTGAATGAAGTTTTTTTTGGTAGATTTGGGAGGCATTTAAGAGAGAAATAGAATCAAAATATGGATAATTTGAGGACAGTTTTTAAAGAGAAAAATTGAGAATTTTTTAATATAAAAATATATAAAATTCTTACATAGATTGTAGAAAATAGCAAAAATATATAGTTTCAAAATTTCAGAGATTTTTCACCATGCAAAAATAAAACTTTTCTTGTAGTGCAAGTATGCAAAACTTTGAGTTTTGAATGAAAACTTGCAGTCAAAATAGTGTATTTGAGATGTTGTAATTGAGATGCTGTAGCTCAAAAACATAGGGGATTTCCATATTTTTATTTCAAAATAAGAAATTTACAGTGGAGCTACAGCAATTAGACCAAATAGTAAAGCTTGAATATCTCAAAAACTATCTTATAAACCTGGGTTTAAAAAGTACTCAGCTGTTTATAAGATATAAAAAATACATATATTTTCAAAGTTTCAGGCAATTTCTTACATTTTTTTATTAATATGAGTTTTAATGTCATTTTTTACTTTTGAAAAGTGGAAAACAAGAATTGTGGTGAGGGAATCAACATAGTGTAGCCTGGCATAATATCTAATTTCCCCTTATTTTCCCCCATCCATTGTGCGCATCAAATCAATTGGGTGATAGGATACCTAGTGTACTTTGAAAAAATATATATTGAAATGATGTACTGTAAATTCAGAACCTGAACGTAAAAATGCAGGATTGTCAAATCCTTGGTCCAAATTTCAAATCACTTTTGCGGGCAACTCAGCTGAGTGAAAATTAAAATATTTAATAAAATCAACCATTTAATTTGACTTTTTTTGATTTATTTAAATTGGCAAATTTCATATCCCTTGAGCAGATATGTGACCGTACTACAGTCACATTGGGCTGTGGTTTCACAAAGAGGTCAAATTGTGATGAATTTCATAGGTTGAAATTCAAAACAATAGGATTGGCCTTGGAGAGACTTTCCAGCATAGTAATGGATTACCCAGGAATCAATTAGGCTGTACTAATTGAGGGCCATAATGAATAATATGAACAGTTCAGATTATGAGACTAGGTGTCTCAAACCAATTGATTAACTGGGAAGGTTAATTAATTGATACCCTTGAATATGGTTAATGAAGATTTAATCATAGGGCCAAAATGGACTTGACTGTGTCAAGTAAAGACTTGTTGTCTTCAAACAGATTAATTAACTGGGAAGGTTAATTAATATATGCTGGGAATATAATTAATGAGGATTTAATTATATTGTTTAATTGCCTTGACTGTGTCAAGAAGTTTGGTTAAGGTTAGCCAAGAGTAAACCCCCAAATTTTGGGTTAAAAGCCCATTTTGGCAAATTAATTAGGTTAGAAGCGCCGCTGTGCCGCCTAATTGATTTGTAAAGCACCAAGACACCACCCAGTGAATGTTTCAGGCGCTGGAGCGCCACCTGGGAAAGTTCCTGGGTGCCGCAGTGGCGCCTGGTTTGAGTTTCAAAGCATTTTAATGGGTTTTTAATGCAAAAACCATTAAATGCAAAAAACAGCTAAATGGGTCATTATTTGTCAGATTAATCTGTTTCCTATTAACTGTGCTACTTAAAACTTTAAAATTTTGTTTTAATTTTCTTATCAATAAATTTAAATAATTCCAACAATTTTATCAAAATAAATCTTATTTAATCCTTATAATATAAAAACCTATATTAAATTGATCATTTTCTACTTACAGCTAAATTAAACTGTATTAAAAGCTAGTAACAATCTTATTTCATATACCATTATTTCTTGAAAGCTGATTAGTACAAAATGACATCATTCTAAAAAGAGCAATATAAAAATACAATAAAAACTGATATGATGCTTTTTGTTGGAAATCAAATTTTTGCCTAAAATCTTAGCTTTTTTAAAATATTTAATTTAAAATATAATAATTTTTGAATTCCTCTTTTTAAAAAGAGGGCAGATAGCTTTTTTGCATATTTAATAAATAAATATTAAATAATTTTAGGGCTATTTTTTAAAAAATCTAGTAAAAAGTTAAAAAAAACTAAAACTAAAATTAAAAATGAACTTTTATTGAAATTTCAGTGATCTCATTTAGCATAAGTAATTTATTCTTAAGTTAGATTTTATAGAAAATATAAAATATGAACTTATAAAAGAGTAAAAGTTTTCTTTTCAAAATTTTAAGTATTTAATATTAATAAAATAGCTTTATACAACTATTTAATAAAATTATATTTTTATACTGTATGCTAGAGATAATATGTATAAAAAATTCAAACATAAAAAAATGTATCAAAATCTTGCTTTATTTAATTAAATTTTATAAAGGTTAAAATTGATTTAAACTAAATGGAAAATGATCTTAGGCATTGTATCTATAAAAATAAGATACAAATTTAATTATACAAGCAAATATTTATATGTAATTAAAAATAACATTTTTGTTTTGATAGATTTAAGATATATAAAGTTCATTTTTTAAGAACTGTTAAAGGTTATAATAAACTTAAGTTTATTTAAAAAAAGGTTTTTGAGTTGGTTACTAAAAGTAAGCTAAATAATGATTTATACTTTAAATTTAGTTTACTGATTAAAATATCATACTTTAAGAGTTAATTAGCATATTTTATTTCAAATAATAATTTTATAAGCTTACATTCAAAGCCACTTCAAGATACTAAATTGGTATTGAAATATAAAGTTGCAGCACAATTCTGAAAGCTGAGATTAAGGGCTTTCTAATGATACTAGTTTGAGCGAGATTGAAGTACTATTTGCGGAAATACCAACAGTTAACCAGAATATAAAAAGGGGTAAATAAACAATGATATCAGACTTCAGGGGTGATATTGATAAATTAAGGAGATCAGTTGGGGGTCAGTTGGGGATTTATGCCTGTAGTGCAAAAGCTCAGCTAACATGGTATTTAAACAGCTCAACTTCACAGAAATTTACTTTACAATCTACACCTTTACTCCTCTCTGATAACTGCACATCTATTTCCAAGCAAGAACTGCCTGAACCAAGCCAAGGAACCCAACCACTATAATTATGGAACCTATCAAGTTTGCACCTCAGATGACACCCTTCTTCTCACTGGGGGCTTCTACTAAGAGAGAAAGAATCTCTATGCTTAAACAAGCATTCCTTTTTACTGCTGGCAGTGATCTTAACAGCTTTGTTGAACATTTCTTATTAAAAACAGAGTTTGGAAAAAGTACCTTCTTACCTGTCATACAAAATTCTAAGACAGATGATTTCCTTAACAACCTAAAGGAATTGATGTCAGAGTCCCCTTCCAAGCACCTTCCTTCCCTAAGAGCATTGGTAACATCAAGCTACAGTCTGAAAGAGCTTTGGGATTGTGGATTTAAAATGACAAAAAATGAGTATTCATATTCTAAAAAAATAAAAAATGCTAAAAAAGCATCATTAAATTCAAAAAATAAAAAAGGAAAAAATGATTCAGTAAAAAAGAAAACATAAAAAATATTTTAAAACATATATTAAAAAATTCATTTCCAACTAGCCAATTCACTAAAATAATCCCCTGGATTGATTTATGAAGAATTACAAAAAGAGTTGAGTGAATACTCAACTAAAATAAAATACTCATTATTGAAAACAAAAAAAGAAATTTATGAAGGTATGAAAATAAAAAATATTTCTATTTCACTTTCCACTTTTTATAAGCTTATTCCTAATAATATAATTAAAAGCAAAAAGCAAACTGATATGTGTAACATTTGCAACTTAAAAAAAGACATTAGAAATGAAGAAAAAGGATTTGAGTATAAAGAAGTTGCCATTGCCTAAATCTATTAAAGAAAATTTGGAATCTATTGACCTACATGAAAAGTTATATAAGCATCAAAATAAAGAATATATTAGTGATATAAATAATCTTGATAATAATTCATGTGTTATAGTAATAGACTATAAAGAAAACTTTAAAATAGATGGGGGTCCTATAGAGACAAATAATTGTTTTTATGAGAAAATACCTATTTCTTTATTAGGATTTGCAATTGCTTTTAAAGAAAATGAGAAATTTAAATATGAGTATCATGACTTTTTATCTGAAATTTTATCTCATGACTCTTTGTTTTCAGGTCAGTGTTTGATAAGTCTGCTTAAAAATAATAAATCTAAGAATATTAAAAATATTAAAGTTTGGACTGATAATGGTAATCATTTCAGATCTTATGAATTTTTATATTATCTTTTTAAAGAGGTACCTAAAATTATAAAAGGAACAATTAAGTTTAATAGATTTGTTGAGTGTCATGGCTAAAGTATTGTTGATGGTCATTTTGGTGTATTATCTAAAATATTTAAACAAAAGGAAAATGAGATGTATATAAAAAATATAAATGATCTCAAAATGGTTTTTGAGAGAGAGGAAGAAAGAAAGGGTCTATATGAGACACTTGTAAATAATTCAGATGTTTCCCAAAAAACCTTTTTTCACATCTATGATAGAAAGTCTAGGCCTAAAAAAAGCTGGCTTGAAGTCAAAGCATTTTATGTTAATCTTTCATATTTAATGAAAGATGGTGAGCTGTATGTTTCACCTTTGACATTTTAGGATGTTAAGGAGTACTCCAAAATAAATTATTGTCCAAAGTTCTGCACAGATGACATCAAAACAAGGAGAGCTGATACTACTAAAGGATTAGTAGGACACGTTCAAGAAGTTGGACGCATAACAAAAACTTATATTTCACATAGGGTAAATAGTCTTTTAAATACAACAACTTTTTTTCTAAAAATAACTAAGAAATTAATTATATGAGCCAAAGATAGGGTAATAGCAATTATAGCTTTGGGGCTGCTATTACTCTCCCATGCAACTCATATATTTAATTCTTGGCTTATTAAAATAGAAAAAAGGGTTTTAGCAAAAAATACAGCTAATAGAAATACAATTTATTTCTATTATTTGTATATTTTACACTCTTAAACTTTTCTTCAGTAAACTAAGCATTATACTAATGTTCAAAAAACATAATTTTATGACTTAAATGATACCAAAGAAGTTAAAAGGCTTTGAAATGCTTAGGCTGGCACCTTGGCTTAATCTAACAAATAATGACCCAAATGTAGAAAATGGTGTCTATGCATTCAGAATTGATCAGCTGGTTCCCAGTTGAAACAAGAACAGCTTGGATCAGGAATATATATTCCACAGGGTTTTGGTGCCAGAATTTCAGAATGATTCAAGCCAAAGCAATAAATTTCTATAGAAGGAATCAGGTGATTCTGGAATGTATTAGGGCACATTCTTATAGGTTAAGAGTGTGAAGATCTTTTTGGTAAAGATCTGGATTGGATGACACCATTATGTCATAAACCACATGATAGGAATCCAGGTGTGATTTGGGAACCAGAGGGGTTTTCAGCCAAATGTACCCTGATTGGTATATAATGGAAACATGATAATAATTAATAAAAAATGATACTTATGTGTGACAATGGTTGCTTTCCCCTCAATCTTTTTATGCTTTGTGTTTTTGGCTTTTAACTGAAATAAGACTACCATGGAATGAGAGAGATGGTCTGCAGCTAAGACTATGGGAAGCAAAAAACATGGAAGTGATCACCAGATGGCAACAAGTTTAACGCCAAGATTACTTGCCCGGAATCCAAGCTCATTGAAGCTTACATAAAGGATTACCCGCCAAACCATAAAAGAGTCGGACTGGGATAATGAAGAAGCAAGCATGAATTTCCTGGATCTTTCACAAGATAACTCAACTAACAAAAGACAAAATACAGCAAAAAATGCGGGACACATGAATCAGAAATGCAGGATTCTAATATAAAATTTGAGATTTCCTGTATATCAAACAAATCATAGAAATCATGTAAAAATTAACAAATCTGGAATTGCGGGATTGTCAAATCCAAGAAGCAAATTTCAAATTAAAAATGAGGTGAATTTGAAATAAATATAATTTATGGGGGTCTCAAACAGGAAGTCAAAGGATCTAGAGTATATTTGTACTAATTCTTTTAGGAATCATAGGCATTCTCAAAAATCACCCTATTCCATTTTAGGGTGGCTAAAATTTAGATGCTTGATTACAGTAGATTTTAAAAATGATAATAATAAAATAGAATTATATATTACAATCTATCTTATCATGTTGTCCTTTCCTTTATGTGTTGATAGTTTTATTTGCTGTTGATAATGTGCTTGTGTTTAATTGGATAGTTTCACCTCCAGTTGCCTTGGCAATAGGAAATCAAGTTGCCTCCCTGAGACCAGCTGTGGTTGTAGAGGCAACTTGATTTCCTATTGCCAAGGCAACTGGAGATGAAGCTATCTAATTAAACACAAGCACATTATCAACAGAAAATAAAACTATCAACACATAAAGAAAAAGACAATGTGATAAGATAGATTATAATATATAATTCTATTTTATTATTAGCGTTCTTTAAAATCTACTGTAATCAAGTATCCTTAATAGCAATTCATTAACACATAGTGTCAGAAAATTGTGGACCATGGTATTTTATCATCAGCCAGATGATATCCTAAGTCTTCTAACATTAGGAAAGTACAGAGAACCTGTGACTTTGGCGTAACCTTTGGCCCAGAAAATTTTGTTGTCATCAGAAGTAGAAAGTCTGACAGGGCCCAAGGCCTGAAGGATTTGGGACAGTTCTTCCTACTTCTGGATATAGGTTCATAAGTTGTTGTGTACATAGTTTACTATAGGGTTTAATACTGTATAGTAACAGTATGATCTTTTGCTCTCCACTTAATTAGAATCAAACTAGGGAAAGGATTTGAAATATCAACTCTTTATTAGAAGGCTGATATTGAGGCTGGCCCAGCTGCCCGCGTTTATCTGAGTTAATTCTGGCCCAACCTTGAGTGTGTGCGGTTTGTGACGGAAGCTTGCTTGAAAACTTCCACAGCTCAGTATCCTTTCTAAAGCTGTGCAACTATCCCTCAATCTGAGCAGAGTAGCTGTGAAACTGGACCATGTTCCAGGTGGCTAGCTAGCCTGGCTGGCTACTAGTTGGTGGAGATGATTCTTCACTTAATCAGAGCTACTCTAATACAATAGGATCAAAGCCTTTTATCTTAGAGTGTTTGACCTGATAGCCCAGTCTATTTTAGGCTCTTCTATAAGTGTTTCAGATGATGGCCCATATGATGGCCCTTGTTCTAGAATGTAATTAAAGATTAGAATAGTAATTATTATGAGAAAGATGTTTAAGGTTATTGTTGAGGTGGATTAATTAATTGCACAATATCTGCACGTTTCACTATTAATTAGGAATGCATGAAATTGTTAATGCCAGGATATGATTTGGTTGTTGATTCATTGATCCTGCAACCCGCGGCCTACATCATTCTGTTGAAACCATTCCTAAGAGTGATTGACAGCTGGCCTGTGTTAATTGATTGAATATGTTAATTAGTCAATATCCCAAAATCCTGACACATAGTATAGTAATCCAGTGATGTTTACTTTTGAGTTTTTTCTTTCCCACCTCTCCTTCTCCCTTGAAAAGAAGTTTTATGGCCCCTGGCTACGCCAGGGGCCATAAACCTTTTAAAAAAATTCTGTTTAATCAGGAGGGTATCTCATATATCATTCTATGGGGTTATGGTTGCTATATTAGTGATTTAGAGTGCAGAATATTGAATCATTTCCAGTTTAGACAATTTTACATTTCACTTAATTTCATGTCTAAACATGGTTGTTGAGATTGGATTTTTCATTTAATTTCATCCAGAGTAGAGCTTCTTGATTTGGGTTGATATTTCCTAGTTTCTTACTGTACATTCAATTTGGATTCCAGTTCCCGCAATTGATATCTGAGTTTACTAGTGGCATTCAAAAGTGATTTGAAATTTGGTTCTTGGATTTGACAATCCCACAATTCCAAAAAATATAGTAAAATTAATGAAAATGGTTGATGGATTTGAACACTTCAAATCTGATTCCAGTTGATTCATTTTGTCCATTGAAAATATGCAGTTCAACTTGAAATTTGCAAAGTATATACAAGTTCCTGCATTTTTAAAAATTCAAATAAAAATACAGAGAATTCAATTTAATTAAAAAAAGGCCATCCTGCAAAAGTGATTCAAAATTTGGACCAAGGATTTGACAATCCCACATTTTTACATTTAGGTTCTGAATTTACAGTAACTACCAATGCACATATTAAAACCACTAATAAAATATTTTATTGAGAAGAGCCCTTTAATGTATCCCTGTATAGATAATATATAAAATTCATATAGAAAAAGTGTTTTTTGAACAACAATGGTAATCAATAATAGGACTTCCTTAGTATTAATGTTTGTTGTTTTTACTATATGTGTCTTGAATTAATACTATAATAACATCATCTGATAATATACAAAAGGCTTTTATTTAATGTTGGTGACAAGATTTAGGGATATTTACTAATTAAAATTTTAGTCAATTAATGCAGGCCAGCTGTCAATTGCTCTTAAGAATAGTTTCAACAAAGTAACACAGGTGGTTGGGTCGCAAGATCAATGGATCATTACCAAATCATATCCTGGCATTAATGACTTCATTTATTTTAATTAATGAGTGAAATACACAATTATTGCTCATTAATTAGTCTCATTATGCAAGCACCTCAGCTTGCATATCATCATAATTGACATTCTAAACTTTAATTATATCCTAGAACAAGAGGGCCATCAAAGAAACTGACATCTGCATTACATCTACAAGAGTCTGCCATGAACTGGGCTGCCAGACCAAAAATTATAAGATAAAAGTCTCTGAGCCTATTTTATTTGGATAGCTCTGATTGAGAAATAATCACCTTCACCAAAAAGTAGCCAATTAAGCTAGCTGGCCCTGGAACATGGCCCAGGTAGACAGCTAATCTGCTCAGGTTAAGGAATAGATGTACAGTTTTGGAAAAATGCTGAGCTGTGTAAGTTGTCAAGTGAGCTTCCCTCACAAACCACACACACCCAAGGTTACCCCCCTTCTGCATCACCCTAAAGGTACTTCAGTCTTTTCTTAGTGTTGTGAGCTAACTTGGAAAAACATGAGCAGCTAGGCTGACCTCAATATCAGTCTTTAATAAAGCATTAATATTACAAATCCTTTTCTTAATTTTATTCTCATTAAGTGAAGAGCAAAATATCATGCTTTTGCCATATAGTATGAACTCTTACACTAAAATATAGAGACAACAACTTATGAACTTATATTCAGAAGTAGGAAGAACATCCCAAATTCTTTGGGCCTTGGGCCCTGTCAGACTTTCTACTTCTGATGACAACAAAATATTCCAGGATGCAGGTTACGTTAATATAAAAGGTTCTATGTACTTTCCTAATGATAGAAGACTTAGAAAATCATCTGGTGATGATAAAATACTACATCCCACAATTTTTTTGATAGTTGATATAAGCTTATTTTATTACGTGATAAAGGGTGTAAATTGAGATGACATAAACAATCCTACACTAAGGGGTTTGTAGTAAATAAAGTTATCTAAATAAAGTTTAATTAATTTAACTTACAATGGCAAAATTGAGATGTCATATTTTGAAATAATTTCAATATAAATTGATAGCAAAAAGTACTATTTTCAGGGTTTTTTGGTAAAGATTCAATATTCTAACCACAGAAAATAGCATCACAAAGTTTATTTGAGATGGTTTAATTCATGATACTGTTTTCAAGATGACGTGTTCTATTAGTTTAATGCACTTTGATTTAAGTGCTTTAATTTATGCATCTTGATTTGGGCACTTTAATTTTATCCTCTTCTTTTAAAATGGGTTTATTGCTAATTATTGTGACTTAAATATAGAGCACATTAAAATTAACAGTTTTGTATTTTTTTGTCAAAACAACGGGGCCAACCCCTGACAAGGTTCCAACCAAACAGTTCTGTGGCCTGCAACCCAACTTTACCATGACCCAAAGCCAAATTCAGAAGTTGAATCAAATTATCAAACCCAGCAACAGTACCTAGTGACAATCCCAGTACAATGAACAACTTGATTTAGCACTTGAGTCATTATAAGGATCAAGCTGCCCCTGTCTAATCAACTTAGTGATCTTCACAATCATGTTTTTGTTATCATAATTCACCCCCAACTATATAACATTGATATATCAATAAAGATTACTATCTATTCTTCAATCATTTCCCCCTTGTAACTCTGCTAAATCAGCAAGTTACAACATTGGTAGCACAGGTAGCTTCTCCATCCTACCTTTTATACAAGATTTTTCCTGATGCCTGTACCTACCACAGTCAACAAATATACAAAAAAAGCTATGTTCAGGATCCCCATGTACTGTACAACCTCCACACCAGGGATCAAGGTACCAGAAGGGTATGTGCTGTATCAAAACATGCTTATGCCAGTCCCACCTTCAACGCCCTATCAGCACAAGGATTCTTCCAAGCACCCTCATCCACTCCTCAAACAAATGATGAAAGTATCATGCCTTATTATGTAGCCCAGTGACTCTGGAGCACTGCCTTGGAGTCATTTGCAGGAGCCAATGACAACAATGCCATGGTATGGATCCAATCCTCCCAGAACAATTTGATACAAATGGAGTGTTTAAAATGCTTCTGGATTGCAGATATATCCATTTTCCTGACCCACAACACAGGCATCTGGTGCAACAAGTAGCACAAGGACCATACAGAAAAGGACTGGAATACTTTTAAGTGGGATTCTTGGCACATTTTTTAATGAAAGATACAGCCCTCATGATAATCTGACAGGTGAATAACTTTCATCTACTGGCACAATGAAGGAGCTAACAAGGGCCTACAAGGAGCTATGGTTACAGGCACCCTTGTATAAGGTGTTTGACAACCTAGCTACACATCTTATGTGCTACAACGCTCTAAATTTGCAATAAATGAGACACATAATCCTGGATCAAGTGACCAATTACCAGATCCTATACTGTGAGGCAAAGAAGACAGAATAAACATAAAATGCACTCCACATGGCACAAACTGGGGATAAGAGATATACCCAAAGACTCTCACCCCCAGGATACTCTAACTGTCCTCCACTTGGCAACAACAACAATATAAAAAACAAACCTCAGTCATCCAATGGCCATAGTAATGGGAACAATGACCAATCCAACTTCATTCACTTTAGAGTCATCAGCACTTAAGGCAACCAGGACAAGGGAAAAGCCTGAGGAGAGCAATAAGCAAGCCAAGCTCTCCCTACCAACTTTCTGCCTTGCCAAACAATGAATATTATCAGGAGGATATGTATCAATTTCCAATGATTCAGGTCCTCTTGGGAGATCCAGTACTCTACACCATTTCCAGACACACTAATAAAATTATGTCTTATCCCTTTCATTTTTGAAATTACACAGGTTCAGCTCTCTTGGACTCAGGCACAGATTTTATCCTTGTCAACAGCAACTTTGTGAACAATTTCAAGCTAGCTACTAATCTTTTGCAGGTTAATACTGTGGTTTAGCTGATGAAGATCACATTGCTGTTACATGGAAAACTGTCCCCTTTTTCATCACGCTAGAGAATATTCACTCTACCATCCAAGGACCTGTCATCAACTTCCTCAGATTTGATGTGGTACTTGGCCTGGACTGGTTGGAAAAAATAACGCCCACATAGACTGGGCTACTTCAGTATTGATCATCAAACAAGAAATACCAATCACTAAATCTACCCAGACACAGTGTATCATCTGCATTGGGATCACATATTTGTACGCATTACCAAGACCCAAGAAGAGAAGGACAATCTCAAATAAATTGACTGGAATTACTGCCAGTACAGGGTCATACACTTTAATTACCAGACAGATACTATCACCCCTCAGGATTGAGAGATAGTAGCTTAACACCCAGAGATCTTCAAAGAATCTCTTCCAGGATTACCCACCAAGAAGCACATACAGCACACCATCTAACTCAAGGGTTCAGTGCCCAAAGCCTGCTTCATATACCACCTTGCACCAAATAAAGACAACCCCCTTTGCGCCTACCTCAAGGAAGCTCTGGAAAAGAGGCTCATCTGGCCTTTTCAGTCTCCCATTAGGGCTGCCATATTCTTTGTAGCAAAGAAGGATGGATCCCTCAGTCTAGTCACAGATTACTGCTACTAAATGAGGTCACCATCAAGAACTGCTACCCATTCCACTAATTGATGATATTTTTAATGTGTTAGGTGGGGCAACATTCTTCTCTAAGATTGACCTGACCACTGGATACAACCAGATTTACATCAAAGAGGAATAAATTCAAAAAAACTGCATTCAAAACTAAGTATGGCTTGTACAAGTGTGTTGTGCTTAACTTTGGAATTAACAATGCTCTGTTGACCTTTGTCACATTAATAAATGAAGTCTTTGCACCACACATTGAAAAGCATATACAATTATACCTGGACAATATTGTTGTGTACATCCTCACTGTCAATCAGCACTACAAGGATCTAGAGGCAGTGTTTGCAACTTTGGTGCAACATAAACTACTTGCCAAGCCATCCAAGTACCAGTTCTACTGCAAATAGCTCCCCTTCTTGGGGAAAGTGATTTCCAAAGAGGGCATTAAATCTGATGAACAAGAAATCCAGGCCATATGCAAGATGCCACCACCCAAAGACAAGGGAGAGATCAGAACTTTTCTGTGTATGATAGTCTACTTACACTGCTTTATCCCAGACTGCAGTGTACTCACAGCACTGTTATCTGCCATCACAGGGGCCAAGTCCAAGTTTGTATGGACCCCCAACAGGACCTTTGTTTCTGCCGCCTGAAGGAGAAACTAGTGTCTCTCCCATCTTACAGTGCACAAAAAGAGATATAGATTATCAGATGGAGACAGACGCCTCCAATGCGTCCATTTAAGGTGTACTTTGCATTAGAACAGACACTGATAACTTTCTACCTGTGACATACAAATCCCTCAAATTAACTGAAGGTGTTTGTTGTTACCCAATAAACAAAAAAGAATTGCCAGCTATCATAAACTTCTTGGTCAAATGATGTTGTTATCCAAAAAGGCAAGAGTAATTCACAGCCCTTACTTATCACAAGCCACCCATCTACTTCAAAACTCAAGCCAACCTCTCTCATCAACAGGTGCACTGGATAATGTTCCTAGAATGGTTCAATACAAGCATCTAGTGCAAACCTGGTCCAGAGTTGGTAACAGCTGACACAATATTGCAACTATATGTAAGAGCCTCTAAGAGACAGAACAGGCTAGACCCTGAATAGTCACTCCTAGTAATCTAAATCAAATATGAAGGGTTTCCCCCAGGTACCACATATATCACCCAGGACACATTGATTAAGAATGAGCACCTATTTTTCAATATTTATGGTACCTTACACTGCAAAATGACTAACAGGGTGACCATCTGTACATACACACACCAGAGAGTTGACACTATCCTCTGTTACCACTGGGATCTGGGTCATAAAAAGAGCTAAAACCTGTAAAAAAATTTAAAAAAATAAGGCCTGGTGGACCACACTATACAAAGATGTACAAGAGGTCCTTGACCCATGTGAGGTCTGTGAAAAGTTAACCAAGAGTGTGAGAATTGGGGGCAGGTTAGTAGAGAATAAAACCAAGCTCTCAACCACAATAAAAAACAGGGTTTCAGCAACAACTAAAAGGCTGTTGCTAACAATTCCTGGGAGGCCAAAGGGGGTAAGGAAATAATCTGAACACCAAAAGCAACATACAAAACCAAATGGCCAGAAATACTAACAAATTTTGAGCTTTATTAGGTTAGAGAATGATGAAGCAATGTCTTTTAAAACTGTTGCATTAATTTAATGGAGGGTTTTTCTTGGGCTTTTCAAGTAGCTATTTGGAGAGATATCCCTTGCACAATTCAGTAAAAATCCTCAAGCATTCAGCAAGGATAAAAGTGGAAGCCCAAGGGGGAGGCTGAGCTTTACAGGTGCTCCCCTTGATGATATTTACAGGCTCATGCCATGGAGAGGCCTGTCCCTCTAAAAGAGATTCACTTGAAACCCCACTTTATTATGCTTGATCAGGATGACAGAGGTGTCCCAGTTGATTTAGGGGCTGTTATGACCAAGCCCAACTAAGCCAGCTGTTATTCTGGAGCTGAGGTCTGGCATAATAGATTCTAAAAAGTTGGCATGAAAGTTGCTTGTCCTTACTGAAACTTCATCAGCTGTGGGTGTGATGGTTACCCTTCTGAAGCCATCTATCTGCACAGATTTAAAGAAGCAAGGGGTATGGTTTAGCTGATAGATGCCTGAAAAATACTGGTTGTCCATGGTGTGTCCTTCCCCAGTATCTAGAAGAAGACAAGAAGTATTGCTAAAGAAGCAAAAGAGATATCCTAAACTGTTTATTTTATTTAGATCTGACTAGCCGGTAAGGTTGGGTTATCAGGGTGCACTTGGAAGACCTCTTGGGTGTTCATTGTATGCTCATAATAGTGTAGGGGCTTTTGGCTAAGAGCAATTGAGAGTGATTGTGGGGTTCCTGGTCACCAGTCCCCAAAATGTGTCCTTGGTCATAGCCAGGGACCAGCTTGGAGGAGTTGTCATTCCCCAACAGTGGTGAGTGGTTGGTCAGGAGCTTGTACTTGGCCTTCATAAGTGCAAACTCTTCCAGTACCTTCCCAATTAATAGGTGGGCGTCTCCACCATATACTTGCACTTCAGTGGGTGCTAGCCCTTCTGTGGGCCAATACCAATACTTTAACAGTCTAGTAAATTCAGCTCCTATAAACTCCCTTCCTCTATCTGTCATTTCAAGATGCCTAGTCACCTTCTCCCACTCCTTCTAGGAAGAATTACTGGAGGCAAATATCCTACAACCTTGCCAATAGGTTTCCTCCTCCCCCTGGCTAGGGTAAAAGATGTGGTGTAGTTTACTCATAGAGCTTGTATTTTTTTGTCATGGAAAATTTGGGCAGGGGTTGTAATAGGATTTTATTCACGTTCAGAAGGAAGATCCCCTTAGAAACCTTCTGATATAAGGCCTGTGTATAGGAAACAATAAGGTTTTGCCAATACTTGGAGTCCTTCAACAATCTCTTGGACTCCTTGTACTTGGTCTTAGGCTCCTGCTCCTTTGTCCTGGGCTCCTTCACTTTAGTCTTGGGCTCCTGTAGTCTGTTCCAGCTCAGGCTTCCTTAGCTTGGTATCTGGCTCCTTCTGTAGTTCTTGTGGCCTTTGTAATCCACTTGATCCAGTCCCTGAAGAGTCTCAGATAGCTCCCCCTTTTATAGATCCTTGTTTCAGACCAAAAATCTCTCTTAGAACTCTGGTTTTCAAAAGCTTAAACTATCCTGTTTTTCTTCTTCTATAATAAAATAAACTTTAGAACTTACTTCAGCCAATGAAAGCCCTTAATTTTCCGCTTCTGCTCCTCATTTTTTAGGCTTTAACTCTTAAGTTAAAGCCCTCAAAACACTGATTAAATAGACTCTGGCTTGCAGCCAATCATACACCTCAATTCAAAGGTTTCTCCAAAAGGTTTCCCCGGATGATTTGCTCTTGACCCTAGTTTGAACCCAAAGCTGTCTTGCTCCAGGTAAACAACTGCTCTGCGTTTCAAACGGGTTTGCCGTGATTCCCATCATGTTTTCCTGGAAAATCTCAAGTGCTTCTGCATATGTTTTACTTAAGCAAATTTTGACCCCTCAATTTTACAACATTTCTCTGTGTTTCCCCGTGTTTTCTTTAACGTTTTGCAACTTCAAACCCGCTTGCTGCTCACCCTTTTGCCTCTCTTAGTTGTTCCCGGCAAAATTTGCTTTTTTGCCTTCACAGTTTCTCTGTCCTGTTTCTGGCCTCTTTCTTGCTCCTTTCTGGCTCAATTCCCACTTAATAAATTTACATTTTTAACATACTGTAAACCATTTTTCTTCCTCTTTCTTTCTGTAAATATGATAGTTGATTATTTTCTAACATATTTAGGCAGCATTTAATTTTTATTTAACTGTTTCTTCCTATTCATATTTCCACTTTAAAGACACCAAAATCAGCTTTTCCAGCCTCTGCATCCAGTCTGGATAGTCCTTCCAAGTCATCTCCTGGTCCTGCACTCACATCTTCTTGGTCCTTCTATCTGTTCTTCAATAATATCTCTCAGCTCATTGGTTTAACCAGCAATCATTCCATCTTAGCTCACAGAACAGCTCCTTTCAAGTCTTAAAACAGCCTTCCAGTCCTCTACTTCCAGCTTATTCTCACTAGGAACCACCTTGGTTCCTCCTGCACAAAGAACCATTTTGGTTTAAAAACTTCAATATGAACCAACAGTCCCTCAACTAGTTTTCACTGTGATCAAACAGTTCTTCTTATTAGTCTTCTCTGCTAATCCCTTGAACCACCTTGGTTCTTTATCTCAGTCCCTGTTACCAGAACCTGTAGACCCAGGCATGAGTCTACATTGAACTGGTGTTTGACTGGGCCCTTGCAAGTGGCAATCCACTTAGGATATTTAACCATAGATCAATGTCTATGCGCTATTTTTACTTGCCCAGGTGATTAAATCTTGGCTTTCAGTTGCAAAGTAATCAGCTTTACTTCCCAGAGGCCTGATCACACCAAGTTCTGCAGCTTGCTTCCCCAAGCAAACCGCCTTGGTGACACCTCTGAGAAAATCTATGCCCTCTAATGATCACTTTGGGTTCTCCCCAAAGCTCCCATGGGGACATAAATAAGGACACCCTACCAGTCCTTTAGGTAGGATTCTTGCTCACAGACCTCCTGTAAGCGTATCAGGGTACATAGAGCCCTCAGAGCTCTTCTCCTCCCTGGAAGACCGCGCCACCTGTCAGGGGTCCAAAGCTTACAGCCCTGGTAGGCATCCCCTACCATGCTGTCACAAACTTCTACCCTGGCAGCCTGTGTTACCCGCCAGGGTCTAAAGAACCTCCAGCCAGAGCAGCAAACACCACTCATAAGGCTGGATCACTTCTCACCCCAAACAGACAAAGTTCCCTGCTGAGCTATCTCATTCTTCACCCCAAGCAGCCACAGTTTCCTGCTGGGTGAAGACCTCTAGCCCACAGCAGCCAATATCCTCTTTTGGGTAGAGACCAAAATGTGCTCCCCTAGTAGTCTCGCCTCCTACTAGCTAGGCCTTACCTTCCCTAGTAGTCATCCTTCCCTAATAGGCCTCTACCTGTAATCAACCAACAAAACATTGTCAATCTTGAGCATAGCGTCTTTATTTGAAGCCAAATCAACCCTTGCCTGCAAAACCGCTTACATGTGGATCATCACAGTGATTGTGGGGTTCCTGTTCACCAGTCCCCAATATGTGTCCTGGGTCATAGCCAGGGACCAACTGGAAGGAGTTGCCATTCCCTAGTAGCAGTAGGTGGTTAGCTTGAAGTTTCTTATACTTGGCCTGCATTACTACAAACCCTTCTAATACTTTTCCTATAACTGGGAAGGCATCCCCACCATGCACTTGTACTTCAGCTGGTGCTAGACCCTCTGTAGGACTATATCAATCTTTTAAGAGTCTTGTGAATTCATTCCTAACAAATGCCCTCCCTCTATCTGTCATATCAAAGTATCCAGTTAACCTTTCCCACATCTTCTGGGAAGACTTACTAGTGGTAAACCTTCAACAGCTTTGGCAGTAGGTGTCTACCTCCCCTTGGCTAGGGTAGAAGATATTGGTTAACTCACTCATAGGGACTATTGTACCACTCAGAAATATGTGTAGGGGTCAAAATGGGCGTTTATTAGCTTCAGAAGTAAGATCCCCTTAGAAACCTTCTAGTATATGGCACAGGGGTATTAGAAACAATAGGGGGTTTCCAACACTTGGATTCATTTAAAAATCTCTTGGACTACTTGTGTTTGGTACTTGACTCCTGCTCCTTGTTTGGGCTCCTGCTTTTTCTCCTAGGCCCCTGCTCCTTGATCTTGGGCTCATGGATCTTTATCTTGGTCTCCAGCTCTCTGTTCTGTCTTAGTGGCCTTTTTAATCTACTGTCCCCACTCCCTGAAAAGCCTCAGACTGCTCCCCCTTTTATAGCTCCTTGTTTCAGTCCCTGTTTCTTCTCAGATCTTTGGTTTTCCAGGCTTAAAATATCCAGTTCCTTCTGCTCTATAATATATTCAACCTTTTAAATTACTTCAGCCAATTAAAAACCAGCTCTTCATGATACATTCCTTTATTTTTTAGGCTTAACCCCTTCAGTTTAACCTCTGATAACCTTGATTAAATAGGCTCTGGTCTCCATCCAATCATATGTTTATATTGAGCAGTTTCACCAAAACGTTTACCCAAATGACTTGCTCTTGACCCTGGTTTGAACCTGGCGCTGTCTTGCTCCAAATCAACACCTGCTTCATGTTTAGAACAATTTTGCCATCATTCCCGTCACATTTTTCCAGGCAAACTCAAGCGCTTTTGCCTATGTTTTACTTAGGGGATTTTCAAACACTAATTTCTCCAAGTTTCTCTGTATTTTCTCATTATTTTAACCATTTGAAGTCGCCTGCTGCTTGCTTCTTGCTTCACTTAATCATTTTGGCAAAACTCCAGCCTTTGTCCTCAAAGTTTCTCTGTCCTGTTTCTGACTACTTTGGCTCCTTCTTACTCAATCATTTCTTTATAAATTTACAGTCTATTTTCTGTGAACTATTTACTGCTTTCTTCTTATTTCTTTTTATGATATTTATCTTAATCTTTTATCATTTCCTTTTAGCAGATCACTTAATTTTTTTAACTGCTTCTTTCTTTTCATTAATCCTTTTTCCAGCAGTCCAAGTCCATCATCCTGCTCCTTCATCTACTTCTGCCAGTCCAGCTCCATGATCTTCCAGTGCTTTAGCTATTTCTCACTATGATATTTCAGTTCTTCAGCTATGAACCACCAAGGTTCCATTTTCACTGTGAACCACCTAGGTTTCATCTTCACTATGAATCACCTTGCTTTCATCTACAGTCCCCCTTACTAACACCTCAGACTCAGGCAATAAGTCTACAAATAAAATAGCATTTGACTAGCCCCCATAAGTGACCACACTATAAGCCATCAATTACAGACAATCCTCATGTCTGTGCAGTTGTTTTTACTCACTCATGTGGTTAGTTTGATCTTTCAGTCACAAAGTAACCAGCTTTACTTCCCAGAGACCTATTCAATACCAAGTTCTGCAGCTGCTTCCCCAAGCAGCTACCTTGTTAACGTCTCTGGGCATATATATGCCTCTCTGGTGGCTTCAAGACCTCTTTAAAGCCTCCAGGAAGACACAGACAAGGAAACCTTACCTATTCATTAGGTAAAGTTCCCCACTTTCAGATCTCCTGCAAGTGACCAAAGGATCTCAGAGCTACCTCAGCCCATCTTTTCCTAGCAGTCCTTTGTTACCTACTAGGTTGCATCACCCTTTCTTCCTATTAACCATGTGTTACCTACTAGGTTGAAGAGCCATCTTTCCACAGTAGCCA
Organism: Entomophthora muscae; assembly: GCA_014839935.2. Lineage (NCBI taxonomy): Eukaryota > Fungi > Entomophthoromycota > Entomophthoromycetes > Entomophthorales > Entomophthoraceae > Entomophthora > Entomophthora muscae. Next base: position 25,071 of record QTSX02001476.1, read on the forward strand.
TTTGTTACCTACTAGGTTGGGACATCATCCTTCCCTGGTAGTCATAAGCTACCTACTAATTTGGGACTCCAACCAGCTCTAGTAGCCATACTTTACCTACTATACTGGGGCATCCTCCAGCTCTAGTAGCTATAAGTACCTACTAACCTGGGCACTATCCTTTCCCAGAAGTCATAAGTTACCTACTAGTCATTTACCTATCCTAAAGCCACTATACATATACAACTTTAAGCATAGAGTCTTTATTAAAGCCAAATCAGCCTCTGCCTGCACAACAGCTTCCATGTGGACTGTCACAGTCACTTCATCCTCTTACAAACCACAATCAAATCAGTTCAGATGGCCAAACTGTTTTTCAACAATGTATTTGTTCACCATGGGATTCCTCAGTAAACCATAAGTGACAGGGGCCCTCAATTCACAGCAAAATTCTGAAAGAAATGCTCCAAACTCCTGGGTATTAATTTATGCAGATCAAAAGCTTACTACCCCCAATCTGATGGCAAAAAAGAGAGGTTGAATCAATGTTTAGAGACATTTCTTAGATACTACTCCAATGCTGAACAAGATAACTGGTCCCAAAACATACCAATGGCTCAGTTTTCTTACAACAATGCCCCAACTCCTCATCCAATGTCTCCTCATTCTACACAAATTATGGCTACAACCCCCAATGTAAATTTGGCTCACTTTCAGGTAGAAAAGTGGAATCAGCATTCTTACAGGCAGCCACCTTAAAAAGAATTCATGAGGAAGTCAAATAGTCCTTGAATCATGCTGTGATAACTTAGAAGGCTTATGCAAACATGAAAAGAAGAAAAGGTTCAGCATATAAAATTGGTGATCAAGTATTGGTTGACTCCCAGAACATGCAAATAAAGATTCCTTTCCAAAAGTTAGGCCCCAAAAGAGTAGGTCCATTCAGAATCTTAAATAATATTGGATCTTCAGCCTACCAACTGGACCTCTCTCCCTCCTTTCATATCTTCAACACATTTCATGAATGCCTTTTAACTAAGTATGAAGGCCCCCCTGTATCTACTCCTGACCCCATAATGATGGATGAACAACTGGAATATGAACTGGAATCAATAATTGCATCCAAACTATCCTGCAAGTGCCTGCACTACCTAGTAGCCTGGAAGGGATACCCAGCCTCAGAAAACTGTTGGATTCCACACTGCACCCTGACTCACACCCAAGAAATGCTCCAGGAATTCCACAAAAACAACTCCCAGGCAGTAGGTCCGGTAAAGGCCATCCTAGCTACCAAGAAACTTCTTCCTGCTCACAAGAACTATGCACTGGCAGCACTCCCAGGAGGAGGAAAGTCCCTGTCACCAAAGAAGGAAAGTAATGTCATGGCCATAGTTTTCCTGGGTGTGGCTTGGCCAAAGCCCCACCACCCAGGAAAACCCAGTCCAAAGCCCTGCCTGCTTGCGGCAATTGTAGATTTAAATCTAACAATCAATCACAAGTGGGTGGTGGCATGAGGAATTGGGTCCAAGTGAGGCACAGATCCCTCACACCTAATTTTTTTACCTTGACCTGCTGGTCAACAAATCCTGACCTCAAAGGAGGACAGGTAACAGCTTACAGAACCACCATTGGTGATATCTGTAAGCTGTCCAGATATTGTATTCAAGAAGGCCACCTCATCAAGATGTACCCAAAGGCCTTAAGCAATAATTGTCCTCACAAACTACCTTAGTAGCTTGATATTTTCCCAAATAAAATATCTTGTCTCATGATTTAATTATTCCAAAATTTACCAATCAGATTTGTAATAACCAGATTGCTTTTATCTGCCTTCTCTCCTCTGCAATTTTCTGGAAATCTTCCTCCTCCTGACAAAATGATTCCTGAAACCCGCAAAACTGAATGCAAACCTACCTATGCTGCTGATTCCTTGACTCTGAGCCAAATTAAGGTCTTCCTGATGTATCTGTGTATAATCTTCTGCTGCACCTTTCCTTATTCACTCTTCAAGGGTTATCATTTCTGAGTAAACACACACTGTCTCCTCCTCATTGGTAATGTCATCCTCATTTGGGTATACATTCCCCATTTGATTGATTACAAAAAGAGCTCTCTCTCTAATTTACCCTGACAACAGTTACAGCAACAATACTTATCTTTTTTGCTCATAATAAATTTGAGCCCAAAAAAATTGTTTAAGTTCACTTTTAAATTATAAATCTGGTGACTTGGCCACAGCTGAATTTTCTCAGTTGAATTCTTAATTTTTATCCTTACAGTTGAGTTTATCACAGCTGCCCAAAAATGTGGTGTTAACTCCCTGAAAAGACATTGTCCCATAAAGGAGGCCTTCAAAATGACTGAAACCTCCTCAGACCAGAAGCTGGGGCTTTTTAAGCTGAGCCCACTTCCTGAGACCTCGTGATAGTTGACTTCTAAATATGACGCCCAACCGATTAGCTTTGGAATCAGCACCTTGATTACAAAAAATATCACCACCTTAAAGCTAATCATGTACTATATTATCTTTTTTCTCCAAATAAACTCATTATATAGGGTTACTCATTTTCTCTTTCTTTAGCTGTTAGGAATAGCATAGTAACATAACTATGTTAGGTTTAAATCAACTTCTGGTATTATTTTTTGACACTGAAGGATAATGTATTAGAACTGTACTTGATAAAGCTAACAAACCATCTTTTTGTGGCACAGCTTTGTGTCATAAAGCTGCTTAGACTTAAAGACTTGGAATAAATTTTAAGGATTCATAAATAATGTATCACAAGGTGATACTCTGGATATTCTATAAAGAGTGAAATATTATTTTAAGAGAGTTGCAGGGGTTGGATGGTGGCTTTAATGAGAAAATTAAGCTTTTTTGTCCAAGTAAGCATAGCCATCCTGTGAACACGTTTGCCAGTGTACATGAGCCTTCCCTAGAATTTAGTTGTGGAAGGTCACAAATTCGCCTTTTAAATATAGGTTTAATTGGATATTCTTTAGCCTAACATATATGGTATTTGGTGTTTGGAGAAAAAAGATTCTGTATATAGCTAGCTTCGAAGAAACTCTAAGACAATCCTAATTTTTTGATAGCAAGCTTGCGAAGTTTGTACTTCTTAATCTTCCCAGAGGCAGTGGTTGGAAAGGTGTCGACTTGAATGAAGTACTTGGGGATTTTGAAGTGAGAAATCTCTCCTTTGAACTCTTCACGAAGCTTATGTTCAGGTAGGGTGACATCGGAAGGGATATAGAAAGCACACAGTTCCTCTCCATACTTGGAGTCAGGCACTCCAATGACAGAAACATCGGAAAGGCAGGGATGGCGGAGCAGCAGATTTTTCTATTTCTGGGGGGAAAAGGTTTTCTCCCCCTCGAATGACAAGGTCCTTTGAGCGACCAGAAATCCGACAATACCCTTCGGAATCAATGGATGCCAAGTCCCCAGTATCCATCCATCCTTCCTTGTCAATGGAATTTTCCGTTGCCGTAGAGTTTTGCCAGTAACCTTTCATAACAAGGTAGCCCTTCACTTGGAGGCGCCCGGCCTCCCCTACTGAAGCCAAACTATCCTCCTTGATTTTTAAAATCCTACTATATGTATGAGGCATGATGCACCCAACTGTAGTTGTACGGAGCTCTTTCGGGGTTGTTGGTAGTGTCTGAAAGCTTACTGGACCAGTCTCTGTCATACCATAACAAACTGTAAAGTGTGGCATGAATTTCACAACCTTTTCCATGATAGGCACAGGACAAGGGCTACCAGCCATTACACCGGTTCTTAAAGAAGACAAGTTGGTCTTTTGGAAACGAGGATGATTAAGCATGGCAATAAACATGGTAGGGACTCCATAAAGTGCCACTGCACGATGCTTCTCTAGAGCGATTAAACTTGCCTCAGGATCAAATGTAGGCGAGGGGTATAGTGCAGTACCACCTATAGCCAAGCAGGCTAGGTTGCCCATTACGAGGCCGAAACAGTGATATAGAGGAACAGGTATGCAGATTACTTCGCCAGCCTTGACACCTTGCCTTTCACCTACAAACCTACCATTATTAAGAATATTCTCATGAGTAAGCGCCACACCCTTTGGTAGACCCGTGGTTCCGGAGGTAAACTGGATATTAATTATATCCGTGCAAGCTAAGTTAACTTTCGCTGGAGCCTCAATTTTATCCATCAAGCTAGCCATCTTAATAGAACCAGAAGGAATATGCTCATTGTCCTTGCAAGTAAAAATAATTGAGCGCAATTCAGGGAAAGACTTAGTGTTGATTTCAGTGTCGTCTTGATAAATTTCGGGGATGATAGAACCTATTATTTCAATAAAATCGGAGTCTTTGTATTCTGGAACAGAAACCAAAGCCTTGATCTGAGTCAGCTTGATAGTCTGAGAAAGTTCATAGCTTCGGTATCCAGGATTTAGAGAGACAAGAATGGCTCCCACTTTAGCTAAAGCGTACTGAAATAATAACCACGCTGCATTATTGGGCATATAAACACCAACTCGATCTCCATACCCTATCCCAAGTTTTGCCAGGCCTGTAATCAACATATCGACTTTCTTCCCCAACTGCTCATATGTCCATTGGATATTCTCATGCTCAGAAATAAGAGCCAGTACAGCTGGGTGCTCCTTTATTCTTAAGTCTAATAACTCCCCAATTGTTTCCTGGTAAAGAGATGGCTCTGTTGGACCAGACACCTGTGAAAGATTATCTTTTGGCTTGAAATCATTGACTGATGTACTATAAGGCCTATATTCTATCCGAGGTTGACTTAGTATTAGTATATTTGCTTTATGACAGGGCTTTAGAGATAGACTTCTGAAAGGTTTCAAGACTCTCCACGAAGCCCGAAGTTGCTTTAAAACCAGCGCATATACCATATCGACAGCAGAAATAAATTATATTGGTAGCCATATACTTATGGAGGATTACAATATTCATTCATCTGGGGTCCTTTTAAACCACAAGACATCTATTTACAATAAGAAGTAAATATTGATGATTTTCATCATTAATTCCTGCTTCGTTCCATTCCAACACGTCATCAATGATTTTGATGTCTGGTCGAATGTTCAGTTCCTTGAAATATTCCATTGTAAGCAAATTAAATCCTCAATTATGCCACTCCAGGAATATGTTGTCATACAGCTTTGAGTTTGGCATGAGAATCAAATTAGGGTTGTGGCTAGAGTAGGGACAGTTTTGAAGTGAACACAAACAAATTTTGATTGTTCAAAATTTGTAAATCCCCAAAATCACCTTTAAATACCCCATCATAACAAATAAAGCTTGGGCTCTTGGTTAATTAATTATTACCAATATTACATATTTGTTCACCACAATAATGGGCACCAAAAGTATCGCAAGTTGTGTTGTGACCAAGGTTCACTATTTTTAAAAATAATTTTATTAAAGTCAGAAACAATGGTAGAAAAAAACCACAGCCTAAGGGAATTGGGGATAGGGTGACCAAGCTTCACTCATGTGATATTAAATTCAAATATTTATTATATATTATTGACTTAATCATCCACACACTCTATTTAAACCTTAACCCAACTGAAATAAAGCTTAACTTGTTATTTTGAATATCTTATGTTTTTAAATCACTATTACAAATTATTGGAGGTGTTGAAAAATCTACAATTACTCCCTCTTGGGAAGTAATTCCCCAAGTAATTCCCTGAATGATAAATAATTGGTGATACTCTTATCAGACACCCATCAAATACAGGAATCAAACATTTTAAATCCTAATTGGAACAATTACTTGGATAAACCTCATGACTACTATGACATACATGGACAGTATGTGGCTTATCATGATACTCTATAATACTCTAAACTCATATCAAATAAAATATCATTCTCTTTTTAATTTTCCTCTTTATCTTATTTATTATAAATTTCATAAATATATACTCAACAGAGGTAGCACAGGTAGGTTATCCACACCTACACAACTTAAAGAAAAAACTCAACCAAAAGAAAAAACTAGCAGATACCACTATATATCATATTGGAGAAGATATGAAGAGGATCAGGATATCCTCACAGGATACACTGTCTTTAATAATAGCCTTGACAGCTACACTCTCACAATACAATGAGAAGAAGTTCATCACTATGTATACCCTACTTATCTTGACACCCTCATAAAAGATAATGTATTTGTAAACATTACAGAAACACAGGAAGAAAAGTATGCCAATAAAATTGATTGGATCACCTATATGTATGAGATTAGCCTTTTCAAAAATATGAAAGCCTCTCAGGAAGAGAACATCATACACCAGCAATTTTTAAAATAATTTCCCTCTGTATTCCAGAAAACGCTGACAGGGTTACCACCTGACAGGCGTATTTAACATGAAATCAACCTGAAGAAAGTGTTCCTAAAACTAAACCCATCTACTGGTTAATATCATAAGAAGATAATGTACTAAAGGGGTATTTAGATGAAGCTTTGAAAAAGGAACTCATAAGATCATCTAAATCTTTTTTAGTACAGCTGTCTTCTTTGTAGCTAAGAAAGATGGAGGCTTACGTCTTGTTATCAATTATAGAGCTTTTAACAAAGTCTCAATTAAGAACAGGTATCCCCTGCCCCTGATTGATGACCTTTTCAACACCCTGGGGGTCCCAATTCTTCACAAAAATCAACTTAACAGCAGAATATCATCAAATCAGTGTTAAGCCTAAAGATATCCTGAAGATAGCATTCAGAGCCAAATATGGCCCATTCAAATGTGTAGTCCTTAACTTCAATATTATGAATACTATCAGTACCTTTGTGACCTTCACAAAAAAAGTGTTCAAGGACCACATTGAAAAAAGAACCATAGTCTACCTAGATGATAAAGTTATCCACTGCCTCAACAAAAAACAACATTGAAGAGACTTTTACATGGTATAGTAATTTTCAAACCTGTTGAGATAAACAAAAACAACTCAGTCTAAAAACAGAATCAAAGTGGATCTTAATCTATTTTAATTTAATATAAATTCCTTATTTTTGGTTTTTTTAGACTGAGTTGTTTTTATCTCAACATTTTTGAAAACTACTGTACTCAACACACTCAAATACAACCAACTAGTAGCCAAGCCTTCCAAGTATGAATTCTTCTCAAAAAACTCCTGTTTCTAGGCCACATCATTAGTAAAGATGGAATCAATCCTGTCCCAGAAAAGATAAAAGCCATAACTGATATGCCAGCACCACCAAATAAGAGCAAACTTTGTAAGTTCCTGGGCATGATTGCATATGCCAGAAGTTTCATTCCTGATTGGGGGCCTTAACTGTCCCCCCTGTCTGAAATCACTAGAAAAACAACAAAATTTGTGTGAACACCATTAAGAGAGCAGCATTTCTGACAACTAAAATATCAAATGGTTACCCCCATTCTACAATACCCTAACTGTTAAGGGATCTATGACCTGGAGACAGATGTCTCTGACTACACAATAGGAGAATTACTTAGGATTTAAACTGCAGAAAAGAACTTTTTCCCTATAGCCTATGAATCAAGAAAGCTGTCCAAAGTTGATCAAAGATACCCAATAGATGACAAGGAACTGATAGCCATTGTTTGCTAATTAATTGAGTGCAAAGCTATCTGGAAGGTGCACTGATATTCAAAGTTCTAACCAATGAAAAATCCCTATTACTCTTCAAAACACAAGAGATCTCTTGATAAGACAAGCTTAATGAATGAGTCTTATCCAAAGGTACCCATAATAATTGAATAAAACCCAGGAAAAAGCTACTTATCACAGGCACCCTTTCAAGACTAAATTGTACACATCTGTTCTGAATCAACATTAAAGATCCTGATTGTCCCATGTTATTTATGGGAAATCTTAAGGAAGGTATCTTACTAGGAACTTCTATCAAAACTTAATAAAGTGTCCTCAGGAACAAACATCTTTTCAAAAACAACTATTTTAAAAACTGTTGCATACTACTAAGGTGTAATACTGTACCATATATTCTCCAACAAAAAATATTGACATCATCCTTTGTTACCACATATAATTGGGACATACTGGCGTAACTTTGGAAAGTGTGTGTTAGGGCCCAGAGGGCCTTAAATGGATTCTATTAAACTTATAAATAAAATCAAGCTAAATTATCACTTTATTCAAGGGCTAAACTTAGAATGATCCCAAGGGGATCATTACGGGCAACACCTTTATATAACTTTCAGTAGGATCATTAGATTATTCATGAATCTTCTATACATTCTAAGGTACTCTGCTGGTGGCATCAGGCTGGGGGTTTGAGGCATCTTCTGAACATCCTTAATCATTTTTTTATAAAAACCCTTAAATTGAGCTTTACATCCTTATTTTGTTTAAAAATGAACCTGATTGGTTTTAATGGTGCTTGGATTCAAAATATGTGTTTTAATATCTAAATCCAATCACTATTTGGGAATTTATTCTCAAATTTAGATTCACTCTATTGCTTTAGCCAGGTTCCAATATTTTTCCATTTTTCACTGGTCAGATAATTTGGCTGGCTGTTGTGCCCTGCCCTAAAGGGCAGGATTTTTAACTATCAGGTTTAAATTTGAACTTCAGTTTGATTTAAAATTTATTAGTTTTTTAAATCAAGACTTTTACCATGGTTTTTTTGCTTTCAGGTTTTTTTGCTCTTTGCGCGCGCAGCTTCACTATTCAACTTTCCTTATAAATCCTATTATAAATAGGTTATTTTTATTTTCTTTTGACGCTTACACAACCACAGTGTACCCCATAACTGAAGTTGTAGATCTTTGAGTTGCTGGTTCCAAGACTGTCTTCTCTAACTATCATGTGTGTTCCCTGGTCCATCAGTATCTAACTGACCATAAACTCCTTTGTTTCCCCTTGAAGATCTCCTCAGGGCTCATGTTTCTTATCTATAAATAAAGGCCTTAGAAGAGTAAGCTTTTAATCTGAAATTCTAAGTGGTTTTCCCCCCAAATCACAACTACAGGTTTTTCTTTCAATCTTTTAGAAGTTCCTTTTCAATCTTTGACACTTTAAATTCAAAATTATATTTTTAGTTATAGCTTTTAAAAATTAACCTTTAAAGTCAAAGTGAAATACATTCTTGATTAGATCTCCATTTTTATTGCCAGTGTTTTTAATAGCTAGGATAATTAGAATTGAGATAGCCAGACAACAAGCAATTAGCTTGTTGTCATCATTAATATATATGAGGGATAACCTCTCTACTTTTATGTTAAGATACTCCCACAATAAATATCCTGTCGTCAAAATTCCTTTAGTTACTAATAAATCTTTGTTTAATACATTATTTTATATAGTTTATTTGGCAACTGTGGTAAGTTTGACTCCCTGGTGATCAAATCCCTTAAACTTGACTCTCTGGTAGTTGACACTAAAGTAAAGTGAGAATTCAGCTTTTGCCCTGATCAACAACTGGAAATTGACACTTTTTTAATTAACAGATCTTGATTACTGAAAACTTTTAATATACAAAAATAAACCTTAAAGCTATTGTATACTAAAGTAACTCCAGAAAGCTCAAAAATGCAATAAAACAGTACCCTGAACTAATAAAAATAAGGAGAAATAAGCAATTATTTCTCATTTTACTATGTAATTTACACTCTTCATTATAAAAATATTTTTTATTACCATAAAAATTAAAATTCCAATGGACAAAAAATAAATATAAACACAACAATATACTTCAGCCAAAATATAAAGAAATATTAATGTTTATTTGATAAAGTTCATATAAGCACAACTGTGAATATCATATGTTTTATTTGGAAATTAACAAAAATTAAGATATTTCACTTACTTTCAACTATAAATATTCATCTCAAACTTACCATGTATACATAAAACAATCACTGCTATCTAATTAAATTAAAAAACTTAAAAAATAAAACTAAAAACTAAATGATCAAAGCTAATAAGTAAAAATTAGAGTAAAAAAGTTAAAAGTTAAAAGTAAAAATCATATAACTGAGCAAGCAAGTTTATTCCTCATCATTATTTCCCTGTTTCATTTTGGCCCCTTCTAGGAGGGCAGTGGCAATAAGCTCAAGCTGCTGCTTAAGCTCAGAGGCCTTGTATTTGTGCTTGGCTGCACCCTGGATGGCCTTGGTGAAGAGGGTACAGTGGGTGGTTGGCTTGGTGGGGGGACGCGGTTGGAGAGATCTCAGAGCTTGGAGATTATTTTCTCTTGCTCATGTTGCAGGAGAGAGAAGAACTTATTAAACTCCAGATGAAGCCCAAAGTTGGCTTTAAGATGCTTGTGATAAGCCTCTAATGCTGAAGTGGTCTTCAGCTCCCCGTTGACGGCCACCCGGTACACATTTCAGCTGGCCTTGGTGCAGGCCTTTCCTTGCCTCTGCATGACAACCTTCCCAATCCACTGGGGCTCAAAGTGCTCAAGGAAAGGCTTGAACTCTGGGTGCTTCACTATTTAGAGATCCTTTGAGAGCACCTCAAACCCCTGTGCAGTGTGCTCTGGCTTTAAAAAAGCCAAGGCACTGAATTGTGCCAGCACAAATCTGCAGGTGTCCAAAGTATCCCTCCAGCTAAATCTACTAAGCTCAGCGTGGGCCTGCAATCTACAAGCAACTGCTTGGCAGAAGTGGAAGTGGCCCCCTGCACCTCCCTGCTGAACAGCTGCTCAAATGCATTGAACTGAGCAGGCTCAAAGTCCATGATGCACATGCAAGGCCCAGGAGCTCTTAGCCTCGCCTTTTCCTCTGAGTCCAGGGTGGCCTGGTCCTTGTCAGAGGCAGGTGGGTTGGCGCGGGTGTGGGGGGAGTCTTCTTGGATTTGTCATTGTCATTGTCAGCAGGAGGATGGAGGGCAATTGCTTGACAGAGGATTGTGAACGCACATGTGTAAATGGCCTCAGTGGCCCCAGGAAGAAGAAAGAACACAAGTGGAATCACCCAGATGTCAATCTGGGCATGGACCATCCAGAGCTGCTTGAACATCCAGGGGCAAGTGGCAAAGGTACCATCAACTAGCCAGGCTGAAGCCCTTTTCAACTCCATCAGGTTCTGCTGAGTTGAGTAGCAGATTATGCGGTCCTTGGCAGCAGGCCTGTTGTCATGGAGCAGGAAGCGCTCCCCACTTGGAAGCTGCTTGAGCTTGTGGGTGAGTGTAAGCTCCAAGAGAATGTTTGAAGCCTTGGGGGGAGGGGGATTGGCGGTGATGCACTTATTGCTGATGAACTTAACCAACTGCTCTTGAGTTGGCACCAACTTGAGATTGTTGGGTTTTAGATGTTGTAAAGCCTTTATAGCCAGATCAGTCTCCCAGAGGTGAGAGGATGTGGGTATTACTTGAACAAGGTACCATTTTAACATCCAAGTGATTAGATGATTGGGGGCTCACAAGTGTGCTCCCCCTTCTCTGCTGTTACTTGTTCCCAGCCCTTGGTGTTTAGCTGGGCCCCGCAAGTCTTATTCTCACAGACAAAGTGCTTGCTCTTGGTATGTTGCTTTTGGTTGTTGCAATTGAAGATGTAGTTGTCAGCAACGTAACCAGGGCTGCCCTTTACAGACATGATTGGAAATTAACAGGGGAAGCGCTTGGGGACTTTAAACTCTCCGTCCACATTACAGATATTGTGGATGGCCAGTGGATCCTAAGCCACATGATCAGAAGCTTTGAACTTCTTGGAGTACTCCTCTGGCTCATCTTGGGGATCAGATGAGGGAGGGGGGAAGAGCCATCCGGAGGGGGAGGGGAAGGGTTCTTTGAGGCCTGCTTGATGCCTCCTTTTTCTTACCAGAAGAAGAGGTGAGCTCCTTGGCAGCCTTTACTTTCTTGGTATGCCGCTCCTTGGTGGGCTTGGAGTCAGCCTCTGAGTGGTAAAAGGAGTGGTCAGTAAGATCACCATCAGATTTATTGGGGGAGGAATTTTTGGGGGAAGGTGAAGGAGATGTGGAAGATGAGGGTGGAGGGGGGTAGGAGTAGGAGGAGATGGAGTGAGAGATGGGGTTGGAGACTTTGCCTTTGCAGGCTTCTTGGCACGCTTGGGAGTGGAGGCAGTTTATTTGGAGCCCTTGGAGGCTTGGCACTTGGGTTTTTGGCTGTTCTTGTTTGATTTTTTCTAAAGAAAAGTTTAGCATTGTAAATAATAGAATTATGAAAGATATGAAACACAGAGGTAAAACAAAGTAAAAGTTAAATGAAAATTATGCAAATAAAGTTTTATTTATCAAGAAAAAAACATAAAAAAGTAAATATAAGCAAAATAGAAACTCAAAGTATAGATATAAAGGTTAAAACATAGAAAATAAGTGAATTTATGATGAAGCATCAAATATGTTAGGTTCAGCATAACATCTTAGTGGTAAATCAATGTAAAAGTTTAATTGAAAATCAAAAAATATATAAAAATTATATGGAGAGCAGCAGAAAAAGTAGTAGATTATAATTGCAAAAAAAATAAAAAAAATAATTATGTGGAATTTTTTTATTGAGAGTTGAAAATTCAAAACATAGTAAAGTGTCAAGTTTGGCACTATTGATCAGCCAGGAAAAGCTGAATTCTCACTGTCAGGTATACCAGAGTCAAGCAGAAACATCAAATTTACTATGTTTTTTACATATAAAACTTGCTTAAATTCAAAACGGCTTCAAAAGTTAACCCAAAAGCAAGGCAGTATCATATGCTCAAAAATTAAAAAAATACAACATAAGTTAAAAAAGTAAATGAGGGGAAATGTGTTTATTAGTGATTAGGGTATGCTGCAAGGAGCTTGGAGTGAACTATTTACCATAGTTTTGGTTAAAACGTTAAGAAGCTCTCTGTACTAATCCCCAAGTTAAAGTTTCAAGTGGGTGAGTGTTGAGTGGCGCTCATAGTGAGTCACATATTAATTTAGCCTTAATTACGAGCCTTTGATTAGTTAAATCTGAAACCAATTGTGTGTCAAGTGGATACAGTCAAACAAAGAAGGTGTCAAGTTTCAGTTCTTTATAAATTGCATATGAAATCTCTTAATAAATTGGGCTTAATTTATGTGGTACCACTTAATCCAAAAACCCGGGAATGTCATAATGTAAAACAAGTGGGGTATTTGATTAATATCTATGCCACTAAATCCAGTATAGTGGTGCTTGAGAGCCTAATCAACAACTATGGACACTAATAATAAAAATATAATAGTAAATAACAAATTTTATATAAGCACATATGTATTTTATTAATAAAATTAAAATTTGGCTTAAAAAGTGTTGAACTGGTCACTTTTTGGTTTAGAGTGTTGAACACAGGTTTTTTCATTTCTATTAGTAAATTTACTTATAATTTCCCCTTAAATTGGTCTTTTAGCTAACCAAATTATTAAATGGAGTCAAATTCAAGTAAATTTAAACTTAGTTTTCAGTTTAAACCCCTATGTTACTAGTGAAAATTAGCTTAAAATTGGTCAAGCCAAAAATACTAATAGATCCACATATGCAGCACTCAACTCCCTGGTACTTGACACTTTGTCAAGTACCAGGGAGTCAAGTTTAAGGGAGTCAAACTTACCACAGTTGCCGTTTATTTTAGGTTTAGTAAATTCAATTGAACCTTTTGTGTCAAACTATAATATTTTAGCAGGCATCTTAAAGGTGCTTTTACAAACATACCTACTTTCCTTTATTTGCTAAATCTTAATCCCAATGCCTTACATGGCTTAATTTGTAATCTTGCTCCTTATTGGGCAAGACCTTACACTGGTGTCAAAACTTTAAACAGTTGTAACTTGGTGTCTAGAGCAGCTAGAGAAGCTTTCAAATTATAATTGTGATTGTTAGATACATTAAAATTCATCTAAGAAATTTTAATAAAACAATGAGTGACAGTGTTTCCCTGAAAGTTCAATCCTGAAAGCACCCTGCTGCACACTGAAGATTTCTAATGGTATCTTCTTCTGGTGATTTTAAAAAATAAATTCACGGCCCCCAAGATTGAATTCCTTGATATCATAAAGAATTTTCTGGGGACTTATTATCACAGGGTCATAAGGGCAGTAGAGGCAATGCTAAAAAAAGATTATACATAACAAAAACTCCTGATGAAGAATGGGTATATGGGACCTACCCTGCCGTGTCTGAGGCGCAGCACAGAGTCATAACAGGAAATACTAACCTTAGGATTGGATTTGTACTAAGTCTTTGTTAGAATGGCAGGGAAGGCTATGTGATTACCTTGTGGCCCTGATTGAATAATATATGCTAGATGTGGCTAGAGAGGCGCCAAAGTATGTGGAGACACAAAGACAAAAGTGTGAATACAACTTAAATTTTATTGAATATAAAGATTGGGAATATATACTGTGTAGCTTTACCACAAAACAGTACATGGATGGTAGGATCACTTGCCACAAGAATGAGTGGGGCAAGTGAGTTGCGCAGAATCATGAAACTGAACAATTGAATTTCCCAATTTGGAGATAGACTCATTTTGAAGGGCAAAAGTGAAAGAGAGAGATTTATCCTCAGAATAACCCATCAAAGACAAAATAAAAACATGGTGAATGGCAGCATTCACAACATTGCCCCCCTCTAGATTGGCCTTAGGGGGGTGGTACTTGCAGAGGTAACTTAGCATGCACGCAGGCAAACAGCCAACCACTAGAGAGGGGTTTTACAGTATACTCTGATCCTTGTTTGAAGGCCAATTCCAAGGGCGTAATCCACAACAAGTCTAGGTTGTGAGCGCGTCTTCCTGCTCTATGCTGATAGTAAAGAATGTGGTCCCCAATATTGAACTCAGGCAAGGGAGATTGTCCAGCATTGTTGGGAGAGAGCTCAAGCATCTTGATCTTATATGCAGTTGTGTAGGCAGAGGCCTGAATATCAATGATTTGGTTGACTAGATCTTTGATATGGTCATCAGGGTTCATGGCCTTATCAGAGGAGAGTAGGGGGCCCCCAAGAGCAACAAAGTGGTGGATTCATGACCATACAACATAGAAAAAGGGGAATACCTGGTGACACAATGTTTGCTAAGGCAATAGGCAAAGAGAGCAGCAGGCAAGTATAGATCCCAGTTGGTGGTATCAGAGTAAGTGAGTTTCCTCATAATAGAAACCAGAGTTGAATTGGAGCGCTCAACCACCCCATTGGTGGAAGGATTATAGGGGGCAGAGAAAGACTGGCAAGACCCCAAGGCTTCAACAAAAGAGGCCACTAACTTGGCGTTGAAGTTAGTCCCATTGTCAGACAACAATCCTTGAGGACAACCATGGCAAAAGAACACATCTTACAGCAGAAAGATGGCAGTTGTCTTGGAAGTGATGTCCTTAGTAAGGCAAGCTTCTACCCACTTGCTAAAGTGGTCAACAGCAATTTGAATAAAGCAGCAACCAGAGCGGGAGTGAGGGAGAGGTCTTATAGCGTCAATGCTGACAGTGTGAAAGGTGTGTTGTGGGGGGACTAGCTTGAACTTGTGAGCGGCAGCTCTAGGTTGTTGGAGCTGGAAATCATGGCAACTAGCAATAACATCTGGAATAAGAAGATAAAGATTTTCCCAGAAGTAGTTCTTCTGGAGCCAGGCATAAGTCTTGGCAACGCCTCTGTGTCCTTTCTCTTTATGAGCTTGGAGTACCACTAAAAGGCAAAGGCTAGACCTTACATAAGGCAAGTAGTGGTCTTGTACTTTCTTGAAAAGCTGATTATCACAAATGAGTGTATCTTTGGATAATTTAGAAAGGGCAACTCAGACTTCTTCTGTATTGTTCTCCCATGAAGAGGGATAACCAATTAGTCCATACAGCCTGTCAGCCTCAGCAGGGTGTAAAGCAAGGATAGGAATTCTGGATAGTCCATCAGCATTCTGATGATGAATCCCAGGGCAATGAAGCACAGTGAAGTTGTACCCTTGTAGGCAGAGAGCCCATCTAGCTAGTTGTCCTTCTGGTTCCTTAAGTTGTTGTAACTATTTAAGCAAAGCGTGGTCAGTGACCACAGTGTTATGGGTGCCATACACATAATGGCGGAACTGCTTGACAGCATGCAGAACAGCAAGGCACTCTTTCTCTGTTACACTGTAGTTTTTCTCATGCTTATTCAGGACACAAGAGGTATAAGCTACAGGGTGATCCACACCTTCATCATCCAATTGATCCAAGATGGCTCCAATGGCCAGGTCACTAGCATCAGTATATAGGATTAATTCCTTATGGTAGTCAGGATATACTAAGATATGGGACTCCTTAAGTTTTTGCTTAAGGGTCTCAAAGGCTTGTTGCTGGCTGGTGGTCCATTTGAAAGGGACATTACGCAGCAGTAGGACCAAGGGTTTACTAGTGTTAGCAAAGTCAGGGATGAATTGTCTGTAGTATCCTATCATGCCCAAAAAGACTTGAACTTCTCACAAGTTGGTGGGCAGAAGCATTTTGTCAATGGCCTCAACTTTCTTAGTCATGGGGCAAAGTCCTGTCTGAGTCACCTCATGTCCCAAGAATTCAAGGCGTTCCTTGAAGAAGGCACACTTAGATGGTTTTAACTTAAGACCAGCTTCTTGAATCTTTATGAATACTTCCTTGAGATGAGCCAGGTGGTTGTTAAAGGTGGTGCTGAAGACTTTTATATAATCTAAGTACACTAGGACGCACAAGAGCTTTAAATCACATAGGATGGAGTCCATGGCTTGTTGGAAAGTAGCCAAGGCATTGCAGAGCCCTTGCAGCATTTGCGTAGGCTCAAACAATCCTTCAGAAGTGATGAGCACAGCCTTCTGTCTATCCTTGGGAGAGAGATCAACTTTCCAGTACCCAGAGGCTAGGTCCATAGCAGAGAAAAACTTGGAACCTCCAAGGCAGTGAAGAGCATCATCAATGCGCGGTAAGGGGTAGGAATCCTTTTTGTTTAAAGAGTTCAATCATAGGTAGTCCATCACAATACAATGAACTCCATCCTTCTTTTTCAGTATGAGCAGGGGGAAAGCCCATGGACTTTGGGAAGGAGCAAGCAGTCCAGCGTCTAGAAGTTGTTTGAGCTCTTTAGACACCTGAGCATCCTCCACACAACTGTGGTGATACAGTTTAGCACAGAAGGGGGAGCATCACCAGTATCAACCTGATGAATGACGCCTTTGGCTAGACCATAATCAGTGCTATCTTTAGCAAATATATCTGAAAACTGATCCAGGAGATCAAGCACCTCTTTCTGTTGAACCAGGGATAGTTGCAGGAAGTCTTGCGCAGTGAACAAGGATAGGACTTGAGGTTTATCTTCAGGTAAATTAAAATCCTGGAACGTACCAAAGGGATGTAGGGATAAGCCATCAGGGGCATTCAACAACTTGCAATAGCCAAAAACCTGTCCTCTAGACACATGTATGGGGAGAGCAGTTAGATTGACAACCAGCAATTGAACAGGGTCTTTATGAGAGACATCCAAGATTCCTGGAAAGAGATAGGGCTTGTTGTACCCTAGCAAGGGAGGAGAGTATAACTCTAGGAACGTACACTTGGGTAGCTCATACAATATTTGGGAGTCTAGGATATCCTGAGATCCATGGGGAATGGTTACAGCAGAAGTGGCCAAAAGAGGAATCCCTTAAGACGCCAGGCAAGCCATAGGAGGACACTTCATGTTGGTAGAATGGGTACAGTATTTTAAAATAAAAACACCTGTGGGATATTCTAAGGAACATGTCTTGAGGCGCTTCCCAGGAACTTTAACTGGATCTTCAAAGATCAAAGGGACCTCATACCCTAAGATAGAGAGGTAGCTTTCCTTTAAGTTGATGATCCCATTGTATTACCTAAGGAATTGAGTACCAACTAAGAGGTTGTAGCTCTCATTCTCCAAGACAACAGCAGGCACAGCCAAGAGTAGTTTTCCAAACCACATGGAAAGAGCAGAATAAGCTCCTATAGTGCGAGTCATGGATAGTCCAGCTGTACCATACAACTGGTGATAGTTAAGGCCAGGGGCAAGTTTGAGCTTCTTGACAAGCTTTTAGGACACAACATTAACAGGAGACCCCATGTCTAAGACAGCCTTAATCTTCACCTTTTGGATGGATATTTCCACACAAGTGGTAGTACGCCCAAAGGGAGGGAGAACAGCCAGAATGTCTTGGGATTTTGCTAGCTCTTTGTCCCATTTCTCAATCATGCATCTAAAGCCTGGGAACTCCTTATAGACAGTCTGGAGATGAAGCAAGACTGAAACGTTTTTGAGCACAGTGTCAGTGACCTCAGCAGCTTCCTTGGAAGACTTGATAAGCACAGGGTATCTTTTGGCTTGAGTGAGGTATAGGAGAGAGACAGCCTCTTTGGCTTCAGGCAGAGGCTTGGCGGTTGCTGTAGTATTCCCAGAATGTAGCTTATAAGGGACTGCAATAGTTTTGGGGACGGCCAGGACTGAATACCCATAGGTGTTGGGATCTTCTATATCAGAATTGCCCATGTCAGAGTCATCAGAGATATTGTGGAATAGTAGCAAAATGGGAGGAGCCTCAGTGTCAGCAAGCTCAGAGTCAGCAATGGAGGGGGGAATTGAAGGAGACTGGGAAGAATTGTCAACCAAGAGCGTCTCTGCCTCTAGGTTGACTGTTATTTTCCCGCCTGCTCTTTTGGATCAGCTCCTTCAACCTGTGGGTTGGTGCAGACTCTAGAATGATGACCTATCTGATCACAGTTGTGGCAAACTTGGCGTTGAGGAGGATTCTGTGAGTTCATGGTGAGGATATGCAGGCCACGTGAAGACAAATCAGATGTAGAGGCAGTACAATTCTCCCTCACAACTGCTCCAGAATAGGTAAGGTGAATATTCTGCAACAATGTCTTTATGCTCTTCATAGAGGAAAGCATAGCTTTATGAGCCTTAAAATGAAGATACAGAAGCTGGTTAACCTTGAGGGCTTGAGCGCAAGCCATGTACGCTTCATGTCTGGTCAGCTGGCAGCTTTTAATCAGTTGCTGTCCCTCCATGTAGAATCTATCTGCAAATTCAGCTAGGTTCTCTTTTTGTTTAAAAGCAATGTGCATGAAGGTGTCCTTCTTCACTTCCAAACTAAGGTCACCACCAAATTTTTCAATCAAAAGCTGCTTCATATCTTCCCAGGTCTCAATGGTGGGCAGCTCTGGCACAGCTACCTCTTGGTAGGTTGGGTGCAGACAGGTTAGAATGTGCTCCTTCTTAACCTCATCCAAAGATATTATCATGGCAGTTTCATAGATAGAAAAGCTTCAATGGTTGAGATTTTAGGGTCAAAGACTTGCTTAAAGGTAGGCTTGAAATGTGCTTCTGGAGTTGGGCTACCATTGTTGCTATTGAGTACATTTATGCGTGGGGAGACTTCTGCTTTGGATTCAGAGGGGGGCTTCCTGGCCCACAGCTGGTGAACACTTTCCTCAAGGGTAGTCAAGGTTTAAGTAGTGAGGGTGCCTGTATTATTAGATGAGGTGGTCTGCCGCTCAGTGACATCTAGGTGTTGGCCTTGGGTAGTTACTACCAAGGACAGTTCAGCCAGCCAAGAGGTAAGAGACAGACCCACTGAAAGGCAAGGACAAACCTGTCATTCACTGAATTGATTAACACACTCATCTCCTGTACGTCTTTATCAAGCTCAGAGTGGTTTTTTTTCAAATGGTCTACCTTATTAGCTAGAGGTATCAACTCTCTAGCACAGTGAATGCAGGGAGCTCCTGAAAAGCCAGGGCAACAGCCATCTTTGTCTGTAACCCCAGTTGAACTAACAGTTGACGCCATCATCTCATGCAAGGTAGCAACCTCTTGTTGTAATTCAGAAACTTGAGTCATCAGAGCAAGCACTTGAGGATCTGGCTGAGGGGCTTTGGTAGGGCAATCCTGACTGTGAGTGGATGCTCTTAACTCTTGAATGGCGTCCCATAGTTTTTGCTCTCTATCCGCTAAATCATCAGCTGGAGGAGAAGGCAGGGCATCTGGTTTGGGTGTAGACAATCCATTCACTTAAGTCTGGAGTTTGGCAATGGTAGCAGTGGTAGCAGCCCTTTATTGATCAAATTCATTCCAAGTTTGTGGAGGCCTTTTTCAGCAAGGGGATCTACTTGCTGTAATTGGTTGAAGGATTAAGCACTGAACTTGTTGAGCTGCTGCACAAGTTGTTCAAAATTGATAAGATAGGCGTTCAGAGTGGAATCTACTTGGGTGAGCCAGGGCTGTTCCAATTGGTGAAACTCATTCAGACACTCTCTAACGTACTCAGGGATGGACTGGCGCATTTGTTCAATGGAATTGATCAAGCAGGATTGGGAAGTGATAGAGTTGCGCTGATTGTCTGATACTAAGGGAAAAAGGGAGTGAATCTACTGCTGGTAGGCTTCAAACTGATCCCAGTGATGAGTGACGGAAGCTTGTAGAGATGAAATCTCCTGAACATGGAACCCCAACATCATCTGGTGGTGGGCTAAGGCAGGTTGTACAAAAGATGACAATAAGTGTTCAGCGGAGCCAGCTGTTGAGAGGAGATCCTTTAGAAATTGTGGAGCTACAATCAATTTGTAGTATTCTGCTTGGATGAACTGAAGCTGGAGGCAAGGGATGGCCCCATCACGGGCTAACCCAAGGGCTACCGCCATAAATTGTTCTAGATCAGGGGTACCCAAAGGGTAGGCCACCAGGCAGGACCATTTCCAAGGTTCAGCACAGTAGGAAAAATAGACAGGTTGGTGATGTCTTCCTCAATAGGAGGACTGGTAATTTCAGGCAAAGTTGGCTCTTGTATGGGAGGAGGCAAAGGTCCTGAAAACGTGGTTGCAAAAGGGATAACCAAGGGGCTTACAGCCCCTGTAGTGAGCACCATTTTTGTTGTGATCTGAGGTGCGGTACAGAGTCACAACGGGAAATCCTAACCTTAGGATTGGATTTGTACTGTCTTGGTTAGAATGGCAGGGAAGGCTATGTGATTACCTTGTGGCCCTGATTGAATAATATCTGATAGACGTGGCTAGAGAGGTGCCAAAGTATGTGATGACACAAAGACAAAAATGTGAATAGAACTTAAATTTTATTGGATATAAAGATTGGGAATATATACTGTGTAGCTTTACCACAAAACAGTACATGTACAGTAGGATCACTTGCAACAAGCATGAGTGGGGCAAGTGAGTTGCACAGAATCAGGAAACTGAACAATTGAATTTCCCAATTCAGAGCCAGACTCATTTGAAGGGCAAAGGCAAAAGAGAGAGATTTGTCCTCAAAATAACCCATTGAAGGCAAAATTGAAACATGGTGAATGGCAGCATTCACAACATACCCTATGGGAAGAATACTATTAATACAGCCTGATAATGTGGAGAGATTAAGGCCTTTAAATATGAAGCCTAACAGGATAGACATCATTTTCATGTGTAAAAGCTCACCAAAAAGTGGATACAGGCCAAGAAGAGGATTAAAGCTCCCCAAGAAGTAATATAACTCCAGATAAAAACAGGAAGGCAGTAGCAAGTAGATATAAAACTTGGGAGAAATGGGGGATATGATACTTTAGGGGAAACTAATTTTCTCCTTGAAAGTAAGATTTTCAGAAGGAATAGATGTGGTGTACCATTGACCAGGAATAATGTGTCTTCAATCTTAGTCAGCATAAGTAGAAGCCTTGGTGCCTGAACCAGGTTTTGTTTCAACAGACACTGAACACCATGCTACCTGAAAGAACAGAATAAGCACTAACTATTTATACCTAATAACCCCCTGGTTGGGAGCCTTAGTTTGTATCATGGATCTTAACTTAGATGTCCTATTTTACTAAAAATAAAATAATAATCTGTTATAGGTGAGTAAATAACTTAACTGATTGAGCAAAGATAAAGATTAACATTCACTGAAATACATAGATAGAGAGAGGAGGAAATTGGGTATGGGAAACTCCATTGAAATGTTTTGACCGGTTATAAAAAGCTACTCTCAACCACTAACCTGAGGTGTAAAGTTTAAACTCAAGAATTAAGAGGTTTACATCACAACAAATCACTACCCAAAAAATCAGTGGTGTAATTGCGGCTAGAACAGGTTGGTGGTTAACAAGAGGGTCCCAAGAAGACTGGATTCTGGAAATTCCTCTAAACAGTACATATGAGAGAAAGAAACAGCACCTGTTGGCCTCTGGGCAAGTTTAGCACACTTAACAGTGATTGATTCCAATACTGGGTCCTGAGAGGTGTGTCAGGGAGCCAACCTTGGGCAGCCAGCCCAACATCATCTGTGATTAGGAAGGCCATAGATGAAGCCGGCAAAGCCCATCATAGAATTGTGCTAACTTACTTAGGTATGACATATATTTGCCTGCTCAGGACCATGGGCTGGCGGTTGGGATTATAGTGTCATTCACCCCAGTGAGGGTAATGTACACTATCCCAAATAGCTTATTGGTGTGTGTTCTAGGAGGAGTTTGATTGCTGTTATGCTCCAAGCCTAAATTCTGACTTTTAAAGCTTGGAAATTCATTTTTCTTTGGTAATTTTAAATTTCAAATTTTTAAGTTAGTAATTTGAGATAAAACCCTTCCCTTTTTTGACGCTTGATTTTTGCTAGATGTCAAAAGAAAAACGTCAGTTACATCACAAATGTTATGTAACCACCTTGATTACCCCTTAATTTCAAAACTGTTGCAGATGTCCTGCTTCTGTTTGAAGTTTACTCAAACACTCCCCTTTTATGTCTTCTGTTGCAGTTGCAACTTACTTTTCTATATAAATAAACCCAACAAGGAAGAGTAGGCTTAGGCCAAAATTCTAAGTTTTTCTCCTGCTTAAGATTATAAATTCTTAAATTTAAACATTTTAAATTTAAAACTTAAAATTTAGCTTCAAAATTGCCTGTTTCTTTTTTCTTGAAAATTCAATCTTTTGAAATTTACTTAGCTTTCCAACTTCAAATTTAACAATTTCTCCTTTTCTTAAAAAACTCAATCTTTGAAATTCACTTAAATTTCTAACTTCAATTTTAAATTTATCTTTTTATTATACTTCAATCTTTTAAGAATCAATTTTGAAAAATTAAAATTTTAAACTTTACATTTAACATTTTTGTTATTCATTTTTACTGATTTATTGAAATTACTTTGTTTTTTATAGAATTTACATGGTCTATTTTTTATTAAAACTAAATCAATTTTTTTAAAAAAATGACACAGGTAAGTTTTATCAATCTAAAGTAAACTTTGTTACCATGGAAATGATAGCTAAACAAACTAATGCTTTATTTACAAACCTTTTAAATTTTAAAGAAAATTTTTATAGAGTGATGACTTATTTTTCTAACAGAGATTTTCTCAACATTGACATACCACTTGTAGCCACTTGAAATTTAGTGAATACTTTGTCTTATATTGTAATTTTGGGAATTTTACAAACTTTGCCTCCACATTTCACAAATTATAAACTTTTGGCAGTTTCTCTCAAGGTTTTACTGCAAACAGTACCTACATTTTTATATCTTTTAAATTTAAATCCAGTAGCTCTGTACGCCTTTATTTATAATCTTGTTCCATTTTGGGCAAGGCCTTACAGTTGCAGACACAGGTATCAGTTTGGGGGTGATGAGTGGCTACATTTCAAGTTAATAGGAAGGGAGGAAGTTGTATTTATCATTAATCAGTCTGGGTTCAGTAATATAACAATATAGTAGTTTTAAAAGCTATGGTGACAAGCAAAAACAATTAAGATTTAAACAAAATGAACTCAGATTTAAACAAAATTAAAAATAAACCAATTTATATTGATTTACAATAGATTTGAATTCATTTAAATTTTGTTTAAATCTGATTTCATTTTGTTTAAATCTGAATTGCTTTTGCTTGTCGCCATAGCTTTTAAAGCTACTGTAGCCCTTTCTATTATATCTGGTCAGCTCTTTATACCAGACCAAGAGATCCTTCAATAGTATCTTGTCAGAGGAATAGTCTCTGTATTCAGGCTTCAAAGGGTACTCTGTAGAGTGAACAGGATCAAAGGGAGCACCTGTGAGACAATAAGTTGCTGTCAGTGGTGCAGGCAGGGCAGAGGATTTAGTTGAATAGCAGATAACTAAGATAAAATATGACAATATTTAGGAGAACCAATATCTTTTAACCTCTATTTCAAATGACAATGGGGTTTGGTCTTGGCCTGGCGGGTATTTATACTGCTCTGCCAGGCCTCATTGTTAGATCAAGTTTCTTGGGCTTGGGTGGGCTGGCGTCAGGATTCTAGGGTTGGCAGGGTGACATCAGGTGCAGGTGGGTTATCATTGGCTGTCACTGTAGAATAGGCTCTTTAACCTTTGTGTTCAACAACTTAATTGTTGATATTGGGCAGGTTTCATGGCCAGCACTATTTCCTGGATCTTGGGAGGGTTTGGGGAATTTCCCATTGGCAGGATTGCTAATTTTGTCACCCAACCCGCCAGTGCCATATGTTATCACTCAGGATAAACTCTTGGCATTGAATGTGGTTGGGTTAACATTGGTTGCTACTATAGAATAGGCTCCTGATGTTCTTTGTTCACCAATTTAGTTACTGGTGTTGCAAAGGTTTTCAGGGCAAGTTTCAGGTCTTAGGCCTGGGGCAGGTTTGGGGGATTTCTCATTGGTGGGGTTGCTGATTTCACTTTCTAGCCTGCCAGTGTTGCAGGTTGCCACTTTGGGGAAACTTCTATTGCCATACACAGGCAGGTTGATTGCAAATTCCTGTGGTGTTGGCAAGTATTTTGATACTGGTGAGTTCAAATTGAATTTTCTTTCAGGTTTCTATTGACAGGATGCAGGCAGCTGTGCTCTTGGCCTTCTGAACTGGTGGGCTACAGGAAATTAGGCTCAGGGGTTGATCCATGTTATGGATCTTGCTTCAATATACAAAGGTGATTATCACTTGTGACAAGATGGCATTAACCAAAATGGAAGCTCCTGATCAGCTGCTTCCAATAACTTGACTTGGATCCAAAAGCGGGCACAAAAGTTGGTAATCCAGATTTTGATCAGAGGTATTAGAGGCTTCAACTCCAAGGGTCCCAAGTTTAATACAGTGCCCTCAATATTGTAATTATAATTGAATGGGGTTTAGACTTTAAAACTCTTTAAATTGAAGGTTGAATCTTTTTAAAGAACCATACAAAAAATTATCTCCCTTTTACATCCCAAGATTTACACTATTGACTGGGTTGCCAAGGACATCAGGAATGATGATCCTGGAATAAGGGAAGACAGAAGGTATGAAAATTTCATCTAGAGGGCAAGTGTTTCTCCAAGACTAGATCAAGGAGCTTTTCCAATACCTCTACACCCCAGAGATGGAAAACCTAGGCAGATTCAATGATCCATGGTGCAGATGCTAGTGGGCAAAGTTCTGAAGGAATTGATGAGCCAGTAATCCTGGTATAACACTCTTGCACTTGAACTCAGTCACTTGAAGGATGTCAGCCTGCCCAGCTAGCCCCTGGTGTTGACCCAGGACACACCTTAGTGGCTGGCAAAGGGCTGATAAATCACAGCAGCATACAAGGGAGGAACAGAAAAAGGATCCAGAACTGTATGGGTTAGTTGGAGAATATTGTGAAACCCTTAAGCTGTGGGGGTCACTTGGCCATAAAGGGGTGTCAAAAATCCCATTACAAGTTACAACTGATCCAAGTAGTTTATCAAGGGATCTTTAAAGTTAATTGTGCTTTCTCCTTATAGGTAAATACTTCTCTTTTATCTGGCATCCAGACTAAGAGTGAGGGTACTGTTAGCTCCACAATAGAGTGCCTTGATCTGCACTTCTGGGGGTTGTGAGATACCTTGGTGACTCAGGTGCCTACCTTGGTGGAGACTCCAACCATATGATTTCCACCTCACACACCCCCTTCCAGGAAGGTTTACTGGAGGTTGGTGCAACCCTTTATCTCAGCGTGTCCCACAGCATAGAATGGGAGGCCATCCTACCAGCTGGTATGAGTAGAGGGGTCATCAGAGCTGGTATGGCTGGGTGTTTATCTGGGATACCCTTGAATGAAATGATGTACTTGATAAGCAGTTCCTGTCAGCTTCAGTCTCTTGAGCTTCTGAGCAATTGTGTATCAGGAGCTTTGAGTGTAAACCTGCCAGTGAGGGATTTCTTGTAAAGGCCCCATCTTGCATCCTGGACCAGCTTTGATCTATCTCCCTACAAGCTTGGCAGCAATTCCTGGGAGTCTGGGTGAGTTTTTCTTTCCTGGAGCCTTTGGGGATAATGTCAGGGATCCAGCCTGTGGGGGGTTCCTGGGAACTTGCGAGGGGACAACCTGCAGGCCCAACAGGGAGGGCCCACCACAAGAATTGGGCCAAATTTACAATATTAGATAACAATTTGCCCAGGAGAGCCCAAGGTCCGCTGGCAGGTACCATACAATCTATCAAGCCAGTAAGAGCGATGTAAATCACCCCAAATATCTGAGTGGAAGTAGATTCATTGGCAGCAACAGACTCTTGCGGGCGTCAGGCCACAGGGTGAGAGGTGGAGTCATTGGGACCAAATACATGGGCAGGTGTTTGTACTTGTTGCAGAATAGCAGGGGAGGTAGAGTGATTTTGTGGCCTTCCCTGTAAACAGTCTTGGTATCTCTAGTTCTTGCCTCAGGGTCGTAGATTAGGATTTCCTCTAGGGTGAACTCTGGATACGCAGGGTTGGGGGGTACTTGGTGAAATGTACTGGGCTGTAGAGAGCTCCTGGTGGACAATAAAGGTCAGGCGGCAGGTCTGCAGTTTCTTGGGGTTGATGGGTGTGAGGTGTGGAACCGGGGGAGGCAGACTGTAAATGAAATAGAACTAATATCAAATATGGAATAACCTGGTTGAACCAGAGGTCCATATCACTTTATTGCAAGAATGGCAATGTGCAACTTTCTGGCGGTCCAGGGTATAAGTATGCCCATCTGTTCTGGGTAAACTTTTATAAATTTCTTTGGCCCAGGTGTTACTGTCTACCAG
This sequence comes from Entomophthora muscae, assembly GCA_014839935.2. Lineage (NCBI taxonomy): Eukaryota > Fungi > Entomophthoromycota > Entomophthoromycetes > Entomophthorales > Entomophthoraceae > Entomophthora > Entomophthora muscae. The sequence goes on from QTSX02001476.1 coordinate 51,964, forward strand.
GTTTTTCCAGTCCTTGGTGGCATCCATTGTGGGAGTTAATCCATTGGCTGTTTTGAACTGGGAATACTCAAATTCCCTTGTTGGATTGTGGGGTTGATCATCTCTGGGCGGCCTGCATTCTATAGGAAGTTTCTTTGTTTCCCCTTCTGTGGTGGCCTGAGTTATTTCAGGTTCTATGGCTAGACCCACCCGCTGATTGGTTGAGTTAACAGGAACCTTTAACGTGGGGAGTGTTGATGTAGGGGATTTTGACTCATCAAGCTTTAAAGGATTTTCCAAGGTTAAATCCTGTTCTGGTTCCTGCCCAAAATCTGCTGGCAGCCTGCAGGGTGTCAGGGGTTGAATCCTGTAGTTGAGGTTTTCCAGTAAACATGGTCAATAGGAGTTTGTCACTTGTGACAGATAACCAACTTGGAAAAATTGTCTTGGGTGCCCTGGATCAAGAGGGTACTGGCTTCCTGGCCTGGGCCAGAAGAGGTGCCAATCTCTGGGAGGTGGATGGGCCAGAATACTGCAGGGAACATCTTGGGTGCCCCTGGATGTGCGGTCTGTTCAGGTCTCTCTTGCATCAAGAAAGCTGGGCTTTTGGATGGAAGCAATTGCACTTTTCATAATATCATACCCCATGAAGATGCTTTGTTCTTCCTGGTAGGTTCTCCAGTCATTGGGTAGGGTTATCATACAGGTTCTTCTCTTTAGAGGGATTTCTCCTTGGGTAAAGTAGGTGAGGATAACCTTCACCTGCTATCACTGTAAATGGTGCACTTATTGGAAGTATATGGTATAAGATGATGTGAAAAGTTAGAGAAGAGATGGATATCTTTATCAAATATAAAAGAGATGCATCTTATAATAAGTTCTCAGGTATATAGTGTCCATGCAGATCATGGCAGTCATGAAGCTTTTGAAGGTCCTGATCCCTGTAGAACCTGGATGTTTGATCCTAGTATAGCACCTGGATGGGATTGTGGTACCATCTTTTACTTGGCAATTTTGTCATCTCTCAGGGAAACAGTTCCCTTACTGGAGATAATCAAAGATGCTGCAGCGTCAAGGATTGATTCTAACCAATGTCAAGGATCTAATATAGTCAGGGATAGGGTTGCAGGGGGAAGAACCTGGCCAGATCCCAGGGGTGGTCCTCCTTTAGGTGGCTGAACCAGATCCTTTATGGAACTGTGGGGCGCTCAGATTTAGGGGATCTCATATTTCTGTAAAGGATCTGGGTTGAGAAAGATTCCTCTCCCCCAGAGACCAGCGCTTTTGCTTGGCATCAGGTAGTAAATTCAGGCTTTACTGGGGTGGGGAAACTGTAGCAGCCAACCAGTAAATCTAATATATCTTTGTCAATATTTCAATTTCCACATAACCCTTTAAAATAAGTTTTACGCTTTTTCAAAACTGTGGGGTTGATCCCCTGGTAAAGCTTCTCATAAAAGATCCCCTGCCCCTCAGCTCAACTATCCTGGTACATCCACCTAAAGCAGAAGTTGGCTGGATTTACCAAGCATGGTAGCATGAACAACCATCACCCAAATCCAGAGCATACTTGATTTAGTGCCTGGCTTGTTAGTAGGATCCAGCCACCCTTACACATCCAGAGTGGTTGATCAGTTGGTGCCCTGTCCCTCCTAAACAATTCACTTATTCTATATAAACTTGTATAACACAATAAAGATAATATCTGTTTTTGATATTTCCCCTTGTAACTCTGGTAACACAGCACAGTTATGACAATACTCTATTTAAAAATAAAATGCAGAAGAAATGATTTGATCCATTGAGGCATATAATAAAATTGAAAATGTATCCTCCTTCAGTGGCAAAGGTATGGCCCTGGTCTTGATAAAGTTGGGGCTTGTTGGATCTTATTGGAATCAGGGCCAGATTTGCATTAAGTGGCCAATTTATTATAAAGCAACTATCAGAGAGAATCCATTGTAACCCTAAATGGGAATGGTAGTGTGGCTAATTGTCATGTGACTGGACTATCTTTATGGCAAAGGAAAGGATGGGGATAATCAAATCTGGAGGGATTGAATCCACTCCCTCAACAATGGCAGAGGAATCTAAGATTTGAGGTGGGTTGAGAAGCTTTTATCGCTGGTGCTAGGAAGCGATTGATCTCATTTATTGTTTAAATTGCAGCTGTGCAAGTGGTACAATGGTAATCTACATTAAGGGATTTGGGTTTATGGAGTGGCTGTAAATAGCTGTTGTATCGAATTTAAAAGGCTGTATGGATATATATGTAGGTTGATTGGAGAAGGGAAGGTTTGAAATATGGACTGCGTGATGGGGAAGCTTGGGGATGTTTTGTTGATGAAAGGATATTGTAATTTTGAAACAATGTTTTGGAGAGGAATGGTTGGTTTACTCTGGTTTCCAGTGGCAAGTCTGAAATGAATTCTCAATGCTGATGGGGATTGATTTGCACGGCGAAGATCTGCTTTGAGGCGAGTGGAATAAATTGTAAACCAAGTGCATGCAAGTGAAAATCAAACCCATGGGATGGGAATCAAACCAAATCCCAGTATAAGTACTAAGAAGCTGCAACCTACTTCACAACAAAATGCAGTTCTCTTCCTATGCAATCATCTCTGCGCTGTCCTTGGATTCTGCTTTGGCTGCCCCTTACGATCAATACGCTCAGTATCCAAAGTACGATAGCTACTATTCGTCCCGCCGCTTCCGCACCCCCAGGCCAGAGCCAGCCCATCATCCTAAACAACTACATCCCAGTGACCGTTGCCAACGAGAACAAGAATGCAAACGCCAACGAATTAGGTGGCACCGGTACTGGCAACGTTGAAGCCCAAAAAGCACCAATGATCGATGGCAGCCTAAGCATTAGGCTGTTCTAAACCCTCCCTGATCTGAGTATTCACTTCTCCTCGCCATTCCTACTGCTATCTCCTTTAATTAAAGTTAATATATTTATACATCATTGAGAATCTTACCAAATATAGTCTTGATTCGAATGATTTTATTAATCACATCTTAAATCCAAAGTACCTCAATGCCCAAGCTGTATTCAAATATAATATAATATAATATTTCAATATAATATTTTACAATAATCCCATCTCACAGTATAAATCCACGTCTTGATTTAGCAAGGCTCCTGAACTCATAAACATATATCCATCTTCACGAAAAATAGTCTATATAACAAAGTTTCTCACCACGTGAGCCTGCATGGTTGGTTGCAGGTAACGCGTCACGGTTCCAATCCCATCCTCTCTATTTTGGCATTTATTTTTGTGGGGTGGAAACTGTTCCAGAAACTGTTCCATTTTGTTGAGCATAACTATGAAAGAAAACTATCTGTTGATATGATTCATTAGAAAAATGCGAATTCAACTTATTGGGTTGAGAAGAAATAAATTTCTAGTTTGAATTAAGAATATTTTTTACTATAAAAACTTCATTTTCCACCCTTACCTGGGATATCTAAATGAAAAAGGTGTCCAAGATGGCTTTATGACTGGGAATAGGATGAGTGCATGGAGCCCATGAGCAATTGTTACACACTAAGAGTAGCCAAATGAGTAATTTGTATATATTGCTACACGTGTCGTGTCTATCATGAAACTTGAGTGACATTCTAATTGCAGTAGAGAGCGATCGCGAAGTCATGCATCTGAGGCTTGATTTCCAGTGGGTTATTCGCTTACTCCTCTGGGGGTTAATGGCGGTTGGTGACATGTGAGCTTGTTTGAGCTGCCTGTTTGGAAACATTTCAGTTGGGGGTGGTGTTGTTTTAGAAAGGTCGGGTACGAAGGCAGCGCTGAGGATCTCCAAGGTGATCTAACATTGGGCAAACAAGTCCAAGGCAACACAGGCGCGAGATTTAGTTATTGCAGCTTAAGCTATTGGCCATCATCGCAAATGGCGACATGCTTCGAGAAGTTTACCGGAGATACCTCATACGTGCCCTTGGGCGAAACCAAAGAAGCGACAGGTAATGCCCTTGCTGATTGAGACTAAATATTAGTTCTTATGATTGGCCAAGCAGTCACAACCCTTACCGGAGCGCTGGCGTCCTTGGTGGTGCTCAGCCTTGCCGGTGGCCATCTAAAACACTACTCACAGGTAAAGCATACTTCCTCATCCGCTAACATGGAAGCCTGAGCACCAGCGATACCTTGTACGGCTGCTACTGCTAGTACCACTGGCTGCGACTATATCTTCGTTTGGCTTCAAGTTTAGTAAGCAGCAGACGTACATGGCGGTACCCCTCCTTCTGTACGTTGGGATAGCGGTCGCGGATCTGCTTCGCTTGATGATGGGTGTCGTGGGGAGGGAGGGAGACGAGATTAAAGAGGCGTTTCGTTTCCGTAAACCAAGGAGGATGATCTTCCCCTTGCGCTGGATTTGGTTTCGGCCAGGCCACCACAAGCATCTCCCCCTTGTCCGGCTGGCCGCCCATCAATGCGCCATCATTCTTCCCCTCACTGCAATCCTCGCCGCGTTCCTTCAAGAAGTGCATATCCATTGTCCGCACCATCTCGCGTTTAAGCTGTATCCCCAGGCTTACATCCACATTGCACTGTTGCTATCGTGCAACTTGGCAATATTTGCCATTGTGAATTTTTACTACACTGCACAATCCGATCTCAAGGAGGACCTTGGCCTGCTTCGAGTGCTTACCATATTAGCTGTAAGCCATAAACATTACCTTTTACTAAAGAAGCGCAGTTGCTATTTCTACCCATCTACCAACATATTTTGGTGGATATCCTTGTCGAGTCAGGTAATTTAAGCTGCAAATTTGAATGCGCATTTAATAATTTATCCAAAATATAATGCAATGTACTAAGCTTCTAATTAGGTATTATAGTTGATGGACACACAATGTAAGTTAAATTTTTGCTTATTCAGGCTAACATAAATAGGACCAAAGAGTCACTGGCAACAAAGCTGCTGTGCCTAATTGGAAATATCGAGCTCCTAGCCTTGTCACTGATATTTTATTTGTTTCTTGGGTATCAGCGGATGCAATGCTGGGAACTCACATCAACACCCCTTGTGAGGAGCTTGGCCCATACCTTGGACATTCGCGGGGTGTTTGGTGAGATTTTTCGAAGCCTGAGGTTTGTTGTGGGCCGCCAAAGTCAAGTCCATGACCAATACCCAACCGGCTCCAAGAGTGGCATCCATAGCACGGTAAGGAATAAACCTGAAGCCTCTATACCAGCATGGGCCCAACCATACTATTCCTCGTCCCGGAACAACATTTTCCAGCACCCCCACCTGGAAATCCCCCCGGTGTGCAAGAACTTGCGGGAGCAACCTGCAGCCAAACATGATGACTGGGTTTGCTGAAGCCCTCAACAAGAACCACCTCAAAAGCCCCGTCCTGATCCACTACCGTGCCAACGACGACTTCCGGGGCCATGAATTCAACCCCCACCGCCTTTCCTCTCCCAAACCCTCCAATAACAGCCTTGAACAATTCTCGTCAATGTCCTCCCTCAACATGGCCAGTAAACTCAGGAACTGCTCCCCCAAGCACAAGGTCCACTTCAACCAACCCTCCTTTGCAACCCTAGACCTCACCACCTCTCCCTCCTTCCCCCACATCCCCTACTAATTGCCAACTGCAAAAATATTTAAAATTTCCAACCCCCTACCAAGTACCCTCCCCATAAACTACTGCACCCATTTAAAGCAACCCAATATGGCCACATAGTTCTTTACAAAGGCATACTAGACCCATCTTAATAGTTCTCTCATACACTTGTTTTTAAACTACTACCAGATAACTAACCCCACTCCTTTGCATAAACAAGAGGATATAAAACATCATATTGAATATATAATTTTTACAACATCTTTGCTTAATCCCTCACACAGAATCATTTCCCTAATATTTAACTCACTCTTCCACATAGAAGTAGCCCAATGACTTGATCCAGATATTATGCTAGGATCAATCCCTTGATTTTCAGAAACTATATCTTCAAAAACTACATATTATGCATGAATACTATTAACATCATGTCTAGCCTTAAAATACCCTCTACTAATTTCAATCATATAAACTTCTCTTATAATTCTTTCTCTTTTATCATAATATATGACTAACAGAAGTATATCCATGATAGTTGTAGCATAGATAGGTTATACATACCTACCTACCTACCTACCCAAGAAAAGAAATATACCCAAAGAAGTTTTTACAGGAATTTTTATTCTCTGATATCTGGAGAACTTAAAAAGAAGGATAAGTCTCTTCCCTAGGTAAACCATATCTAACATTGCCTTTGTCTCCATAAAAGCATTCAATTAGGCAGCTATCAAGAACCAACACAAGCATTATTTCAACTTAGTGTATGCCGGCATTCAGAATTAAACACATTGTAAAAGTGAGATCTTTGAAATTTATGAGATATATTTTGCCCACGTAGACTACTAAATTAGACCCTTTTTAGTAAACAGAAACATGTTTCCTGAACATTTTGTCAATAGAGCATATTTTGATCCTCCAACCTTCCAAGCTGACAATCCTTATCCTCCCCTTTGCAGCAAAGATATTTTTATCACATGATGTCCAGCCACACTATCTCTCTAACTCATACTTGAGCCTTCAACCATAGCAGGATCAAGTCATAACCCATTTATCTTGAAAATCCAAATATACATCTCAATAAATAAGGTTCTTCTCTCATTTATTTCTTGCTTTCCCTCTGTAGGTTACCTTGTTATCACTGGGGGCACTCTTGTTTCTAATCATGCCTGGATAAGATGCTTAATAAACCTAGACCTCTCATAATTGCACAGTTCCTAGACCAAGCCAAGTCCACACAAACCTGGAAGGACACATTTCCCCCTATAAAACCAACCATGATGTTCCTGTCAGAGAACACTATGTTTAAAAGGTATAACATGTCCAAGGAATACAATAGTGTTACAACCAAGTTTCCAGACTCGGCTGCTAACATATCTTACAATACACAGGGGGCGCTCAATGAGCCGCCCCTTGACGTATCTAACGTTATGGGTTAATCTGATGGCAATATCAAATGGTGGGTACTTCATCCTAATTAGGAGCGCTGCCAATTTGACTTGCTGATCCCCGCACAAGTTATTCCTCAGCTCCAAACCTTATATGGAACTTCCCACTATGCCACCTCCTTGTGGCTTTTCCCATATAGTATATTACTCACAATATTCTACAATAAACAACACCTTATTCTTATTATTCTGTCCTTTCTATTGGACTGTTGTCTTCCCCAATTCCAAATACTGAATCCTCATTGGTTCAGTTGCAACAGTGGTAGCAGCAGTAGGTTATTGACCTACCTAAAACAAAAATTCCCCCTAAGAAAGGACAGAGTACAGGCCATATGGCTACTCCCCAACAAGAGACCTTCCTGCCAATCCCCAAGGGGGACATCCCCAACAGGTACGTCATTTACCAAGACCAGTTAGTTCTCACCAGCGTGTACAATTGGCTCTGCCTTGGGCAGCGTGACGCCAGTGTCACCCTGCCTCAGTTGGACCTTTCCCAGCGCATGCTCAACCTTCAGCTAGAATCCTTTGCTGGTGGCATCAAGGGGGCCAACATTGTCAGTTGGCTCCAGTCTACTGAAACCCGCCTTTGCATCTGCCAGGTTCCTGAGCCCATGTGGGTTGCCACTGCATCTGGTTGCCTCACAGGGCCTGCCGCTGTGTGGTTCACCAACTGGGCCAGCCAGGAACTTGACGTTACCTGGGCGGCATTCTGAGACGCTGCCAAGTCCTATTACAGTGAAACCTTCTCCCCCATTGTTGTGGGAACTCTGCTTCTAGCAATCAAGAAAACTGGTTCCATTCCTGAGTACCTTGCCTGCCTGGCAGCAAGCTCTTGCTGCCGCCCCTAAATCCGTGACCAACAGAAATGCAATGTTACTCACTCTCATCATCAATGGGTTAAAACCCCATATTTGCAAGTGGGTCCCCGTAGGTCACTGTACCTCTATTGATGACTGCTATAAAGTCATTGTGGAGACTAACAACCAGGCCTCAATGGGCTTCTGCTGTACCAGTGATGCTCCATCCCAACCATGTACCACACCTGGCAGTAGCCACAGTCAAGTAGGCCACCGCCAACCACATCAGTAGGATAACAGGACTAAACGCCCCCGCAAGGGGGGAGCTACAGCTAGCACAGATTGAGGATCAGGGAAAAGCTTGGGAGATGTAGCAACAAGAGGCCTTACAACCCCACCTGATCCATCCTCTCAATCCCTGCTTGCAAAAAATCCCTGTGACTACAACATTCACAAATTTGAAACCCTGGACGTCTTTCAAGTCCACAGTGACAACCCTGTATTGCAAGCAAGCCACTCCTCAAATAAAGTAACACACTTGTCCTATCCCTTCTATTTCTGTGGGAGCACCCACAAACTACTGGTAGATACTGGGGCCGATCACACTATGGTGGACCAGGCGTTTGCCAACTCTCAGCAATTAGACCAAGTGCCCAGCAGGTTCAAGGCTGTACGGGTAGCTGACACCCGCAGAGTGGCCATCACCCACAAGACAGTACCCTTCTCTGTGAGAATGGGGAACGTCCAAGTTAAGCTCTCTGGGCCAATCATGGCAGGGCTCAGCCACAATGTGATTGCTGGTTTTGACTGGCTTTGGCACAACTGTCCCTACATCAATTGGGATACCTCTTTCATCACCCTCAACAGAAATGGGGTGAGGCTCCAGATTTACCCTGTGGAAATGAGCAAGCTACTCCATGATACTGTTTTTGTCAGAATAACAGAGACAGGCTCATATGATTTCAAGGGGGAAAACTAGACTTCAACCAATGCTTAGTCAAAGTTATCTGTGCTGAACCACCAGCGGCCCCTCCCTTGACCTCCTCACCACCACCAGCGCTTGCTGCACTCCTTGAGGAATACAAGGATGTATTCAGTGAAACACTTGAACAATTACCTCCTCCCCGGGAGATCCAGCACGCTGTACAACTTCAAGGATTGTTACCTAAAGCACAACCATTATATTGTCTCACACCAAAGGAAGATGAAACCCTCCGCCAGCACCTTGTGGACACGCTTGATAAGGGCTTCATTTTCCCCTTGCTCTCTCCATACGGGGCAGTGGTCTTCTTTGTAGCCAAGAAGGACGGGTCCCTTTGCCTGGTCACAGACTACCGCGCCCTAAATGAGGTGACAGTTAAGAACAAATACCCCCTGCCGCTGATTGACAACCTGTTCAATACACTTGCAGGTGTGAAGGTCTTTAGCAAGATTGATCTCACTGCAGGGTACAACCAGGTCCGCATTGCACCAGGGGATGAGGCAAAAACTGCCTTCTGCACACGCTACGGGTTGTTTGAGTGTCATATCATGAACTTTGGAATGACCAACGCTCCCTCCACCTTTTCCATGTTGATGAACAAAGCATTTGAGGAACTGATTGGGAAATGTGTGGTGGTTTACCTTGACAACATTATTTTCTTCAGTCAAGATCAAACCACACACCTCCAACACCTCTGTGCTGTCCTTGACACCCTTTGGAAAAACCAGCTAAAAGCTAAACCCTCCAAATGTGAGTTCCTCAAGTCAGAGCTATTATTCCTTGGGCACACCATCTCTGCCCAAGGGGTAAAGCCCAACCCTGCCAAAGTTAAGGCAATCACCAGCATGCCGCCCCCCACCAATGTGGGCCAAGTGCAAACATTCTTTGGCTTGGTTACCTACGTGCACAAGTTCATTCCCAATTGCGGGGAACTAATTGCACCTCTCACTGAGCTCCTCAATACCAAGCAGCGCTTCCATTGGACCCCTATCAGGGATCAAGCCTTTGAGGCATTGAAGCAAAGGCTCACAACAGCACCAGTACTGCAGTTCCCCAATAAAAACTAACAGTACAAACTTAAGACTGATGCCTCCAACAGAGCCATAGGGGGTGTGCTATGGGTCAAAACTGATAATGGCGTCTTTCTCCCTGTGGCATATGAGTCCAGGAAACTTACTGACTCAGAACAATGCTACCCCATCCATGATAAAGAATTGGCAGTTACTGTACACTGCATTGAGAAGTGGCGCTGTTACCTGGAAGGTGCTACCTTCCCACCCCGCGTTCTGAAGGACCACAAGTCACTTCAGTACTTCAACACACAGTCCCACTTGACACACCGCCAAGCAGGATGGGTGGAGCGCCTGTACCCTTACCAGTTGCACATTGAGTACAAGCCTGGAAAGGAACTTGTCACAGCTGACGCCCTTTTGCGACTCTATGTAGCGTCCATCACTGGGGATGATGGTTTGGATCCAGATTGGCCCATGCTCTACCTCTGTCCTGAGGCAACTTGCTATGAGGGCCTTAACTTGGTAACCATCTCCAAGCTGAAGGACAACAAAAGCCAGTTCACCACTGATGCTGGTAACGTCTGCCGTTGGGAAGAGACAGGTGAAAAGACGCCTTACATTCCCACCACGCAACAAGGGGACACAATATTGCACTACCACCAAACCCTGGGTCACATCAGAGGGCGTAACCTCTTTGAGATCATGAAATGTAAGGCTTGGTGGCTGCACATGCGTCAAGACACCTTGGACCTCCTCAAAACGTGCGTGTTGTGTGAAAAGAACACGTCCAAACCTGCACCCCCCAAGTCTGTCCTGCCCATCAAGGCCATGGAACCCTTCTAGCAGTGGGCCCTTGACATTGTAGGGCCACTCCCCAAAGACAGACTGGGGATTAAGTACATTATCACTGCCATCAACTACTTCACTTGCTGGCCAGTGGCCTGGGCAACAACCAACCACACTGCCACCACCATTACCCGCTTTATTGGCAAGGAAATTGTGGCCTGCTTTGGGCAACCCAAACGTCTCATCACAGATGGCGGTCCCAAACTAGTTGGGCATATCATGAAGGCATACTGTGCCAAGAACACACTCCAACTTATAGTTATGACCCCCTACCATCCTCAAGCCAATGGACGTGTGGAACGGTTAAATGGTTCACTGGTTCAACTGGTTGCCAAGCTCTCACAAGAGCACCCCAACACCACATGGACTGAACACCTGCTCACTGCCCTACTCATCCTGCAAGCAAGAATCAACAGGGGCACAGGGTTTAGCCCTAGTACCCTGGCCTTTGGAACACCTGAAAGTCTGACAGGGGTTGAACAGGGAAAGCTACAGTCCAAGGTTCCTAACAAGCCTCCCCTAGTAACAACCCCATCCCTGGATCAATGGCGTGCCAAGGCCTGGGAAATTGAACACAAGTGGATTTCAGGAGGGACAAAGCACCTCAAAGCTAGATACACCGTAGATGACCCCATCTACACCCTCAATCCCAATTCTGCCAAGTTGGAACCCAACCACCTAGGGCCCTTCAAGATAGCAGCTGTCTACAACAATCATACCTACCAATTTGAAGATGCCCAAGGAAACACCAAGAAGCTTCACCATGACCGCTTGCGCCCCTGCTGCGCCATCCCCACACAAAGGTTGTTTGTGCAGACCTTCCCAGACCTTCTGCAGACTCCAGTCCTGGTGTCTGATGACAAGCAGGGGGCAAGGGGGGTGTTGCAACTGAGTTTCCAGACTTGGGTGCTAACGTATCTTATGATACACAGGGGGCGCTCAATGAGCCGCCCCTTGATGTATCTAACATTATGGGTTAATCTAATGGCAATATCAAATGGCAGGTACTTCATCCTAATTAGGAGCGCTGCCAAATCAACTTGCTGATCCCTGCACAAGTTATTCCTTGGCTCCAAACCTTACATGGAACTTCCCACTATGCCACCCCCTTGTGGCTTTGTGGCTTTTCCCACATATTATATTACTCACAATATTCTACAATAAACAAAACTTTCTTCTTATTATTCTGTCCTTTCTATTGGACTGTTGTCTTCCCCAATTCCAAATACTGAATCCACATTGGTTCAGTTGCAACAATAGGATCATCCAGCATAGCCATACACTGAACCCTACTTTGCACCACCCACAGATGAACTTTATCTTCCAAGTGCATGGGCCTTGAAAAATCATTTGGTAAAAGCAAAGAGAATTTCTCAAACTGGCTCAGCCACACAGCAGCCAAGCTTTACGCCAACCCCACCCCCCAAACAGTGGGCCCAGGGAGCTGGCAGGCATCTATTTGAAGCTGCCGCCAACTGGTCTGCAGCTCAGGTGAGCTCCCACACCAATCCCTTGGCAACCACCATAATTGACACATCCTGCAAGCTGGTTTACAGTATTTGGGCACCTGAAATTAAAACTACTCTGATGCTGGCAGCATTGAATATCCAGAACTAGGCTTTTGCCCATGCCGGTTACTGGATGCCAACACTTTTCAATAACTGGAAATCTTTCTCTGGAGCATTCTGCTTGATAGAGATTAAGCTTCAAAATGCTTTTTAGGGTAGCTTTACTATTTAGGCTTCAAAAGAGCTATAAAGACAGGGGATAAAAAAATATAATAAATTTAAGCCTTTGTTTTACCTTACTATGAAATCAGCTATCTTTACTGTAAAGTTATTCTTTATCTTATTAAAAATATAATTCCCCAGACGTAAAATTATACTAATCGAAATTTCACATATTTAAGGTAAAGCATAAGCTCTAATATAAATATTTTCTATGTTAAAATCTAAAACATACCTACACTTCACTAGTAGAATGCCAACATAGGCCATACAATACAGCTTAGGGCATCAAACAGATAATAAGGAATCCATAACTCTTTAAAACATTTCAATAAAGTATTCATAAACTATCTAGACTAGCTAATTATAGATATATTATACTTAAAAAGTTAGAGCTATATACAAAACTAGACAATGCTCAACAGACCTATTTGAAAGCTTGACTTCCATAACCTGGTTGTTGTTAAGGACTTTGACAATCTTGTTGATATATTCCCCAAGCTATAAAAGCTTGGATTTAGCCCTAACAATGTCCTTGATACTTTTTGGAATTGCTCCTCTTTGGTGGCTCTCTTCTTCTTAGATGGGCAGCTCTCAATATCTCTGGTGGATGCAACAATCTCTACCTGTTGGGCTTTGAGGTGCCCATAGAAGGTATTATACCTTGGCTTGATTCCAAGGGGGACTTGATATGCATATGCCAGCTCTCCATAAAAAACATTTTTCATCCTATTCTTCAGAGCTTCCTTGTATCAGTTCATCTAGCTTTGGCTCTGGGCCTGCTCCAGCGCTTGATGACCTTAAATCTAATCCACCATGGCTGATGATCTTCAATGAAAGCGTAGAAGGCATCCTCATGCTTCTTGGTATATGGATCCTGGTATAGGGGTTCAAAGTCTTGCCCTGTAGGTTCATGCTTCATTAAAGCTAGTGCTACAGATGGCTGGACTAAAAGCTTGTAATTTCCCAAGGTATATAGACGGTGGAGCTTGCTGAGCTGAGATTGTCCCTTTAGTTTCCTATTAATAGCCTTTTTATCAATGGAAAGGGCACCCCTGGACCACCCATCAAAGGTATTTACAAAAGTGTTATAATGGGTAGTCTTATATTCCATGATCATAGTTGAGGGACCAAGAGCTCTGTCATGAGCTTGTTGTTCTGCAGCAGGGGTGAATTTGTCATTTTCTTCATCATCTGGATTGGCTCTATTGTTATGGCCAGGGAGCTCTTCTTATTACTGGGCAGGGCCTTGATGCCCTCCTGGAGGATCTTAAAGGCTCTTGTGTAGATCTCTTTTGTTGCCCCAGGAAGCAGAAAGTAAGCAAATGGGAGCATCTTGCCTTCAATGTGAGATTTTACAACCCATAGTCAATAAAAAGATGGGGTGTCCAGCAAAGGTACCATCACATAACCAGGTCTCTGAATCTCTTAGCTGTTACAAGTTGTGTTGTATAGCATAGCATATAGTTCTTGCTTCTAATCTAGGTCCATCATTACATAGCAGGAATACCTTGTCCTCATTGAAAATCTTCAACTCATATATTGAGACTAACTCTCCTTGGATCATAGCAGATTTCCTACAGAGGCATTGATCACAATGTTTGTCACATATGCACTTCACTAACTGATTTCAGCCAGGGATGAGCTTCAGGTTATTGTTGCTTAGGTGTTTGATGGCCTTAACTGGGGGATCAGAAGCCTTTATATCCTCAGAGACTGGAACTGTTTGGTAGAGGTATTGTCTTAGAAGCTTTTCAATCAGATTGATAGGAGCATCACATATGTGTTCTCTTTTTTTACTAGTGACTTTATCCCATCCTTCTGTATTGATTCTTGCAGCACAGCTTTTATCTTCCCATAAAGATTAATTGATTCTTCCTGCTCTCCTCTGATTGTTGCAATTGAAAACATAGCCATCACAGACTATACTTACATCTCCTTTGACACAGATTAGGGGGACCCCCAAGGGAAATTCTTTGGGAGCTTAAAATCCTCTTAAAATAACATATTTTGCGCACATCAAGGGGATCTCAGGGCTCAAATGATGCTTGATGATATTAAGACTTTTTATCAACAGGAGCTTATTTATTGATACTTGAGGATAAAGATAGTGGTGCAGATTCATTTTATGGTGCAGATAATTATCTGGAGTTGGATTCTTGTGCTTCTTGGACTGGGATGAGCTTGATTCCTGGGGCTTGGTTCATATGGGTTTGGCTGGGATTCTGGACCCTTGGGGATCTCCTTTCTTACCTTCTTGCTTAGTAGGACCTCATTTCCTTCTGATTGATACCAGCTTGCAGAAGAGGAGGGGTCAGGGGAGGGCTCTTCAATTTCCGGGTCTGGAGTCTTCCCCTTTTCCCTATGTTTTTTAAGGGCGCTTTGGCTGGTTTTTTGTTGGGATAGGGACTTTGGGCCTTTCCAGAGGCTTTGGGTGCTTTCTTGGTTGCCTGGGGATTCTTTAGTGACTTCTTGGAAGATTTTTCCTACAATAAATATAGTAAAGTTCTTAAAGTAAAAATAATGTAGAAAAAAATGAATGAAATTGAATAATAATCAAATGCTATACTTTTATTAGTAAGTAAATAGTTCATGGGAGTATAGAAAGTGCTTCTAGAGCTATTTTATTAGTAAAGAATAGAAAAAACTATGTTTAAAAGAAATTGTCAACATTCTTGTAGTTAGCATAGTTAAAAATATTGAATTAAGTATATCAGAATAAAAAACCTCTTTAATTTTTTTGAATGTTGCAACTAAACCAATGAGAGTTCAGTATTTTATTGGGGAAGACAACAGTCTAATAGAAAGGACAAGAATAGGAATAAGGTATTGTTTGTTGAAGAATTACGTGATTAATATAATATATTGGGAAGCCACAAGTCCACCAGGGGGTGTCACAGTGGCAGGTTCAACAAAAAGGTTTTGGGTTGGGAATATCTTGTGGAAAGGATTGACATGTCAAATTGGCAGTGCTCCTAATTAGGAGGTAGTGCCTGTAATTCAACATTGCCATCATATTACTACATGCTTTTAAACATGTCATGGGGCAGTTCTTTGAGTGCCCCCTGTGTATTGGGAGATACATTAGCGGGCAAGGAGGTAATCTCAATTGCAACAGTTGACATAAAGGCAGCCAACATATAACTTAAAAGCACTATGAAAAATTACTTATAAAGCTTGGTTGATATTTTCTAGAGTTGGTTTTTAATGCCAAAATTGTTTTATTTTAAATTTTTAAAAAATAAAGGTTCATGTGTCAATTTCAAAAACCAAATTATTTAAGTTGTAAAAAAAAGCCTAAAGTACAGCCCTGGGTACTTTGGCCTGAATTATCATACCATGTATGTGTGCTTTTTGTTGAGCGGTAGTGTTTTACTAATAAACCTGTGAAGGTGTCATCATGGAGGCAGTCAGCATTCTTTTATAGTAACTCTCCTATTAAATCTTGCTTAAATTATGTCACTTTATTTGCTTAGCCAAACCCCTTTGTTGCAATTTAGGTGACACATCAATCTGACACAAAGTTGACACTATAAATACATATATAAATTCTAGTTTTAACATATGCATTTTGGCTTAAGTGGACTTCTGGAAATAAGCTATAGTTTATCCAATGAGTTTAAAATAACAGTAAATATCTAAATAATACAAAGAGCACTATGAAAGTTGGTATATGTCTTTTTTCAATGCTTATCTTATTATATATTTAATAAAAGCAGTAGTATAAAATATAAAAAGTAGTTATTTTTAGAATACTGTATATTTTATTAAGAAATTTATGGATTCTTATTTAGGGTTGACATCCAGATATTACTTACTGGAGTTGACCTTAATGTAAAAGTACAAAGAAACTTACATTTTCATAGTTAATTATATTAGTTTTTTGGCTTAAAATTAAGCCTTTGTTTAAATGGTGTTGACATTATGCCTGTTCCTTTTTAAGTTTACAATTCTGAATTAATAATTTATTATGAAAATAGACTTAGTTTGGCAAATTTCTGATTTCATAAGATAAATGCTAAAATAATGTCAACTTACTGAATGTCAACAATTTTTGAAATTCAGTCAGTTAACTTGAAAAATGATTTAATTCTAGTAGTTGCCAATTTCTCAATTGACATCTGGGACAACTTAAGGGTAGATGTTGCCAACAACATTTGCATCACCAGATATCTTCAATTTTTGCAATCCAATTCAGCAACCTCCCTCAAAAGACAACCTTTGCTTCATATTCCAATTGAATTAGAAGCAACCAGATCTAGGATCAAAAATCTTTCTAAAGCTTAAAGTTTTCATACCCCTGTATCCCTCATCAGTTGCATGAAAACTTCCATTGCTACAACTTACTGCTCCAAAGCAAACATCTCTATGACAGCAATCATTGATGAACCCAAAATCACCAAAGAGTTTACCAAAAAAGAGTATACAGCATTAATGGACATATACAACAACAGCAAGTAAAAGTGTGCACCCAGCAAAGGCAGCAACTTCAGTGCTAGGATATCTATGGCAAAAAGTTTTGTAATAGCAAAAATAGTCTAACAGGTCCCATGAAAGAAGAAATTACAGAGTGTAACAATTTTAATACCACCACTTGCAATAACTACAAGCACAAATTCTCTAACACAAACCACCATGGTATTTTTCAGGGCCCAGAATGCCCTAGACAATCAGCTATTCTGCTTGGATAAAGCACAACCAACTGCGTGGAAACCATTGTCAACTGCCTTCTTATGAGGAAAACCTCCTTTCTGACCGCAAATGGCCAGGGGTTTGTGAGGCCCACGTGCCACAAAACCCTGGGATTTAAATTAAACATGAAACTGGGCCTCTTTGCTATCTGTAAATGATAAATTTTGAAAGCAATCAGGTAATCAATTCCTTGCAGGTCTTTATTAATAGCTGTGGCACCTCATCATGCTGCAGCCAAACCCATCAGTATGAAGAATCAGCCAATGTGCACCCATTCATAGGCCCCAGCACGCAATTTTCTAGGCATTTCACAAGTACCACTAAAGATGATGCCACCAGGCTTCTGGTGAAACAAAAGGCTACACATTCACCATAAAGTATAAGTAGTGAGGAGGAAAAGCCTTCCTCACTGTTGACATAATAAAATAAAAAACTTTATGCTCAGGAAACATTATCTTCTTGTAGGAATTATCTATTTTTTCTACCAATATAATCATTCTGTTTACATCTCTTTGTGAACCTACTACACAATACAACTGCACCTATCCATTCCCTCCTGGTTCTGCTCCTGTCACCTTGGTTAAGCCACCTTGCGCCCTTGACTTGGAGTTCTTCCACCCTCACCACCTGGATTTTCCTCCTGGCCACAACAAAGGCCATACCCCAACCATTATGAAGGAAATTCCAGCTACTCCTCCCCCACCCAATGTGCCTCCTGCCCAAGATTTCAGTAAACTAGGCTTTGTCTATATTATATTATTGGGGCTAGCCAATCAGGTTATGCCCCACACTGGAAGTCAGTGTCCCCTGGTCACTACTGTGAACTATCTTGTCTGGATTGCACCAATTGTGTACATGGCCTTTCAGGCCCAGCCCATCTCCTCTGTGGAAGGTGAGCTGGACTCTAGTATGGGCCATGGAAGTATTCAAAATCCAGGAAAAGATGGGAACATGCCTTAACTCCCCTATTTTCCTTCAGCCTGATAGGAAGCAACACTTTTGGGTACCTGTAATGATCCATATAATGAGCTGTTTTGCAGGTGTGGGCTGATGTTATCCAAGTAGAGAATGGTTTTCTGGGAGAATTAAATAATTGTTTTTTGATTGTTTGACTAGCTGTTGTAATTGGGATTTTGTTCAACTGAGGTGGTTAGAATTTGTTTTTTACCTTGGGGTGTTACTAAGGTGGCCCCTTGCTAGTGCTTTAAAAGGACAGAGAATTTATGTACCTGGGATTACTATATCAATGATTATAGGCATCTTGAGGCTAGCTAGGGTGAGAATACAGATAAGGTTCTGCCCTGGGATGGTTGTGATGAGGTGGAATTGAAATCCAATATCAAATGAGGTGAGAATACAGTTGGGTTATTTTACCTAGGATGGAGATAAAGTTCTCTTTCTATAACTTTAGGGTAGCTTTAAGAAGGTCTTAGAGCTTCTGGACAAGCATATATATCTCAGAACCATTATTAGGGTAGCTTTCCAGAGAAACAGCTGAAGAAACTAATGATTTTGAGATTTCTGAGAAGTGAAGTTGGTTACTTTGGTCCTTAAATCTCAAGATAATCACTTGGGTGAGTATAAACAGTTGTAATGCATGAGAAATGGTTGCTTCTGATGACCTAGGTATAGGTCAGTGATAGGGGTCAAGTCTAGGTTGATTCACTTGTGGAGAATTATTGCCTGAGCCTGAGGTGTTGATTGATAGGGGCTACTAAAAAAGCCAGGATGTGTCAAATGTAAGGGCTTAATAAGTTGTTTAATGGCTATGCTAGGTGCTAGTTTATTAGGTTAAGGTTAGAAAATTTGGGGCATGTTCCAACATTTCACCAAATTAATTTGCTGAGATAGCAGAAAGTGAATTGTTTGCCTTGTTTTTGTTGCAGTAGCAAAATCAAGGAAGGATGTTGAGTAAACTGCAAGTAAGAGGTTTTCCTAGCAATTTCCTATGGTAGATGAGGGTATTTTTGCTATCAGAGCAGGATAAAAAACTGTTTTGGTGGGAATTTCCCCCTCAATTTTAATATGAGAGTAAGGATCTAGGTAAAAATTGAAGGAGATCAAGGATAAAAATTTAAATAGTAATATATCATTTGAATTGGTTAAGTTTGAATGTGCAAAGACTGGTTCTGGAACAGGGAACTAGTTAACACTTTGGTGGACAAGGTGTTAATACTTTTAGAGGCCTAAATGATAGAAATTGATTTCCTAGTTGGATTGTGGTGGATCTTTAGAAAGTATTAAGTTTTGCGCTCTGCAATAATTGGTTGGGTTGAGGGCATGTTTACTGATCAATATGATTAGTTGAAAGCCAGAATCTTAAAGTATAAGCAAAAACAGTGAATAAATACTTTAAGCTTTTAAGAAATAAAGTGTTTAAGCTTATTTTATTATAGGAAAAAGTGAGTTCCAATAGTTTAGATTTTTAAGAAAGCCATTATGAAGGCGCAAACTTTAGGAGAGAGTCACTATAAGTAGGAGGCTGACTGGAAAGGTGAAGGAGTCTTTTGGAAATCTTTTGGTTGCAAGCAGGATTTTTTTTAGGTACTTGATCTGTATCTTGATGGTTGCATGTATAGTTAGTTTAGAATAGCAGAAGGTCTTCTGAAGTGTTCAAAAGCACTTGCTGGAGGAGTAGCTGGTCAAAAGGGCTCCATAATGGTAGAAAATCAGAAGGGTTTTAAGGGAATCTTCCTTCTGTTAATAAAAGCTATCTTGACCCCTATTTTTCCTTTTTGTTAAAGAGAACATTACTAGTGATAGTGAATTTGAAGCTGGTCAATAGGATAAAAAGAAGAAGAGCTTTAGTCTGCTTCCTCATAGAAAACTCCTGGTTGAGGAATGAATAAAGTGGTGCAAATAAACTTGAGATCTGGGATATTGTTTTACTGAGGATTGTCATGCAAAAAGCCCCCTAGATGACAGATCTGCTTTGTTAGTCATACATTGCTGTGAAATATGTTTCCCCTGGTTATTGATTTCCAATGATGATTGGGGGAATGATGAGTTCCTTTTAGAGTTATCAGATAATTTTTTTGTTCTTTCCATAGAACTTATATCCCTGAGGATGTCACCCCAACTCAGTTGGTTCCTGGCTTTGACCCAGAACACACCTTGGTGACCTCCTAGGAGCATGAGCACCACAGAGGGACTCCACTATTTTATTTTGTGGTGATTGAAAATATAAGTTGCTAGGCAGCTGTTTATGAAAAATTGTTGTCTTTGAAAATGTTTCCCTAAAGCAAAGCACCCTGATGGTAAAGTTAAACAATCCACAGTGAACAGTGATAATTGCCGTTGAAACATCATTGCCCTGATAACAAAATAATAGCAATTTGAGTGTGAAATATTGACATTGGTTGTTGAATAGACAAGCCTCTTCAGAGAGAAAGCAAATTTCTTTGGCTCTCAAATAAGAAGAATGATCATTACTTAATTTTGATGTATATTTTAAAGAAGAATTTTTTTGTAGAGGGCCATGAAACTCAATCAAATAGAGAGAAAATATAGTACAATGCTATAAGGTATTAGTGATATTATAAAGGCTAAATTTATGAATAGATAAATTTTTAGAGGAATTTATGAAGCCTTTTAGAAAATTTTCCTTTAAAGTATCATAACTGTGCTGTATTAACAGAGTTACAAATTGAGAGAAATATTGGGAAATATATCATATCTTTTGTAGAGAATCCAGGAAATTCATGCTTGCTTCTTCATTATCCCAGTCTGAATCTTTTATGGTTTGACAGAGAATCCTTTATGTGAGGTTTAATGAGCTTGGATTCCAGGCAAGCAATCTTGGTGTTAATCTCATTGCCATCTGGTGATGACTTCCACACTTTTCACTTCCCATATTCTTAGCTGCAGACCATCTCTTTCATTTCATGGTAGTCTTCTTTCAGTTAAAAGCCAAAAACATAAAACATAAAATGATTGAGGGGAAGACAATCATTGTCATAAATAAAAAACTTTAATTATTATTATCATGCTTCCATTATATACCAATTTGGGTATAATTGGCTGAAAACCCCTATGGTTATGGAATCACACCTGGATTCCTATTATGTGGTCTATGACATAGCAGTGTCATCCAATCCAGATTTTTACCTAAAAGATCTTCAAACTTCTCAACCTTTTAGAATGTGCCTAATTCATTCCAGAATCACCTTATTCTCTTTAGTGGAATGCTTTTTTTGGCTTGAAGCATCCCAAGCTCCTGGCGCCAAACCCCTGTGGAATCTGTGTATTCCAGATCTAAGCTATCCTTGTTCCAACTGGAACCAGCTGATTAATCCTGAATACCAAGACATCATTATCTACATTAAGATGTGCCTTTCTGTTAATTGATCCTTTATCAATTATATTAATTAACCTTCACGGTTAATTAGTTCTTACCAAAGACCAAAAGCCTTTACATTGCACGCAGATATGATCAGTTACACATCATATTATCACTCTATTATCAATCTATTAATTGTGGCAATTACACGCCATATAATCACTAGTTTATGTGGCGTATAATTGTTATTCCACATAGGAAAGATCATTGATTACACGGCAGATAAACCCCAGTTCAATACTGGATCAAGTTAAGGATTATATGGTGTATAATCTCTAACTTGAATTGTCATATTAATAACCAGGATTGCTCAACACATAGTCAAGTTCATTTTGGTCCAATAATTAAATCCTTGTTAATCATGTTCAAGGGTGTATATTAATTAGCCTTCCTAGTTAATAAATTGGTTTGAGAGACCTAGTCTCATAATCTGAATTGGTAAGATTATTCCTTTAGTTCCTCAATTAGTACAGCCTAATTGATTCCTGGGTATTCTATCATTATGCTAAAAAAAATCTCCAAGATCAACCTTATTGTTTTGAATTTCAACCTATAAAATCCATCATAATTCAATCACTTTTTGAAACCATAGCCCAATGTGACTATAGTATGGCCACATCTTTATGGTGATAAAAGAGATTATATAGTTTAGGTGAATCTTTTTGGAGGAACAAGGCACCAGCTGATCAATTTCCTGGATGTGTAGGGAGTGGCTTGATCCTACTAATGAGTCAGGTGCTAAACCAAGTTTGTTCTGGATTTAGATTATTGATTATTTGTGTTATCTGGTTTGGTAAATTGAGTTGAATTCCACTTTTAGATGTGTGTACTAGGATATTCAAATCAAAAACAAGGTATATTTTGTGAAAATCTTTGCCAGAGGGTTAATCCTGAATTTTTTACAAAAGGGAATGAGTTAACCAAGGAGGAGAGAGAAACACAGACAAAGAAGTATTTTTCTTAAAAATAATAAATGTGAAGCAATGGTGGATATTGCTTGTTTGTTCAAAGCTACAGAGATATGTTAGCCTTGCTAATTTACTCTAACTGTCCCATGCAAAGGACACTCCAGAAAAAGTAGAATATAGCTTTTTAGATAATTATGTTTATTGAAGCTGGAGTACAATCTAGCCAGTGGCTGCAATCTATCCAGGTGTAACTAAGAACTTGGTTTCATTTCCCAGGTGTCTGTATTTATATATACTGAAAAAACCTTTGTTATTGTCTTTTCAGACAGTTCCTAATGGCTATCTTTTCAATAGGTCTGTTCTTGCTGGCTACTCCTATCCTGATTGGCTGTTCTTAGAATTTGTGTTGCTACTGGTCTTCTTACGGCCTACATTGAGCTTCAGCTACATCCTACACTCTTCTTGAGCTAGCCTACTGTTTTTATTGAATGGCTGCACCCTTAAGCGCCTCTAATGGCACTAGGAAGCTACACTGTGTTTGGAAGACGCTTAGGTATATTAAAAACCTTGTCTCTCTGTCTATGAGAATGAAAATGTTGGCATTTCTTTTAGGTTCTAATCAGTAATTCTTTTTAAGATGGTACGCCTTCTTCTTACAGTAGTTTTTAAACCTTTTGAGATAAACATATATTAGTCAATTTAGAACGCATAGGTTCAGTCACAAAACAAATTTCAACTTGCTATATCTAAATAGAAGATAATTCCACAGAAAATGTGCGCTATTTGGCAAAGATGTCCAGTTGTACAACAACCTACTCAAACTGGGGACAAATGTATAATGATTCAACAACAAGTGTACCAAACAATAGAACCTATGAGTTTCAGTCATATAACACATCTACTATGTTTACTATGTTTTTTGTGAACACATGCAACTCAGTCATAAAAGTTACAGACTTAATCCAACAATGAACCCCAATAGCAACTGAAGCAGACAACAAAAATATCAAATATCAAAACAAATGAGTCAATCTATAATACTGTTACCAACTTGTCCTAATTAAGAATACAATCTAGAATACAAAAATGAAATAAATATTCTGAGTGTCTGTTTTTGTATTAGAATTAATAATAATATCAAATTTTATCCAAACATACAAGTAACAGTGCACATTTACAACCAAAAATAATTAATATAGAAATCTAAAACCTAATTTGAAATAAACAGTAGTGACTACAAGCTTTCATGCTACTATATATGGAGAGATAAAAATTATAATAAATAAATTATATAGATAACCTGGGTTTAATTTATTTTATTTTTATACCAAAATGGACACATCCCAACAACAAAGCCAATGTGCCAAAGGAGTACGTTGTGCATGTGGATGCCCTTGTGGGTCAAAAATTGAGTTAGTGCAACGCAAGTGCCTACTTAGGAAGGAGACTGGGAGAGGAGAATTCAATAGTAAGGTTGCAATGACACAAACAGCTCAAGAAGGGCACAGAGCATAAATCTCAGGGTCCAGAAGCTGATCAGAAAATACACAAAGGTCACTACAACCAGAACAGTAAATGACGTCACCACTGAGAGAGTATCCTATGTATATGATCCTGTATACTGCCGCAATGGTGTTCCAGCTGCTATCATGAAGAAGGTGGAGCCAGTCCTTGACACCACATACAAGCCTTACGTGAGTGATAGCAAAGGTCAAGATGACAACAAGCAACCACAGGTTCCAAACCACTGGTGGGAAGCAGGTGCTGAAAAGATGCTGCGTTTTACAATAATGTGTCTATGCCCTGTGTTGTGACTGAGCCTGTGAAGTTGCTTCCTAACACCAAAAAGCCAAAGTAGCATGTCATCCCTGAAACAACCCTCAAGATCTTTAAGAGACCCATGGAAGGAACAACTGACTACAAGAAAGCCGCGGCCATTGTTGGGATCTTGGAAAAATCCACCCATAGGCTCTGCAAAGCCTACCTGAAAACGGGTGTTATCCTCCTTTTAGAGAAATTCAAGTGCCAACTGATCCTATTGGTCAAGGAACATCTGTGGGCAATCTGACAGTGGATCAATCAAAACTGCTATCTTAAACTGGAAAGTATTCAGTCAATAGTTGAGTCCACTTTTGGGATTAAGGCCTCAATTTCCACATGCTATTGCGCTGTGAAGAGTTTGAGATTCTCCTGGAAAAAACTTGGGGTTTCTCTGTACAATTGGAAGGCAACAGCGCCCATGTTGACATTTACCATGTTGAAAGCTACCACTTTGACAGTTACCATTTTGAAAGTGGCCATGTTGTCAGTTACCATGTTGAGGGTGGCCATGTCAACACTATTTTTAAGTGACAACCTGGTTTTTTGTATTGTCTTCTTCTGGATGGCAACACTTTTTTAAATAATGGCACACTTTACCCTGAATATTTTTAATATAAATAAATATTTTAAAAACATTATTATACTAAAAATAACCCCAGAGAGTTCAAAAATGCAATAAAAAATACCATAAGTAATAAGAATAAGGAAATATAAGCAAGTATTTTTCAGTTTATAATGTAAATTACACTATTTATTATAAAATTATTTTTTATTCCCATAAAAATTAAAATTCCAATGAACCAAAAATAAAGATATTTTATATGTCATAATAACTATAAAATATAAGAAAATTCTATATTTAATTTATTATACTTTTTATAAGCACATCTGAAAATATTTCATACTTTCAAAATAAATTAACAAAATATAAGATAATTATTACAAAACCATATTGAAACTGTATCTGAAACTTACCATCTATACCTAAAAAGATTATTAAAATCCAAAAAATAAATAAATATAAAAATTTAATAGTAAAAAGGATCCAGGCAAATCAAAGCAAAGTTTACTGGGCTAATTGAAGCCACCAGCAAGAGCAGTTGCAACATCTTCAAGGTATTTTTTGATCTCCTCCACCTTGTATTTTTCTTCACCACCTTTTGAACGTCCTCCTGGTAGTCCTGCTTCTTGAACTTTCTCTTTTTGGGAGCCACCTGGTTAGCAAGCGCCGGAACTTGGAGCCAGTTCTTGCTTGCTCTTCTTGCAGCTTCTGAAAGAACTTATTGAGCTTGGGGTTTGTCCCAAACTTTTTCTTCATGTGTTTATGCCACACCTCCAGGCTAGACGTTGTCTTCATCTCCCAATTGATGCAGGCGCTCTGAAAGTCCCAAGGGGCAGTGGCCCTGCTCTTTCAATTACAGGAAGTCACCTTCTTACCTACCCACTGCTTCTTAAAGTAATCAAGGTAGTCCTTGAAAATGTTGGAGTGCTTTTTGACATAATGATGGTAAAGGGAAGTGCCACTTTGCATCACCCAGTTTGCTGCCTTAGCTTTTGTGCAAGCTGGAGCATACTGGGCTTGGCTTTGAGGACCTCCCTGGAGGATGCTTAAGATACTTCTTGAAGAGCCCCTTCTTGCTCTTGAGATGTTTGATGAGGGCCTGCCTGAAATAGAAGTAGAAGCCCTGGACTTCCCCATTAAAGGTGTCCTCAAAAGCTCTGAATTGAGCAAGCTTGAATTACATGATGATCACCTTTGGCCCAAGTGAGCGTGCATAAGCTAGCTGCTCAACGGCCTGGACTGACTTATCCTTCTTAGTGGATTAAAGGTTTTCTCTGGTGGCGTGGATGGGAGGGGGAGATTGTTGTGCAGAAGGGAGCTCAAAGAATCCCAGACAATTTTGAAGGCTCTGTTGTAGACCTCTGTCTTGGCACCAGCAAGGAGGAAGAACGCAAGGGGGATGACCTGGGTGTCAAATTGCCCGTGCAGGACCCAAAGCTGCTTAAAGAGAGTGGGGCAGGTTGAAAATGTGCTGTTGCACAGCCAGGTGGTAGCAGTGTTGAGCTGCTCCAGGTTTTGGGTTGTGGCGTAGGCAATGATCCTATCCTCCACTTCTTGCCTATTGTCATGGAGCAGGAACATATCTTCATCCTCATTTTTCTTGAGGGCATTGGAAAGAACCAGGTATTCAATGGTGGTGGCGCTCTTGGCCAGGGAGTTTGAGGCTTGATGCCTATTGCTCACAAGATTTACAAGATGGCTGTGAGTTGGCACCTGTGTCAGGGATCTAGTCTTGGGCAGCTGGCCTGTTGTTTTCAGGTGTAACTTGGGCCAGGTTTTTTTCCAGGTAAAGCTCATCATAAGAGAGGAGCTAAAATAAAAAGGTGGGAGAAGGAATTCCCCACCTAGGACCATGGGTCAGCAGCCAGGATTATAGTATCAATCACCCCTGTGAGGGTGATGTACAAAATCCTGAACAGCTTGCCAGTGTGGTCAGTTGGGAGGTTGGGTGAAGAGGCAGGCATAGGCTTGGGGGTCACAGCCGGTTCCATGAAGAGCTTGTAAGCAGGAAGATAGTTGAACTTCCCTCTAAACAATTTGGATGTTGAGAATATCCATGGGCCTTGAAGGTTGTATCTAACTGTGGATTGTATGCGAGCCAAAGGATCTAGTTCAAGTATCTTTTCC
Source organism: Entomophthora muscae (assembly GCA_014839935.2). Classification (NCBI taxonomy): domain Eukaryota; kingdom Fungi; phylum Entomophthoromycota; class Entomophthoromycetes; order Entomophthorales; family Entomophthoraceae; genus Entomophthora; species Entomophthora muscae. Next base: position 78,798 of record QTSX02001476.1, read on the forward strand.
AGGGTTTAGTCCTTATATTCAGGTTTCAAAGGATATTCCATAAAGTAGTGTTGAGCAACTTGGGTTATTGCTGGTATGTTCAAAGCTACAGATAGATATTAGCCTTTCCAATGTACTCTACCTAATCCTATGCAAGAGCACTACAGACTACAATAGAATAGAGCTTTGAAGATAATTATGTTTATTGGAACTGAAGTACAATCTAGCCAGCGGCTGCAATCTATTCAGTGTGTAACTAAGAACTTGTTGTCATCCTTTCAGGTGTCTGTATCAATATATACTGCAACAACCCTTGTTCTTTTCCTTTCAGACAGTTCTCAGTGGCTACCTTTTCAATAGATCCATCTTTGCTGGCTAAGCCTATCCTGATTGGCTATCCTTGGCACATGTGTTGCAACTGGCCTTAGCAGGAGTACATGGCACTACAGCTACAGCCTACACTTTTCTTGGGCTAGCCTAATGTCATTTATTGATTGGCTGTATCTTACACGCCTATTATTGTGCTGGGAAACTACGCAGTATTTAGTTGACACTTATATATGATCCCTATTCTGTCCTCCAACATTGGAAGGTATAATTCTGGTATTTCATTTGTAGGGCTTAATCAGTGGTTCTTTTATGGCTGGCAATCCTTCTGCTTATTAATGCAACAGTTTGAATTGGGGATTATACACCGTATAATAGCAGACTCAATCCAATATTGACTTGTGGATTATCCGCTGTGTAATGCTGACCCAAACCAATAAGAAACCCAATTATACATTGTGTGATGCTGATCTGAACTTGGTATTTCTTAGCCATATGTGCATTGCTTGTTTGATATTGATAAAGAGCGCCTTTTGGGGAAGCTTCAAATATGGAATTAAGAAAGAAGAGAAGTATATTTTATTGGATAATACTTTAGACTTATATAGACTTGACTGTGGCAGGGATTTAGTTGGATCAAACCTAGGGGTTGGTCATATGTGAGGTGGGTTTGAGCCACTGGATACTTGGACAGACATGTGATATGGCTTGGTTACTATTCTTGGTAGGTTGAACAGTATATTGGAAGGGCACTAAATTGGACAATAGCTGGATGTTAAGCAGGCTGGCAGTAGCCAGAATGCATGTACATCCAGACCCTTGACACCCCCTTAAGGGGTTACTCTGGTGCATCAGTAGGGGGCTTTGTTTTAACAGCTGCTGGCTGATGCTCCTGGAGCTGTTTACTAGTTGGAACCAGTCTGGTTGAGTGTTCTCCTTTACTAAGGCGGAGACAGGTTCTGTGGTATTTCTTGACAACTGGGGTTTGGGCACCTTGGAATTTTACTAGATAGGTGTTGTGATCTGGTCTGTACTTCATGATTCTTCCTGGTCCCCAGTGTACTGAGTCTAGCTTCTTTCTGTTGCCAGCTAGAACCCAGATGGGGGAGTCAATGGGAAGTGGTTCCTTTGTGGAGGTTACCTTTTATGTTTTGAGCCTCTTAATTATGCTATTTTAGCTTTGAGGCGGATGTTTTGTAAATTTTGTGCTTGTTCTACTGTGGGGGATTTCCCCAGGGGGATCTTTATGTATGGCTGATTATTGCAGGTGATTATTTCTGGTTTGTACCTGTAGGTTAGCTCAAACAGTGAAGAGCCTGTCCCTTGGTTGGTGAAGACTTGGGATACTAGTAAGGCATGTTTCACATATAGTGGCCATGTGTCTTTGGCTTTGCCATCCATTATTTTCTCTAGAGTCCTGATAAGGTTGCTGTTGAGGCATTCCACTCTGCCATTGACCAGTGGCCTATATAGAGAGGTTGTGGAGTGTTTAATTTTTTTGGATTTTAAGTTGTTGTTTACTACGTGACCTGACAACTTGGTTGCTCCATCAGTTATGATGTAGTCTGGAGTTCAGTAGTTGGCTATGATTGCTTTGTCAATGAATTGGTTAATGGTCTCTGCTTTATGGTCCTTTGTTGCCCAGCAGATGGGCCAGCGTGTGGCAAAATCAATAGCTACAATTAAGAAATGTTGGTTTGTTTTTGTTTCTGGGAAGGGGCCCACTACGTCTAGCCCCCAAACCTTGAATGATTCAGGGTCTGGTACTGGGTTGACTGTTGGCTGAGAAGCCTTTGTACTGATGTATTTCTTGCACACTGTGCACTTTTTCAGAGCATAAACTATATTCTGTTTGAGGTTAGGCCACCATACTATCTCTTTTAATGCAAGGTATAGGTTGTTAGCCTTTGTATGTCCTAGTAGGTGGTGATGTCTTAATATGGTGTCAACTCTTTGTGCAAGTGGGATGTACGGGACGTGTTTGTCATTAATAATTTGATATACTATGTAATTTGATACATAAAAATCCTTTTTGTTCCTTACTAATAAATTGTGGGTCAGTTGATGTGTTGAGGGGTCTTTCCTTTTGGTTTTATACTCAGTGTTGTACAGGTTTGGCCATTCAGGGTCCAGGTGGTCATGGTGATTCTCTCTAGGCTGACATAGTCTAGAGAGAGCATTGGCCGTGACCATCTCTGCCCCCTTTCTGTATTGGATGTCCAAATTAAGCTGTTCCAGCAAGGATATCCATTTGGCTTGTTGCTGTACAAATGTGTTCTGAGTTTTGAAATAAATTAAGGATTTATGGTCAGTTAGTACTCAGATGTTTAAATTATTTCTAGATAACATCTCCATTTCTTGCATGTGTGGTATATTGCTAGCAATTCTTTATAGTGCATTGGGTATCTCTGCTCAGTATTAGTTAGTTTTCTGCTTTTATAACACACTGGCAGGAAGTCTTGCTGCCCTTACTGGCAGATGTGCAGGACTGCGCCAATGGCGGTGTCACTGGCATCTGACTTGAGCTTGTAGCACCCGTTATTTTTAGGGTATTGCAAGATTGGTGCTTCAATAAGAGCTTGTTTTAATAATTGGAAATTCTTATCACATTCTGGTGTCCAGATAAATTTCTTTTTGACATTACCCTTGTTTAAGTCATTGATTGGTGTGGTTAGTTTTCTGCAGTCTTTGATGTATTTCCTTAGGTAAGCTACTATTCCAAGAAAGCATCTAACTTGTTTAACAGAGGTGGGGAGTTGCAGATTATTTATGGCTTTTATTTTGTCTGGATCTGCTTTTATGCCACCATCAGAGACAATGTGGCCCAAGAACAGGAGTTCCTTTTCCATAAATTGGCACTTACTTGGTTTTGCATAAATTTTGTGCTTTGCAAGTCAATCAAGTGTCTTGTGGACATGTGTGAGGTGTTCCTCTTTTGTTTTTGAGGATATGGTAATATTGTCAAGGTAGCATAATGTATTTGAGAGATCATTTAGTGCTTGGCTCATCATGGTGACAAATGTTGTGAGAGCGTTGGTCATCCCAATGTTCATTACCCTACACTCAAAGGATCCAAATTGTTTACGGAACACAGTTTTTAGTATGTCCTTTTCCTTTACTTCAACTTGGTTGTAGCCTGAGGTGAGGTCAATTTTGGAGAAAATTTGGCTCCTGGGAGTCTTTTAAACAGATCCTCTATAAGTGGAAGAGGTTATTGATTCTTTACTGTGCTTTTATTTAGTGCTCTGTAGTCAGTTACTAGACGTAGAGTGCTATCCTTTTTCTTTACAAAGAACACTGCTGCCCCCAAGGGGATTCTGATGGGTGGATGAAGCCTTTAGCTAAGTTGTCCTCATTATGGGCTTTGAGGGTTTTACCTCCATGGGGGAGAGTCTTTAGAGGGGTGCAGGTTTAGGCATGGCTTTACATAGATCAATGCCATGTTTGACCTCTTGTTTGGGAAATAACTCTGTGAGTTCTTCTTTCAATACATGGGTGTATTCATTTAGGAGTGCCACAAGTTCTGGGCATTGAATTTTGGTTTTTTACATGTAGTTGAATTCAGTGTACCTCATTATGTGGAGGGTACTATCTTTAGTTAGATGTTCTGATTCATCTTGGTTTATGATCTGGACAAATACTGTGTCTCTTAGAATGAGGGGGTTGGGTTCTTTGAGTATGTTAAAATTGACTCTGTTGCGTTTGGTGGTCATGGTTTTTGTTTTCCAACATACACTGGGGCTCACTTGAGTGAACCAGTCCATTCCTGCTACAATTTTGTAGTTTATGCTGTTCATGAAAAGTCCTTTGATGGACGTTTGTATGCCTTGGAGGTCAATTCTGAAGGGAGTTGTTTTGCCTTTGAGTAGAACCTTTGATTTATCTGCCAGTCTGGTATATTTGAAGTTGGATTTGACAACTGGTATTTTGTACTTGATTACAAATGGTTTGCTAACCATAGTGTGTTGTGCACTAGATTCAAATAAAATTTTATGTGTATGTGATTTTTAAGTGCATGGATAGACAAGAAGTTGTGAGCAATCTTTAAGTTTTAAGTTCATAAAAATGGAGGATTGCAGGACATGTGGGATGCAAGCAGCAAAGTTTGTGCCTTGGTAAAGTTTCTTGTCAAGTTGGAGTAAAAAGGAGCACTTAAGCCTGTTCCCCCTCCTCTTTTCCCTGATCCTCTGTTTTGAGACCTTTGAGGTCAGAGAATGTGAGGTCAGATTCATAGTGGGTTGCTATTTCAGCATTGTTTACTTCAGCAATGTCCTCTTTCTTGGTACAAGAGCAGTTTGTGCTTTGGATGTGATTACCATTGTTGCAATTGGAGTTGCTGCTTCTATGATTGGTATTTTGGCATTTATTGCCATTGGCGTTTTCTCTGCCATTGCTGTTTGAGGAGTGATTGCTGTTATGTGCAGCATATTCCATGTTTGCGTGTTTTTCTGCACGCTTGGCTTCTGCAATGAGCGCGGGCATGGAGGTGTTGGCCTCTGGACAGATAAGGGCAGCAACAGAGGGTTTCATTCTGTTGATGAATGAGGCTCTGGTATGTACGTTATCTGCTTGTGCTGTGTTTTGGATTTTGCAATGTATTTCCTTGAATTCATTGGCGTAAGCTGCAATAGTGGTCTTCTGAGGAAGATTGCTGAGCTGTATTGCAATGTCTTGGAGGGATTTGGTGACGCAGAAGTTGTGTGTGATGTCCATGTTGAAATCTTCCAAGTTGTCAAGATGGTCGTCAGTTTGTGAGCTATCCCAGGTGGCAAACCAGTTAGCTGCAGCCTTGTACAGGCGCTTGCTGGCTTCCTGGACCCATTTCTCATGAGGGATGTGGCTGGCGCAGAGTTTAGCAGCTGTGTGGTATAGCCAGTTGATGATGTTTTCTTTGTTTTTATCAAAGAACTTGTCAATACTAATGTATTTGGTGTTAGTCACTTCACCTGTGATAGGTGGTTGTGCATTTGTTTATGGTTAAAGAGAGCAACTGTACTGAATTATCCTGGCACATGCTTTGGGCATGACCAGACCTCTGATTTCAGTGCATCCACTATGTATATCTTTGTCAATGTCATGGGCGCAGAAGTACGTTTTCCAGGTCTCCTGGTATGTGGCCTGGTTGAGTACGTGAGCAAAGGTGGGCGGGTTTTGGTCAGTCATTTTCTCTCTCATGGGTGTGGTCAAAAAACCGTAGCTGCTACCAGTGATAAGGAGTGCCTTTTGGGGAAGCTTCAAATAAGGAATTAGGAGAGAAGAGAAGTATATTTTATTGAATAATACTTTAGACCTATATAGACTTGACTGTGGCGGGGATTTAGTTGGATCAAACCTAGGGGTTGGTCATGTGCGAGATGGGTTCAAGCCACTGGATACTTGGACATTCATGTGATATTGCTCGGTTGCCATTCTTGGTAGGTCAAGCGGTATATTTGAAGGGCACCAAATTGGGCAATGTCTGGATGTTAAGCAGGTTGGCGGTAGCCAGAATGCTTGTACATCCAGACCCTCAACAATATACTCATATACGTCCATCAGGTTGGGTGGGACTGAGTTGATACAACGTCCAGTAGGACAGAATGAGCGATATACAATTGATGATTACATGATTACACGCCGTGTAATCAGGATAGTCATTATATTGGCTAACATTTATACAGTGTATAATGCTAATATCAATTATAATAAACTAGATATTATATGGTATATAATCACTACACATATAGGAATGATAATCAAGTGATAATATGGCTTATAATTGTTGCATTAATTATAATAAACTAACAATTACATGGTGTATAATTCATTTAATAGAATGTTGACCTAATGATAATACAGTGTGTAACTGATAAAGATCTGCATGCAATGATTAGCCTGATCATTTGTGGTCAATCAGCCTAATCTCACAAGTAGAAAGGGCCAAAGGGAACACCTGGAGGACAGGGATATGTGGGCAGAGGGACAGGAGATCTTGTACTGATTTGATAGATGGCAAATACAAAATAAGGTAGTAGCTGTGTAAGCCAAAATAACATAGCCTTTATTCAAAAATGGCAATAAGGTTTGAGCATGGAATCTATAGGCATATATAGCACCCTGCCTCCAAACTTAGTATTTTACATAAGGGCTTCATCAAAATATTGGGAAAAATGAGGGCAGGTGGCCAGGTGCAGGAGCAGCAAAATGGCACCTTGGCTGGGTGTTCTCTCATGGGTAGAATGTCCAAATCAGTCACTTTATTTTCTTGATTTTGGGCTGTGGTCACAGGGTTGGGCCTAAAGACTGTGTTTTCCTTTGGCAACTGAATTTTATTGGTTACACAAGAGGATTTCAAGTTCATGAAGTTCACAGAGGAACTTTCTCTTCCTTCATTAGGCAATTTGAGAAGCTCCTCCTCAGGCATCACCATGGTCAAACCTGTGCTGGTATTCTTACTTTGGGACTTAGCAGGAGCTTCAGCTTGCAGAGACTCAGTCCCAAGAAAACGTGGGTGGGTGTTCCCTTGGTCCATAGGGCTGGTGGCCTGCAGGAATTCAGGGTCAGGGTTTGAATCCCAATCTTGGGCCCGGGTTTCCAGGGGGAAAGAATTGTTAATCCTGAAAACCTGTGAGAATTGGGGAGCAGGTTAAGAGGAAATAAAACCAAGCTCTCAACCACAATGAAAATTGCGGTTTCAGCAACAACCAAAAGGTTGTTGCCAACAATTACTGGGAGGCCAAAGGGGGAAGGAATCAACTGAACACCAAAAACAACAGAAAAAACCAAATGGCCAGATTAGACTAACAAATTTCTAACTTTTTTAGAGTAGAGAATGATGAAGCAAGGTCTTTCACAACTCTTGCATTCATTTAAAGGAAGGGGGATTTGGATGGGAAGTTGAATGTTCAAATCTGATTGATCAATGATATTAGGTAACATGGATGATCTCTTGAAGCAGGAATATCTGAAAAAATCCAGATGGACAAAATCAAAGGGAAAACTGACTCAACTAAAAACTGAGGAACCTGTCTTGAATACAATTATCACTTCTCTCAGCCGCTCTTGCGCATGATATTTAACCAGAGGTGTCTCTTGGGTGAGTTAGGTGGGGGCATTTTCAAACTAATTCTGTAATTAATAGTGTGAGGACTTTTCTTGGGGGGTTTTCAGTAAATCTTTGGTAAATATCCAGGCGTAAGTTGGCAGAGATTCCCAAGCTTTTGGTGAGGATTGAAGTAGAGGCTCAAGGTGAAGGTGTAACTTTACAGCACCCTCTTGAGGTTGATGAGGGAGAGTTACTTGCACACAAGCATAGCCAGCTGGGTGGGGAAAAGGTCCTTGGAGGTGGGCATGACCTGCACCAGATACTACTTTAGGAGGCAACAGTGGCAAAATTGACTGTAGGGATGTGTGAGAATTCAAAAGTGATAATCTAAAAGTGGCCATGTCAACACTTTTAAATTTTTAAAATTAAATTAAAACATCTCATCTGAAATTAAATTTATTATGGTCATATAAAATACTTTTTATTCATTCTCTCAACTAAAAAAGTCAAGAAAAAGTAATTACTTTATTATAAAAAGCTATTTTGAAAATTTAAAAAGTGTCAACATGGCCACTTTTAGATTCTCACTTTTGAATTCTCACTTTTAAATCCCTACAGTCAATTTTGCCACTGTTGCCCTTCAGGAGGCAAGAGATGGTGGTATTGGGCATTATGAAAGTATGTTTGCCCTTGATGGTTTAGAACTTGTCCCAGTGCTCAGTGTTGAGCCGCACTGGGCACAAGCAGTCCTTGCAGGTGTAATGCTGCTCTTAAAGCCCCAGTTGGCATTGTTGCAGGAAAAGATGTATTCATTAGCCACCATGGACAGTTCATCCTTCACAATAATGATTGGGAAGTATTTGGGCAAGGAGAAAGTAACCTTGAACTTGCCATTAACATTGAAGATATTATGGGCCACAAGAGGATCCCAAGGGCCAGCAGGAGCATGACAGAAGCCAGGGAAGTAATCAGTGTGGGGCTTTGAATCATCCCCTGATGAACTGGAAGGGGAGTTTGGTGATGGTGGGGAAGCAGAAGAGGGCTTGTTGTGGTGCTCCTCATGTGCAGGAGACTTATCCTTGGGAGGGGACTTCTTGACCTGGCGCTGCTTCTTGGTGGGCTCCTCATCTGAAGCCAAGTTATAGAAGCTGTTGTCTGTAAGAGAACCTTCAGATTTCTCTCCCCTATTGGAGTGAGCTGGGCTCTGCTCATGGGAGGGCTTAGGGGAAGGCTTGGAGGCAGCTTTTTTGAATGATGATGCCTTCTTCTTGGTGCTTTGGTGGGCTTAGAAGAACGTTTAGTACCCTTCTTTTGCTTTGAAGTATTCTTGTCCTAAAACAATAAGTAACAAGTTCTGAGATTAAGCTTTTTATTTGAAAAACAAAAATAACTATAAGAGTCATCATATCAAAATGTTATACTTATAATGCTTTCAGTGAAATTTAAAATATAAAAAATATTGTAAAAGTTTTATTTTATTAGAGTTTTAAATAACAAGTTAAAAATTAAAAGAAATATGCAAAAGTAGTAACTTTAGATACTTTTTTATTTTAAAAACTACAAAATATTAAATAGATATAGTTAAAGATACAACATATTAAAGTTTCAGATGTTTTTATTATGTAAAACATAAAGTTTCATATGTGAGAAGTGAAAAGTGTTGATATTATGAATGACAATTAGTAAAAAAGCTGAATTCACGCTGATGATAAGGGAAAATGTAGACATTTTCAGAGACAAAATTGGCACTGTCAATATTTTCTTGAAAATTTGCTATGTTTTTTCATAGTATGCTTAATAAAATTTAAGCAAACAAGCAAATATTGACTGTTTCCTGGGTATTTTTGCTCACATAATAAAATTTAAAAAAAATATAAAAATAAGTCAAAAATAATCAAAGTTAAGTATTTCTTTATTAAAAATAATATTTTGGGATGGGAATATGATATTTTACCATAGCACTTATGTAAAGTTATTAAGAAGTTGTTGTTATATATCAAAAAGGTAAAGTGTCAACTTTGCCACTTACAACATTCTCAATAGGAAGTAGCATAGTAATTCAGGCTTAACTGCACCACTCTAATTTGCTTAAATCCGCCCCAGTGGATGATTACAAGCAAATAAACAAAAAAATTAATTGTTGACATTATTATTGATAATAAATTCTATAGTAAATTACCTATTAACTTACACTTAAATTATGGGATTTCCGTTAGCCACCAATTCATTTAATATATTAAAGCCGGAATAAGTTCCACCAATAAATTTATAAGATGAACATTTCAACAATCAGCTATATGTGCAATACCTTTTCAAATAATTAATTTAATAAAAAATTATTTTTAAGTGCCCTTTATAATATTTATCTTGTAGATATTTAAATTTCATTATTAAAAATAAGTTAGGCTTAAAAAGTGTCAACATTGACACTTTTACATTGTGAAAACAAATTAATTAATAAATAAATTCCTACTAATAAATGTAAAGGAAAAATTGGGTTAAATTGATTTATCTATTAAGCTTAATATTAAATTGTGTCAAAATGGCCACAATTCTGTTGTGTTTTCTGGGTTTGCACCCCTGAGTGCTTTAAAAAATGGGAATTAAGCTAGCGCAACTAGCAAGAAACATAGTAATTTTCAATTTTCAAGTCAACAGTTACCATGTTGACATGAGCGCTGTTATCAATTTGAACAGCCCAGAAAATATTGCCTACCGCCAGAAATACGCCAAGACGTACACTGCACTGAAGGAAAAGGGCATAGTAAAGTTCTACTACATTGACAAGTCCTTCTTTGCGCTGTCAATGCACAATGAATATGGGTATGTCCCCAAAGGCAAAAAGAACAACATGTCCTGGTGTGCGGCTGTCCAGTCTGTTGCCTACTTGATGGTAGTCCTTCTTGGTCCCCTTGGTATTGAGCTCTACCAGATGATCAAGAGTTCCCATAATAGTGTACCTTCTTGGAATTTCTCCAATTTGTTTGGGAGCACCTCTGAGTAATCAGTTTGGGTGTCACCAATTTTATTGTGCTGAATAATGTTGGGCTCCACAAGGTGGCAGATATTCTCAATGAATTCCAGGTGATTGAGCCTGGTGTAGAAATTGGCTCACAACTATTGGCCACATCTAATTTGCGCCTGCTGTTTCTCCCCTCCTATTCCCCATTCCTCAACCCAATTGAGGAGGTTTTTGGGTGGCTCAAGCAAGTAGTCAAGAAAGGGGTGCCACCTGGGCCTGATGATTTGTTTAATTTGCTGCAGGTTGGTGTCCATACCTTCCCAGATGAAACCGTGGCTAAATTCTATGGCCACACTGATTTGTTTCTCCCTGTGTGCCTCTCCAAGCAGCCAATCAATTAAAGACTTAGCTATTCTGAATGATTTTTTGCATTTTATTTTTTAATATCTGTTTTTATTTAGTTCAATTTATATTGACTTTATTTCTGTGATTCCATGTGTATACTGTCAGGTATAATAAAGATTAACAAAGCAAAGCCAAATGAATGAATGAATGAATGAATAACACAAGAAAATAATTATTTTATTATTTTTATTTTATTTAGGCTAGTTTTTTCATGTTCTTTGTATGATTTCAATTATATACTGTCATGTGTCATATAGTAGTTTTCAAACCTATTGAGATAAATGTATATTAGTCAGTTTAGAACTCATGGACTCAGTCTAAAAATAAAATCAAAGTGGATCCAAATCTTTTATAATTTAATATAAATTCCTTAATTTTTTATTTTTTTTAGATTGATTTCATGTGTTCTAAACTGAATAATATATGTTTATCTCAACAGGTTTGAAAACTACTGTAAAAATTAACAAAGCAAAGAAAGATGAATGAATGAACATACAGAAATATTTATTTTTTGTTATGTATTTATTTGTTGAATATAAATGGTTTGATTAGAGTAGATTTTAAAGAAATTATATATATAAAATTAAAAAAAATTATTTAGGTTTAGAGCTTTATTGGGGGTGTGAGTGGCAGAATTCCAGGACTTGACGTTGAAATAAACTAGCAATTTTTATTGCCAAAGCATATGTTGACATTTCTCCCGTACTATATAGATTGTGGCGGCTTGAGTACAGGAGAACTGTGATACAATTGGCCAGGAGGATTTTTTCTGGTAGAGCTGCCATATCATATAAAGTGACAAGAATAGCTGCATCTTGAATAATGTGCTCTATTGAGATATACCCAGGGGCAATTTTTTATCTAATAAATGGCAAATTCCATTCAGCTTTATTAATATATCAGACAGGCTGTGTGTTTCTGCTTTAATCCCCATCATTACAACAAGACCTAGGTAAATAATTAAGTGAAGTCTCTGCCCCACAAACAGGGCTGAGAACTCATAAAATTTATTGTATATGGTACTTATTTTGTTTTTAAGGGACGTGATAGCAAAGGTTTTTTCCATGGTTGGCGGTATTCCAGTCTTGCCAGAGCACCAGGAGGCCCCAAAGTCTCCAAGGACGCCCACAACAGCAGGCAGGACGGCAGACAAACTGTTGGTAAGGTTGGTTATTTTTTCTTTTAAATTTTTTAGGATGTGGGATAATGTGTGTTTGTTTGGGAAACAGAAACAGACTTCTTCTTTTCCTCTCTCTATTTCAGGTAAGTTTTGATATGGCATGGTTTTGAAAAAGTCCCAGACAAGAAGGACAAAGAGCTTGCAGAATTTTGGGAGAAGAACATACTGGTTGATGTAGAGCTTAGGGGCTGCGGCCAAAGCTGAGACCCACCATTCAGTGCCATCTGGTGTTGGTTGGAGCTTGTCGAGTTGTTCTGAATTCATAGGGTAATTTGGTTCTAATTTTTTATCATTTTGGAGCTGGCAGCTGGCGTCAGGACCATCTGACACCCTATGTGGGGGACATAGTTACTGTAAAAGGTTTGGGATATGTAGGGTTTTAGGTATTGGCGGACTACTCCTTTGTTATCTTCTATAAATAAAAAAAGTTAGTACAGTAGTTTTCAAACCTATTGAGATAAACAAAAAATCTTTTTATTTATTTAATATTTTATTTTCTTATCTTTTTTATATCTTTACCTGTTTCCCCCTTGACAGGGGCTGTTTCACAGGACTTATCACTTGATGGTTGCTGGTCTTCTTCTGTTTGTTTCTGTTTCCTTTTATTTTTTAGTTGCTCAAACATCTTGGGATCCTTTGATCACGCCTCTGCGGCTGCAAACCTCTGTGGTTTTAACTGTGGGTTGGTGAGACCATTTTCTGTACATTAAGGAGCCTTGTTGCAAGTTTGTTGTTAGTATTGGGAATCTTCTTCTCCATGGCCTTCACAGTAAGTTTTTCAGTTTTTCACCTTCTAACACCACCTCCTTGATCATGTCCTTCACCTTTTGATTAACCTCCTTTATTTTAGCCACCGCCGTGACTAATGCCTTAATCATTGCCTCTAATTTCAACATGCTATCTTTGCTATTACTCAAACCCCTTTTATACCAACAAAAATATCCTAATAAACTATATCTATTCTATTGTATCTAATAGAGATTTAATAAATACATCTGATTTTAATTATGAATTTTTCATTGGCTTTAAGGAAAATCATTTATTTGATATAAATATTCTGTATATTGTTTGTATATACCAACCCATTCCAGGTATCATGAACAACATGTTTTTTCATGTACATGTTTTATCTGATTATAACATTATTTTTTCTTAATTAAGTATTCTGGTTTTGACCCAAAGTACACATTTATTAAAAGATAACCACTTTCACAGGTTATATGTAGATCATATATTTCAGAGCGCATAAACCAATCTATTCTTAGTATCATGAAGAACATATTTTTGTTCATGTACATGTTTTGTCCAAGTACAATATAATTTGTTCTTAACTTGGTATGCTAGTTATCTGTGAGGTACAAATTTATTTAAAAAAATCACACTCAGGGGTTATATGTAGATCATTTAGTTCAGAGAGTGTATGCAGTGAAATGGATTATTTTTATTAATTCTATTGTTTTCTATTATAACTTTAATATTTTTGAAGCACTACAATAAAATGACTTTAAAAACTACAAGTTCTACAGACCAGCCAATTAGAATGGGCGTACATTTGTGCTGTCTTTGTGCTTGGCTCAGACAAGACACGCCTCAGTTATTGCACCCAGTTTAACTTTGTGAAATAAGCCTATTTTAAAATAAGACATGTCTTTGTTTGCAAGTTGGCATGCCAACTTGTGGTTAATCTAGCACCAGAGAACCCAGTGGTTGGGTGCTATATTGACCACAAGTCAGCGTGCCATTTGGTAAACAAAGACATATTGTATTTTCAATAGGCTTCATTTACTAAGTTAAACTGGATGCAATAACTGAAGTGTGTCTTGTCTGAGCCAAACACAAAGGCAACAAAAATTAAACCCCATTCCAATTGGCTGGTCTGTGGCACTTATAGTTATTAAAGTCACTTTACTGTAGCTCTTCAAAAATATCAAATTTATAATATAATCAAATAGAATTAACAAATATTAAAGTGGTTGACTTTATCTTGTGGCATGATTAAAATCATTCATCAGTGTAGTTAACTGTAAAATATACATTAACACAATTAAAATACCTATAACTTAATTCAATATATATATATTGTAAAATAAAAAAATTGGGGTGGCAAGGTTTAATTGGCACAATGTGGGAAGGGGACAGGGCAAACTAGTTGGCGGACTGGGTTGAGGTAGGACACACCATTTCAAAAACGGCACTTCAATTTACGCCATCTCAAATTTAATTTGAGATGGTGTTTTTTGCGTTAGTGATTTTGAATCACAAAAAAATAAAATAAACAATAAAATAGTTAAAATTTACATATATCTTTATAATGTGGCATCTTGAATTTACGCCATCTCAATTCTGTCACTTTGAGTCAGATTAATTAAATCTTATTTTTCTAATTTTATTTAAATATGAAATCACTTAGTGAGAGGCGTGTTTACGCCATCTTGACTTTACATCATTTCAAATCACACTATTTATCTTTAACTAAAATAAGCTTATACCCAAACTAAAATAAAGCCTGTTGTATAGTGCCAGACAATGATCCCATAGTATTAATCTAAGACATTTATAAAAGGAACAACCTAAAAAGACGCCACTATGATAGTCCTTCTAGTGATTGTCACTGCTGGGTAAAAAAGTTTTGTTACATGTAATTTATAACTTTATTATACATGGACACATTGATAAGGGTTCTATTAATAAAATATTTTAATAGTGATTTCAATATGGAAGGGGGTGATTATGCCATTTTGATTTACGTCACTTCAAATTCCACCAAGTTTCATACAGTAGTTTTAAAAGCTATGGCAACAACCAAAAATACCTCAGATTTAAACAAAATGATTTCAGATTTGAACAAAATCCAACTATCAGGTTAAAATATACACTCTGTTAACAGGGATTTTTGGTGTTAATGGGTAAAATGGGTCAATACAGCAAAGAAGTGCTCACATGCAAAGCAAAACCATTAAAAATATAATCCAAAATACATGGATTCACAAACAAAATTGTGTGAGTTGACTTTTGGTGTACATATGTTTACTATGTGAATCAGTGACAAAATACGCCCAAGCGCAGTGTGTCAAAACTCAATCCAAAAACAAAACACAATAGCAACTCACTATGTAAACAAAAATCACTCAGTGTGTGCAATGGATTGTAACCAAGAATGATACCAAGGTATCTAAAATAAGACACAAGATCTGAAACATAAATTTTAAAAATATTGTGTTGGGTGCTTAATTTGGCGTAAAATCTGGGGAAATGAGTGGAAATTATTTTGGGTATTCTAAAATGGGTGTTTTAAAACCAGAAAAAACTAATTAAGAAATAAAAAATCTATAATTGGGATATTGGGTGGGAAAAAATATTAATTGAATATCCATATTCAGATAAAAGCAAAAATTAAAATTAGGGAGTAACTTAATTGAAATTTATTTAATATTTTATTAAATTCTCAAAATGGAAGGAACACAGCAACAAACTATCATTGCACCTGTTGTGTGCCGCAGTTGTGGTTGCCCCCATGGGTCAAAGAACAGAGTTAGTGCAACACAAATGCCTACTCAGGAAGGAGACGGGAGAGGAGAGTTTGATAGTGATGCTGCACTGACACAGTCAGTTCAAGGAGCGCAAACTGCTAGGGTGCAGAGAATAAACCCTTGGGTCCCCAAGCTGACCCGGAAGCCCACCAAGGTTACCTTCACCAAGAAAGTTAGAGACAAGGAGGTAGAACTTATAGTAAATTCAGAACCTGAACTTAAAAATGTGGGATTGTCAAATCCTTGGTCCAAATTTTGAATCACTTTTGCGGGCAACTCAGCTGAGTAAAAAAAAAAATTTAATAAAATCAAACATTTAATTTGATTTTTTTGATTTATTTAAATTGGCAAATTTCAAATCTCTTGAGCAGATAACTCAACTAACAAAAGACAAAAACCAGCAAACAAATGGGTCATTATTTGTTATATTAATCTATTTCCTATTAACTGTGATACTTTACATTTTAAAATTTTGTTTTAATTTTCTTATCAATAAATTTAAATAATTACAACAATTTTATCAAAATAAATCTTTATTTAATCCTTATAATATAAAAACCTATATTAAATTAATCATTTCTACTTACAGCTAAATTAAACTGTATTAAAAGCTAGTAACAATCTTATTTCATATACCATTATTTCTTGAAAGCTGATTAGTACAAAATGACATCATTCTAAAAATAGCAACATAAAAATACAATAAAAACCAATATGATGCTTTTTGCTGGAAATTAAATTGTTGCCTAAAATCTTAGCTTTTTTAAAAATATTTAATTTAAAATATAATAATTTTTGAATCCCTCTTTTTAAAAAGAGGGCAGATAGCTTTTTTGCATATTTAATAAATAAATAAATAAATATTAAATAATTTTAGGGCTATTTTAGAAAAAATCTAGTAAAAAGTTAAAAAACTAAAGGTAAAATTAAAACTAAACTTTTATTGAAATTCCAGTGATTTTATTTAGCATAAGTAATTTATTCTTAAGTTAAATTTTATAGAAAATATATAATAAAAACTCATGAGAGAGAAAAAAATTTCTTTCAAATTCTTAAGTATTTAATATTAATAAAATAGCTTTATACAACTATTTAATAAAATTATATTTTTATATTGTATGCTAGAGGTAACATGTATAAAAAA
This sequence comes from Entomophthora muscae, assembly GCA_014839935.2. Lineage (NCBI taxonomy): Eukaryota > Fungi > Entomophthoromycota > Entomophthoromycetes > Entomophthorales > Entomophthoraceae > Entomophthora > Entomophthora muscae. The sequence continues at coordinate 95,349 of QTSX02001476.1, forward strand.
TTCAAACATATAAAAGAATGTATCAAAATCTTGCTTTATTTAATTAAATTTTATAAAGGTTAAAATTTATTTAAACTAAATGGAAAATGATCTTAGTCATTGTATCTATAAAAATAAGATACAACTTTAATTATACAAGCAAATATTTATATGTGATTAAAAAATAACATTTTTATTTTGATAGATTTAAGATATATAAAGTTCATTTTTTAAGAACTGTTAAAAGTTATAATAAACTTGAGTTTATTTAAAACAAAAGGTTTTTGAGTTGGTTACTGGAAGTAAGCTAAATAATAATTTATACTTTAAATTTAGTTTACTGATTAAAATATCATACTTTAAGAGTTAATTAGCATATTTTATTTCAAATAATAATTTTATAAGCTTACATTCAAAGCCACTTCAAGATACTAAATTGGTATTGAAATATAAAGTTACAGCATAATTCTGAAAGCTGAGGTTAAGGGCTTTCTAATGATACTAGTTTGAGCAAGATTGAAGTACTATTCACCAAAATATCAACAGTTAACCAGAATATAAAAAGGGGTAAATAAACAATGATATCAGACTTCAGGGGTGATATTGATAAATTAAGGAGATCAGTTGGGGGTCAGTTGGGGATTTATGCCTGTAGTGCAAAAGCTCAGCTAACATGGTATTTAAACAGCTCAACTTTACAGAAATTTACTTTACAATCCACACCTTTACTCCTCTCTAATAACTACACATCTATTTCCAAGCAAAAACTGCCTGAACCAAGCCAAGGAACCCAACCACTATCATTATGGAACCTATCAAGTTTGCACCTCAGATGACACCCTTCTTCTTACTGGGAGCTTCTACTAAGAGAGAAAGAATCTCTATGCTTAAACGAGCATTCCTTTTAACTGCTGGCAATGATCTTAACAGCTTTGTTGAGCATTTCTTATTAAAAACAGAGTTTGGAAAAAGTACCTTCTTACCTGTCATACAAAATTCTAAGACAGATGATTTCCTTAACAACCTAAAGGAATTGATGTCAGAGTCCCCTGCCAAGCACCTTCCTTCCCTAAGAGCATTGGTTACATCAAGCTACAGTCTGAAAGAGCTTTGGGATTGTGGATTTAAAATGACAAAAAATGAGTATTCATATTCTAAAAAAATAAAAAATGCTAAAAAAGCATCATTAAATTCAAAAAATAAAAAGGAAAAAATGATTCAGTAAAGAAAGAAAACATAAAAAATATTTTAAAACATATATTAAAAAATTCATTTCCAACTAGCCAATTCACTAAAAAATCCCCTGGATTGATTTATGAAGAATTACAAAAAGAGTTGAGTGAATACTCAACTAAAATAAAATACTCATTATTAAAAACAAAAAAAGAAATTTACGAAGATATGAAAATAAAAAACAATATTTCTATTTCACTTTCCACTTTTTATAAGCTTATTCCTAATAATATAATTAAAAGCAAAAAGCAAACTGATATGTGTAACATTTGCAACTTAAAAAAGTCATTAGAAATGAAGAAAAAGGATTTGAGTTTAAAGAAGTTGCCATTGCCTAAATCTATTAAAGAAAATTTGGAATCTATTGACCTACATGAAAAGTTTTATAAGCATCAAAATAAAGAATATATTAGTGATATAAATAATCTTGATAATAATTCATGTGTTATAGTAATAGACTATAAAGAAAACTTTAAAATAGGTGGGGGTCCTATAGAGACAAATAATTGTTTTTATGAGAAAATACCTATTTCTTTATTAGGATTTGCAATTGCTTTTAAAGAAAATGAGAAAATTAAATATGAGTATCATGACTTTTTATCTGAAATTTTATCTCATGACTCTTTGTTTTCAGGTCAGTGTTTGATAAGTCTGCTTAAAAATAATAAATTTAAGAATATTAAAAATATTAAAGTTTGGACTGATAATGGTAATCATTTCAGATCTTATGAATTCTTATATTATCTTTTTAAAGAGGCACCTAAAATTATAAAAGGAACAATTAAGTTTAATAGATTTGTTGAGTGTCATGGCAAAAGTATTGTTGATGGTCATTTTGGTGTATTATCTAAAATATTTAAACAAAAGGAAAATGAGATGTATATAAAAAAATATAAATGATCTCAAAATGGTTTTTGAGAGAGAGGAAGAAAGAAAGGGTCTATATGAGACACTTGTAAATAATTCAGATGTTTCCCAAAAAATCTTTTTTCACATCTATGATAGAAAATCTAGGCCTAAAAAAAGCTGGCTTGAAGTCAAAGCATTTTATGTTAATCTTTCATATTTAATGAAAGATGGTGAGCTGTATGTTTCACCTTTGACATTTGAGGATGTTAAGGAGTACTCCAAAATAAATTATTGTGCAAAGTTCTGCACAGATGACAGAGAAACAAAGAGAGCTGATACTACTAAAGGATTAGTAGGACATGTTCATGAAGTTGGACGCATAACAAAAACTTATATTTCACATAGGGTAAATAGTCTTTTAAATAAAACAACTTTTTTTTCTAAAAATAACTAAGAAATTAATTATATGAGCCAAAGATAGGGTAATAGAAATTATAGCTTTGGGGCTGCTATTACTCTCCCATGCAACTCATATATTTAATTCTTGGCTTATTAAAATAGAAAAAAGGGTTTTAGCAAAAAATACAGCTAATAGAAATACAATTTATTTCTATTATTTGTATATTTTACACTATTAAACTTTTCTTCAGTAAACTAAGCATTATACTAATGTTCAAAAAACATAATTTTATGACTTAAATGATACCAAAGAAGTTAAAAGGCTTTGAAATGCTTAAGCTGGCGCCTTGGCTTAATCTAACAAATAATGACCCATTTATAGTGAGCCCCCACTTGCAAAGTTTTGCAAATGGGAGTAAAAACAGGGGACTGGAGTCCCCAAAAGTTTGGTCATGGGACTGGGGAATTGGTATTTGAAGAGATGGTCAAACCCTTGTTCCTGGGCAATCTGTTGGGGTTTTGGATAGTTCTGCTTGGGGCCAATAATTTCTCCTGGATGGGTGGTCAGATGGTGATGGAAGCTCTTGGTTTTAAACACTTCTATTTTTGACTTGGGAATGCTATTTTGGTTGGAGTCTAGGCCTAGCTGATTGTTGGCATCCCCCTGGTTCCATTGGCTGTAGGTCAAGTTATTTTTATCTACTGGGGTTATTGTTGGATTGTCGTCATTATTTTTAGAATATTGGTTGGGTTTAAAAATAGGAGTCGGCCCTTCTTTTGGGGCCCCAGAATTATTTTTAGAATTCCCCTCTGTTTCAAGGGGGTTTTTCTGATTGGCTGGGTGTCATGGTGGGCTTTGGTTGGCTGGGGAGTGGGCCCTGGGACCCAGGTGGGCGGCTGGCAGTTGGCTGGGGGTCGGGGAACGGGTGGGTGGCCTGGGGGCAAGCGGCGGGTCCGCTGGGGGAGGGGTGGGCGAGCGGGTGGCCAGCAGGAGGCTGGCGGGCGGGCGGTTGGCTGGCAAGCGGGCGGGGGACTGGTGGTGGGCCCGCTGGTGCCAGCCTGGGTGGGCAGCTGGCTGTGCAGCGGGAGCCCGCTGGGCGGGCAGGAGGCTTGCGGAGGGTGGCAGGAGGGTGGCAGGCGCCTGCCCAGATGTTAAATTATTCCGGCTTCCATAAAAATCTGTTTTTCCCAAATTTTGATTTTTCTTTTCCCCTGATAGTAGGGGAAATTCCCTATCAAATTTTGTCCCTCCTGTTGAACATTTATCCACCTGATTCCAACATTTTTCCCTAGTCAAAATCTAGTTTATGTCAGGAATATTCCTGACACCTACTGGAAGAATATATGTGGACCTGAAGCCCACAAACTTTAAAGACGCAAATTTTAATAGTTTAAAACCCCTGCTATGTTGAGAATGTTGGTATTGTCATTCTGATAATAGAGTTTAAATAAACCTTTGATTCACAAAAATTCTACATTATCTAGTTTTAGTATTGTACCACCTCCACTCCAGACCTGCAGACTCAAAGGCCCTCACTACTCTACTGTCACAAGTCACAAACTCCTGTTGATCATGCTCCCTATAAACCCTCAACTACAGGATTCAAACCCTGATACCCTGCAGGCTGCCAGCCCGCAGATTTTCAGGCTCAAACCAGAGCAGAATTTGACTTTGGAGAATCTCCTAAAGATTGATGAGTCAAAATCACCCACATAAATACTCCCCACACTAAAGGTTCCTGTTAACTCAACCAATCAGCGGATGGGCCAAGCCATAGACCCCAAAATAACTTGGGCCACCACAGAAGGGGAAACAAAGAAACTTCCTATAGAACATAGGCCACCCAGAGATGATCAACCCCACAACCTGACAAGGAAATTTGAGTATTCTCAGTTCAAACCAGCCAATGAATTAACTCCCGCAAAGGATGCCACCAAGGACTGGAAAAACATGGTAGACAGTAGCACCCAGGCCAAAGAAATTTGTAAAAGTTTACCCATGGCAGACGGGCATACTTATACCCTGGACCGCCAGGAAGTTGCCCATCACCATTCTTGCAATAAAGTGACATGGACCTTTGGTTCAACCAGGTTATTCCATATTTGATTTTAATTCTATTTCATTTGCAGTCTACCTCCCACGGTTCTGTACCTCACACCCACCAACCCCAAGAAACTGCGGACCAGCTGCCCAAACTATATCGTCCACCAGGAGCTCCCTTGGGCCCGGTACATTTCACTAAATACCCACCCAACCTGGCATATTCAGAGTTTACCCTAGAGCAAATCCTAATCTACAACCCTGAGGCTTGAACCAGAGAGACGGAGACCATTTTCAGAGAAGGCACCAAAATCACCTGACCTCCTCTGCTATTCCACGACAATTACAACTACCTGCCCGCATATTTGGTTCCAATGACACCACCTCTCACCCTGTGGCCCAACTGCCCACAAGAATCTGTTGCAGTCAATGAATCCACTTTCACTCAGATATTTGGAGTGATGTATATCACTCTTACCAGCTTGATTGATTTGATGGTACCTGCAAGCGGACCTTGGGCCCTCCTGGAAAAATTGTTATCTTATATTGTAAAGTTAGCACCAATCTTGTGGTGGGCCCTCTCTGATGGGCCTGCGGGCTTTCTGCCTGCAAGTTCCCAAGAACCCCCCACAGACTGGATCCCTGACATCTACTGACAACCCCGTGGCTCCTTTGCCTATGTTATTCTGTCCACCTGGATCACTCTTTGGGCCCATAAATTTTACTGAGTACTCTCCAAACCCAGCCTATTCCGAGTTCACCCTGGAAAACATACTTCTTTCCACCCCTTGGCAAGAACTAAAGTCATAGAAACAATCAGCTGTGAAGGAAAGTGGTACACAGCGCCGCCCAGACTATTCCACAATAAGTATAATTATCTGTCCCCATACCTGGTACTAGTGACACCACATCCAACCCTGCCGCCCAGCTTCCTGAAAGAAATTGCTACCACTGCTAGTGTCACTTTCACCCAGATGCTTGGAGTACTCTATATTGCTCTTACAGGCTTGGTGGGCTCCATTTTTTTGTTTGGACCATCTGACTGAGTATGGCTTGGTGGGCTCCATGATGCCAAACTCAGGCCCTTGGTCCTTGCTTGGTCAATCATTATCTTATGTTATCAAGTTAGCTCCCATCCTATGGTGTGCATTACCCTCTGGCCTGATAGTTCCTCTGCCCATGTCAAATAGTGTCCCCACTAAAAGTTGGTATCCTGACACTGTCAACTTTCCAGCCAACCTCCTACTTATAGAAACTTTTCCCCAATGGTTGCGCCTTCAGAATGGCTTTCTTCAATAAATTTATCTACCCTCTCTTTGATTTATGTTTGGGTTTTAATATCCTTCTCTCTTTTGTCTAGTTTTATACTTTAGAAATAGTATGTTAACAAGTCATGTTCTTGGTTTTATTTAAGGGTTGAGGAGTTTGTGCTCTGTAATTTAGAATCCTCAAACTTGGTCCTCGCTCATTGCCACTACAATTTGTTTATGATATATTCCCATTTTATGGTATTTAGACGTTTTATAATTATCTGTTAAAGAGCTGAAAGACCCATGGTTCTCTTCCGATTATTATCTTCTGCTTTGAAGCTTTTTTAATGCCATGATGAGCCTTAGCTTTGTAAACCTTTGCATTTTAATTGGCTGCAGGGTCCATCATCTCGATTTCGTATGGGCCACCAGACAGAACTTTCTCATCCAGGAATTGGCATCTGAATCATTCTCAAAATTCTTGATTTTCAATTGTGCGTCAGCACATGGTTAAAAGTGAGGTTGACTGGATGATCCCACGCTGGTCAAGTCAGGATGCAACTAATCTCTGTAACGCGGGACAAACCTTTGAAGGAGTTGGTTCAAGATATAATTTATGATTATGGAAAGGTAACTCACCAGGTCCTGGCTCACCTTATGGCGGCATCTTCTGTAGAGGAACCCTCAGCAACAAATCGAGGCACTCCTGGTCAATCGAAGGTGCCATTTACAAGTGTTTTGCCATCAAATAGGGGGAACATGGCTGCTCGAGAAGGCGCGGGGCAGGTCTCGGGTGGAGGGGACCGGGTTCTCAAGTGCTTAAATTCGTTTGATTCTGCTTTACAGGACTTGCTTGAATTGGATTTTAGGTTGCGAGGGGTGATAAAAACAGGTATTTGTGTTTTTATATTTCAGCTGTGGTTATTATTGTGGTTGGAGGGATAAAAATGATTGATTCTGATTTATCACATTTTTATGGCCTTTAGTACAACAGGTCGTAATTAAAATTGGGGGTTTAGCTGCAAAAAATTCTTACTGATAACGTGCCTAAAAATAGAGTTGCTTTGTGGTTTTTAGTCCTGAATCACCACTGAAAAATGTTATTCTTTGTTTCTTCAATTTATTATTCATTCGCTGATTAATCTATAAATTAAGTATATTGTTCAAATTTATTTTAATTGCATCGATAAACTGAATTACCTATCCAATCACTTTTCTAAGATTGAATGAGGTCAACAAATAATTATTTTTTGCTTGATTTTAAGGGGCGGTTTGAGGTGTCTCAGGTTGATTTCCTGTAGTGTAGTAGCATGATAAATTATAAGTATCTGGAAACTATTAACTATACTCGATCGGCATTTACATCTCAGCTTAATTCTAACAGGTTCTGTTTGAAAGTTAGCTCGCCAGTGGAGCATATAAAGGGGTATCTTCTAGCCTAGAATATATCTGTTATCCTTGCTAAATCCATTATAAAGTTGTTGGCTTTAATCTACACAATTTAACAAACAATCAACTAACTTGGATTAGCCATAGAACATCAGAAAAACCAAGCAAAGCTCGCTTATCTTCATGCTCAAAGTTCAAAAGAAGTGGAAAGTATACAGACTATAGTTGATTATTTGCAACAATCTAAAAGAAGCCTAAGCCAGCTAATTGATAGCGCACATAGGAAAATGGAGAGCTATCGCCAGGCTTCTGCCAAGTTGAAAGGTAAAATACTACTCACTCTTTACTAAACGAAAACAGACCCAAAGGTGTTGCTAGGCTACAGCTCCAGGATCCGTAAACATACAGCAGCCCCGCCGAATTATGACCCAGCAAACCCAGATATGGTAGTCGAACCGCCATATCCCGATGAACTGCTAATGCGCTCGGGAATCTTAGCAGATGATGATGCCAATAAGTTGCTGGCTCGTGCCGAAGGTACATCACTCCATGTGCTCACTAACCCAAGTAGAAATCGAAGAGAACGCAGCATCCTCGAACTTGCCTGTAGTCTTTCACTTTGTTCCTCCCGTCAGCCAAGTTGCCGAAGTCAAAAGCAGCTCTCAATTCCTTTCGCCTGGTGGAAATTTAAGCGGCGGACACCAGGCATCAGCCGCACAAGACGCAGCCGACGACGAAGATTTCTTCTTTGATCTGAACGCTGACTTGGAATAAGTTTCCTAAAAGTGTACCCTTTATCGTTGCAAACATTTGCTAATCAGGTCATTAAGAACACCATGGCTACTAGTTTATTTTTCATATATCAGCTTACACATGTTTACTACATTTTCCTTTAAACCCTCACAGGTTTGGATTTCTATCATCTTTCAGCAACACGTTAATGTTGTTTAAACTAATCAGTTACCACTTTAAATATCCTATCGGTAACATGTATCTCACAAGTGCAGGTCGGCTGCTAGATATGATTAAGTCAAAGTAGCATGTATTATTTGCCTGGGGTAAATGAAAAAGATTGTTTTTTATTGCTATTTTATAAAACAACTCTATTGAGCAGAGCTTTCCTTTGTAGTTACTATGCCTTATAGTGAAGGCTTTTTAACGAATATGTATAAGTTTGAAAGATAGTAAAACTATAGATTTATAGCTCCAGTTGGTGTAATTCATCAAATGGGACTTACATTGTTGAACAATACATTGTAATAGTAATACCTTCAATTTGGGATTATAGACTTCTTATTAGTTGCAAACGAGAGCCCCATCCCAGCTGCAACAGTGACTCACATCACATAGGAGCAATGCAAGAGCCACTCCACGATGAAAATCCTGTCATAAGCTTACTAGTCACCGACAGCTCCCAGTTTCTAAGTAAGGAAAAGGTTCAATAACTAGTTGTCAAACAATCAACCCCTCACAAAAACCCAAATAACTAGGATCCCATTTTCATTGGCAGTATGTGATTACCCATATCATTATATATCTTAATCAGTACAAATAATAAATACATATCAACTAATTACCTCCTTGATATGAATTGCATGATCCAGGCTCTTTTGATTCCGCCTGCAAATTGTGATGATATGAGCAAAGATCTGCCTGGTTTTGCGTTCAGATTCAACAGTTGCCCCATTTCCATAAATGGTGGCATGCCAATTTCCACACGACCCAGATTCTCTCATCTGACTTGCTCTGTTCTGGTAGTGAGTCAGGATTTTTCTCCCCCTGTCTACCTATTTGGGTGATCTACACCATAGTAGGCTATAGAATATTTGATCTCCCAGAATAAATATTAAGCTATTCTACCTCTTTGGTTTTTGTTTACTTCAGCGCCCTTTCCTTGTCTTAAAGCAAAAAAGTATGACTTTTCTTGCTCTCAGGAAATTAAGGTACTGATCCTTAATTTTGCCTGAAGTCTAATTACTGGCTAGCTCAAACCTCAAATCTTTTGCTATAAAGATTCTCTGCCATATCATCTTGGATGCCGTCCTCAAGATCCAAACACAACAATTCTGCTCCAGATTAAGTCAAAGTTGTTTTAGGTTGGCTTGATTCTATTTATCCTCATGACTCTAAAAACTAATATATTTTTCTTGGAATATTATAAAAGTTGCTCTATTATTTGTCTCAGCTTCTTTATACTCTTTATTGTGTATTCATATGATTTAGCTGTATTTCTGGATAATGTATGCATAAATTGCCACCCAGCTTGTTATGCTGTTATTCAACCCAAATATTTGAATCTTTTCATGTATCTCAATTCAACCATAATATTAATTATATTTGATTTCAATACAGCTTTTTTAAGATAGATCAGTATCATACTGGATTTAGTTATTGCTGAATGTCAGCTTATATCATATGGGATGAGACCTAACATATATAGAAGCATCATTAAAAATAATTGATACTAAAGAGAAAAATTAACATGAATTTTAAAGCAGTGTAATTTCAGAGAAAGAAAAACAAAAAATATAGCTCAATAAGAAGTTTTTTATGGTATAGGGGGCCTTTGAGTAGTTAGAGAGGGGTTTATTAGCTGGAAAGTCTCACAGAAAAGCCTATTGTCTTATTTTACTACCATATTAGCAGCCAGAATCACTAAAAGAGCTCACTATCACAGGTACCTCTAAACTTATTAATAAGGTTAAACTAAAGTGTTTCATCCAAGAGGATAATAGATTTGAAAATGAGGTTTTGAAGAGTAAGAAAGGTCTTATAACTTATCAGGAGATAGTTTAATTGATTCTTATTAAATAAGATGAAATATTATATTTTACTTTCTGGTTGCTGCATACTACCTTAGGCAGAGCTAAGGAACACAACAGAGAAATACTAACCTTAGAATTGGGGTTTTAGTAAGCCAGGAGGCTAGTCTTCATAGATGAATAAGAGTATTAATTTAAGGCTCTGAAAAACCAAAATTGAACAGGGTACTCTGTTAGACATGGCTACAGAGGATGCCCAGAAGTACAGAGAGAACACATAAAAGTAGAATGTGAATTGAACTTGAAACTTATTGAGAAATCAAAATAAAATATATAATATCTTTTGCAACCATAAAACATTACTAATACAGTTAGTTAAAAAGCCATTAGACACATGGTGTGACAGAAATGGTTGGATAGTAGGAATCAGTCTCCATGTGGTGGGAAATCACCACCCAAATCCACATGGAGTTGATGATTAACAACCAACAAAGCTTCAAATATGGTTTGGTAAAATTTCCAAAAGAAACACTAGGATTAAGAAAAATGATTTACCCTAACCAAAATAGCCCCAGGTAAATTGCCTGGGAGAGAATCAAGGTGTCTTCAATATAGAATTCAGGACATTGGGATGGAGCAAGTGTCTTAGCTTCAGATATAGTAGGAAAAACTCCAAGATTCACAGGCATTGGATTAACATTGGGAGGAAACAACAACAAAGTGCCAATGGCGGGACCCCATCTTCCAGTAATAATTTGACTAAGAATCAAATTATAGGGAATGTAGCACAGCAGGCCTACTACAGAATGCATGATAAATATAGATTAGACCAGGAGAATATTGACTATATTTGAGTATAAATTTTTAAGGAGGACTCAACTCTTAAGAGTTGAACAGTGAAAATTTTCCCATATATATCAGAATTTGACTAGGCAATTTTACCTTGATACATGGCTCCTATTCCGTCTACATCATCCAAAGATTACCTTGTCCAGTACGCAAAAAACCCTTGAGTTATTAATTTCTGATAAAAAGGTTATATTGAGTGACTCTAAGATTATGTTGATTTATCAGCATCAGCTTGCAAGGGGGAATTGAATCCAGCTGGAAAACTGGGGGGCAGTAACCAATTTCCAATCAACTGTTTGATTTACATCTGTCAAATCAGTTAAATTAGTTAACAGCTTTCCAGTTTTTCAAGCTTTCTGATGTGGGCAAATAATTTCTGGCATTATGGAATCTACTGTGACACATGGGATGCAAATTTTTGTGACACAAGATATAAAGGGAAATCAGACCAAGTTCTTATACAGAACTATCCCTATTTCAGGAAGCAAAAGGGAATATGAGAATCTCTGACTCAATTTTTTAATACAAATCTGCCAAATTTGAAATCAAAATAGTTTGAAAACAACTTTCAGGGATCCAGCTTGTGGGGGGTTCCTGGGAACTTGCGGACGGACAGCCTGTGGGTTCTGCAGGTAGGGCTCACCACAAGATTGGTGTTAACTTTACAATATAAGATAACAATTTGCCCAGAAGGGCCCAGGGTCCTCTTGCAGGCACCATTGAATCAATAAGACCGGTGAGAGTGATATACATCATCCCAAATATCTGAGTGGAAGTGGATTCATTGGCTGCAACAGCTTCCTGTGGGCAGTTGGGCTGCAGGATGAGAGGTGGTGTCATAGGAACTAAATAGGCAGGCAAGTAGTTGTACTTGTTGCGGAATAGCAGAGGAGGTCTGGTGATTTTGGTCCCTTCTCTGTAAATGGTCTCTGTCTCTCTAGTTCTAGCCTCTGCTTTGTAGATCAAGATTTCGTCTGGCATGAACTCCAAATATGCTGGGTTTGGTGGATATTCTGTGAAATTTACCAGGCCAAAGGGAGCTCCTAGCAGACAATATAGTTTGGGTGGCTGGTCCACAGTTTCTTGGGGTTGTTGGTTGTGAAGTACGGAACCGCAGAAGATAGACTGCAAATGAAATAGAACTAAAATCAAATATGGAATAACCTGGTTAAACCAAAGGTTCATGTCACTTTATTGCAAAAATAGAAATGGGCAACTTCCTGGTGGCCCAGGGTATAAGTATATCCATCTGCCATGGAGAAACTTTTATGATTTCCTTTGGGCCTGATGATATCGTCTACCAGGGTTTTTCAGCCCTTGGTGGTATCCATTGCAGGAGATATTTCATTGGCTGGCTCAACCTGAGAAGACTTGAATTTACCTTTTGGGTTGCAGGATTGGTCATCCTTGGGTGGCCTGCGTTTTACGGGAAGTTTATTTGCTTCCCCCGCCGCAGTGGCCCAAGTTATTCAGGCATCTTTGGCTTGGCCTGCACTTTCATTGGTTGGGTTAACATGAACATTCAACGTGGGGAGCCTTGATGCAAGTAATTTTAGTTCTTCAAGCCTTGGGAGATTCTGCAAAATCAAATCCCGCTCTGGTTCAAGCCCAAAAATCTGCAAGCGGCCAGGAAGCTGGTCCTGCGGGCTGCCAGCCCGCAGGATATTGGGGTTTGAATCCTGTAGTTGAGGTTTTCCTGTGAGCATAGTCAACAGGAGTTTGTCATTTGTGACAACAACCATTCACAGCATTGGTTATTGGGAAGATTAATCTAGTATATTAATTTCCTGAAAATTTTTAATTAGCCAAAAGTTGAGCGCTATTATTTGAGGTTATGGTTTATTATAGAGATCAGAATCATGATTTCCTTGTGATAAGAGGGGCACCAAGGCAATCTTTCTCTTGATAAATTAGGGGCTACTAAAAAATGCTTCTGGTTAAAAATCTGGTTTAAATCATTGTTGAGTTTAAAAGGGTTGACTGAAAATCCTCTTTGGCCTCTACTATATTTGAAAAATAAATTTCATAATAAATACAGTAGTTTTAGAAGCTATGGCGACAAGCAAAAATACTTCAAATTTAAACAAAAATAACTCAGATGTAAATGAAATTTAAACTAATAAATTTATATTAATTTACAATACATTTTTTATTTTTAATTTTGTTTACATCTGAGTTTTTTCATTTAAATTCGAAGTATTTTTGCTTGTTGCCATAGCTTCTAAAACTACTGTATATCTACTTTGATCATTAATGCCTATCTTCTCATATGATTTATTTTAAATATTATCCTTGTATCACCAATAATGCATCTGCACTTTGGATTTAACTTAAATCACTTTCATTATCTCTATTTTACTCATAAACTAAACAGAGATATTTAAATTATCACATTGCTATATTTGAGCACTTTTTATTGAATAACCTTCAGAATTCAAACATTCAGAATCTAACATCCACCATGTAAACAATCCTAAAGATTATTTTGGTGTTAAGTTTTACTTTTTGCTTAAGATTTAAAATAAAAATCAGATTAAACTTTTAATATTAAGACTAACTATTTAAGCCAGAAATTGTCAAGTAATAAAAACACAAAAGTATTTTTTGGGAAGCGTTGCATGGAGCATCTTACATTCTGACTGTTTTAATGTGAAAGATTACCTTTGGTTGCTATCTTTAAAGGAAAAAGTTAAATGATTCTGTTGTAACTGTGCTGTAAGCTGCAGTTACCAAAAGAAAAGAGAAATTGATTCAAGATAAGATATATTGAGAGATAAGAAAGTGATTTTATACCCTGTGATAGGCCAACAGGGATGGCTTGTAAAAAGGGGTTTCTTAAGGTTGATCTTCAAAAGCATGATTCTGATCCTATTTGGACAACATAGGTAGATTGCCGGTTTTAGTAACCCATGGGCTTATGACTAGGTGGTTTATATAAGTATTTTCTTAAATTAGGCAACAGGTCAAGTTGAGTCAGAATCCAGGTGACTATCTGATCTGTTAGAAATTTGGCTTGTTGCAACACTTAAAGCCAATATAACAGTTAAAACATTGTTCTGATTGGATTTGATCATACCTACTTCTAAGCAAGCATTTAATAAAAAATTCAAGCCTCAAGAGGCATACCAAGAGTTTTAGGTACAACCTACTGTTTCTGTTTTGTTCTTTTGTTTTATTTTCTATCATTTCTATGATTTCAAATTGCTTTGATCTTAAAAAGGTGCACTGAGCTTCCATGCTCAATGTTTAATTTATATCATCTTCTTTTTGGGCAACCCAATAGCAAGATATTATTAAAGTGATATTTTGTTTGTTTGGCACTGGATGCTTATTATTTGATTTTTTATTACCCTTATTTTTGTGTGAGGTTTACATGTCAGTGGGAAGCTTCAGTTTGTACTTGGCAAAGCATGCTTAATATAGTATAGATCTAACTTTTGTGAGCTGATCTTTTTTTACCAGAACTATATCTTTGTATCCTATTTTGTATGCAGTATAGTTGAGCCACATGTTTTTTTAAGTTTTTTATTTACCAGTCCCAATATTAAATTTAACCAGTATGAAATAAGTGATTGGGCTTTATTTTTGCTTAATGCACAGATTATTTTCACCCCTGGTTGACTTTGGTATGATCACTTCAACAGCTATGAAAATTACAGTGCTTGTTATGAAAGTAACAGCTTCAAAGCCCTGGGCAGGAATCAAACCCACTCCTAGCCACCAGGCGGGCTAACAGGTGGGGGAGATTTGCCCGCACCTGGATTTTTGCTTTTCAAAGTGAATCCAGGTGCGGGAACTATTCCTGCCCTGGTGGCAGCTGAGGGCCCTGCTTTGGGCCCCAAAAGCTATGCCCAAGCCTTGGTGGGTTTGGCTGGACCTGGGCAGGCTATTTTTAGCTGCCCAGTAAACCCAGACCAAGCCCACCCTCCATTAAGTAATTTGAGGTCCCCAATTGGGGACCCCTTTTTTAATCAAGTTCTTTGGGCTCAAGAGAGCCTGTCAAGCCAGTCCAAAAATGGTGATCTAATTGGGAAACCCCCCCTCCCCAAAACCCCAGAAGCCAAACCTGTCAAAATCAATGACCAGCCAAGCCAAGATGGATCATCAAAAAGCCAAACAACTGTTCATGAAAACCCCAAAAATAACCATGAAGCAGCCAACCAAACAGCAGAACCTAAAATGCCAAGCCTTGCCACACGGATAGCATCAGAAGAATACCCAGAGGCACCTGCATGTGAGTAAGTATATAAATCAGAAGCACTTGAAAAAGTTCTATATTGTCATCCTTACCAAATAAATTTGTTATGAACCTTTAGTTCACCAATTTGTTTACATACCTATTTTTGATACTCTTCCATCTGCAAACACCAAAGCGTCAGTACCCATCCACAGGGATAGATAGCCAGACTCCAGTTGATGAAACCAAAGCTTTTGACTACTACCGCCCACCTAACGCTCCATTTGGCCCTGTGCATTTCACTGAGTATCCCGCCAATCCTGACCATAAACCCTGGACATTGGAAGACTTGCAGTGGTACACTCGCCCAAACGCTCCCAAGGAACCCTACCAAATTGTCTGAGATGGCAAAGCAATCACCATCTACCCTTTGATCTTCAACGGTAAGTACAACAATCCTGCCGCCTACTTGGTCCTCATGGAACCGCCCCCGACACCCAAACCAACCATCTCAACCTCCCCCACTTCTGATGCCTCTGGCCAGAGTAGTCAATTCCTGGGAGTGTTTTACCTTGCGCTTACGGGATTGATTGACTCTGCCTTGCCAGCAGCTGGACCTTGGGCTGTGGCTGGGAAGGCCCTTTCCTACCTGGTAAAGTTAGGTCCCATCATCTGGTGGGCCATGTCAATATCTGCTTTGACTCCTTCCTCACCTGCTGGAGCCCCACGGTACTCCTGGTATCCTGACAGTGCTGGATGTTGTAACTGTGCTGTATTAGCAGTTACAAGAAGAAAATATTTGGGAACTAGATAGTGTCTTTATTACAATATGGGAGGCTATATAGTTTAGTTGAATCCTCTAGGAGGAACAAGATACCTGCTGATCAATCACTTGGATGAGTAGGGGGTGGCTTGGTCCTACTAATGAGTTAGGCCTTAAATCAAGTTTATTCTGGATTTGGGTTATTGACAGTTTGTGTTTCCTTGTTTGGTAAGTTGAGTTGACTTCTGTTTTTGGCTGTGTATGCTAAGATAGTTGAATCAAGAGATAGTGGGTATTTTGCGGAAAGCTTTGCCAGGGGGTTAGCCCAGCAGTTTTGACATAGAGTGTCAGGATTTTTTATTATAATGATTAGACTGAACCATTATTCATCTGCCTCATACTTGGAAAGACAGGTAGATGGCACTCTGCTATCAACTCTGATTGAGTAAAATCAGCCAGAATTAGAACTTCAGGTTAATTATGAGTGATGGCAAAAACTATCAACCCAAACATGATCTGAATGAAGAGCAGCCTGATTATTGGTTAATTAAATGATCTCAGGAATATGACAGAAATATTTCCCGCAGGACATGTCACTGCCAAAATGTGATTAATAGGGAACCACTTCAGAAATTTTCTCTTAATAGGTAGGTTGATTGCCTGCCAATGCAGGATGCAAAAACATGCAGGAATAAAACATGCATTTCTGGGTTGAAGAAGTCTAGACAACATGACTTCAGGCTGCTAAGGACAAACCCAGTACAAGTAAAACGTAAAATAATGGGACCACATGTCAGTGTGGCATGAATGACTGACTCTGCGGGCTGAAACTAGCAGTCTGGGGAACAGATAAATGGCTAGTAAGAGTCAGATGTACCAGATAATTATCTGATCAAGAGGATAATTTTTTTTATAAAAGGTGCTCTCCTTATCAGAGATCAAGCAGAGAAAATTATCAGTAACAGATAGAGTAAGAAAACTCCATCTTAGTGTATTACTGCCAGCCGTCAACTTGCAGCCAGAGTAACTGAGTGCAAGAGTGCCCTGCCGTCCACTTGCTGCCAAAAGCAACTTGATCTCACGGGCTAGACAAGGAGTTGCCTGCCCACTGACCCCACGGCTCAATTGGTAGCATAGATTGTCCTCATACAATCAGATATCAACAATGACAATATGAATTCTAATAAAGACAATACAACCAAGACCATAAATTTTGATATAGAGTATCTGAGGTCCTTGTGATATTTGTAGGTTTGATTTGATTTGATTGGGTTACAGATATGAATAGTTTTTGACAAGTTTCACTGAATTATTTTGATAAGGAGCGCCTTTTGGGAAAGCTTTGGATATGAAATTAAGAAGAAGAGAAGTGTATTTTATTGGATAATATTTTAGACTTATATAGCTTTAGCTGTGGCGGAAATTTAGTTGGATCAAACCTAGGGGTTGGTCATGTGCAGGATGGGTTCAAGTCGCTGGACACTTGGACAGGCATGTGCTATTGCTTTGTTGCCATTTTTGCTATGTCAAACTGTATATTGGAAAGGCACCAAATCGGGCAACAACTGGATGTTAAGTGGGTTGGCGGTAGCCAGAATACTTGTACATCCAGCTCCTCAACAATTTTAATAGATCTGGCTCAACCTGGGAAGTGAGTGTTCAACCAGAAACGTTCTAGATGGATCTTTTTTGGCACTTTCTGGGATGAGAGATATTTTTGGCTTGTGTATCTTTGCAATTATGGCAGAAGATCTATTTTGGTTTCCATCTGAGTGTCAATTGGGGTATTGGTAATGATCCTTGGGTGTCCTATCCCTTGCTTGGGGTTGAACTACTTGTAGCTTTAATTTATTGCTACCTTACACCAATTCTCTAGGCTGTGTTTGGGGAATGCACCATCGGGCTTTTGCTGAGGGTTGTGGGATTTCTTTTCAGGATAGAAGCTGGAGCTTGTTTTACTTCTCTTAGATAGTTTTGTGAGATACAGAAGGTATAGGTTATTTACCACAGTTTTCAAAAACAAATGAGGATTCTTGGAGCCTACTGATGTTAAAGAAAAGAGAATTTAAAGCTAGAAAATTGAGAAGAGATCAATTATCTTATCACTATTATAAAATGCCTTATACATGACATAGCTGGTATCATGATGTTTTAGATGGTCGAATATTGTTTAGGTGGCTTTCTGAAGAAAGGGAGTGCTCAGATTTGATCTAATTGATGCGCATTATTTTCCTGGTTGACATTCTCTGTTGAGGAGGGGTTATCTTGTTGAGACGGAGCGATAATAGATGTTGCAACAATATGATTTTGAAGTATTGTAAGTTAAAGATAAATTAGTATACACTAGCCCTTTCAAGCATATGGAAACATGCTTTTATATAGCACATTTTTAAGCTTATAAACTTGACTAAAACAAGGATCTTGGCTCAATGGGCTAGCTTTTATAATGCTAACTTCATTATCAAGTAAACAGAAAAATAACTGATTGTTCATATCACTCTGGCCTATAAATAAGCTATGACTTTGAGCGAAAAGAACTCGATTAAGAAGTATCTTCTTATAACTGGCACAAATAGAACTTCAGTGTTGAACTCATATCGCCAGCTTTATATGATAATTGAGAAATTTCGAACACGATAGCTTTGCCCTTGATATGGCGGCCTGAGTGAAGCTCTATAATACAGTACCGCCTTTAGGGCGATTTCATTTTAATCACGCTGCAGGCAAATATACTACTCTTGATACAATTGCCGTCAGAACAAGATAGAATGTAGGGTTTACAGTATATATACACCTGAGAGGGCATTAAGTTGTTTTAATTAGTGACGTTTCTGTGAGTGGCAAAGGCGAAAACTAGAATACAAAATATCGACTAGGAGTTAGCCAATTTTATATGTATAGCCCAGACCAAACAGGCAACGGGCGAAGCGCCATCTGAGGAGCGGACAAATTAAACAGGGGACTTGGGGCAATATAGATAATGAAATAAGCGAGAACCTTTGTTATCGCCATGCCTAGGACGTAAAGAATTAAGCTTTTGTAGCAGCCTCTTCCTCATAGGCGCTAACTACACGTTTAGCAAGGGTGGCGACTTCTCCATCTTCGTTATCCTCTTCCTCAGCGTCCACCGCCAGATCTGCTAGCCGCTTAACTGCTTCCATGATTCTATCACTTTGGAAGATGAACCTCAGAAGCTCCTTGTCTAGAATGTTAAGCCCGAGTAAAAAGAAAAGCTAACCTTTCCCCTCAATAAATTGCACAACCGTCCAGATGGCGATATGCTGGAAGGTAGGCTCAGCACTTTGAAGAAAGTTGGACAGGTAACCGCACAAGCCATGGCCTGGCTTGTCGCACACCTCGATGAAGCAGGAGTATTCCTGGACTTGAAGCGTTAAAGGAAGTTTCGACGTCACATACCTTTCGACGACAGATTGCCGATGGCAGCAGCACTGTTGCCTTGAACCTCAATACTTGTTGATTGCGTTAATGGAATTAGGAAATTAAGGACGCCTTGAGAAAGAAGGCGTGGTTTGAGGTCATCTAAATTTGAGGTTAGGTAATTATAGAACTGATGCATACCGCTAAGTGCAAGCACTGCAATTGCTGCAGTCATTTCACTCTGAACACTGTGGGAGAGAGAAAGGATGAGCTCCTTGATACGTTCTACGGCGCCTGCTTCCACGATTGCCTTTTTGTTTCGCTCGGAACTTGCAGCAAGATTACGTAGAGTGCTGATGGCATGGCACTGTATTTCTTCATTCTCTTCGTAAGAAAGCAACCCAATCAAAGGCTGAAGAAATCCGGCATCGATTATGGGAGACTCATTAAGAGGATGGATCGAAATATTGCGGATACAAGCCACTGAGGAAAGAATGAGGGGTAGAAATGAAGACTGTAAAAGACGAAGAAGAGAAGGAAGACCATTGGCACGCACAATTTCCAGTTGATATTTGTCTAGCATCTATTAAATAAAGTTGTTTTAAGGCTTACCATCCGAAGCCAAGTTTCTGAGAGCAAGGGCTGCTTGGCATTGAACTTTTAGAGATGTAGATTCCATAAGACTAATCAAACTGTTGACCAGTTGAGAGTCACTTTGGGCAAGTTTCTTGCGGTTATTGGCTTGATAAAATTATTAAGGATAAGAGGGGGAAATTACCATCAACGGCTATGTTACTAATAGCAGTGGTGCAATAGTATTGAACATCTGTATCAGAAGAATGTAACAGGCTGATCAAAACAGGGATGGCACCAGCATTGACCAACTGCTGCCTGTTTTCATCTAGAAGGTTTAGTGAGAGATAAGAGCTATACTACCTGAATGGGTCATGTTAAGGAGAGCTCCTGTAGCATTTCTTTGAACACGCATGTCTTTGGACCGAGCAAGCCTAATAAGAGGAATCAAGGCTCCACTCTTGGCGATTTTAGATTTGTTTTGATCTTCACGGTTAGAATAACGAAACATCATTGAAGATACCATGAGTAGCCAAATTAGTTATACAACCAACTGCGTTACATTGAACTTCAACATTTGGAGAAAGCATTTGACGAATTAAAGCCTCTAGTCCGCACATGTCGACGATTAGAATTTTG
This sequence comes from Entomophthora muscae, assembly GCA_014839935.2. NCBI lineage: Eukaryota > Fungi > Entomophthoromycota > Entomophthoromycetes > Entomophthorales > Entomophthoraceae > Entomophthora > Entomophthora muscae. The sequence goes on from QTSX02001476.1 coordinate 115,630, forward strand.
TTCTCGGCTAAATTTTATTTTAGGGAAGATCGAAGGATAAGTTTTACTGTTGACTGCCAGATTCCCGAGAGCAGCGGATGCTGCGCGCTGCACTTCGACATCATGAGATTGTAAAAGGAACATTATGGGCTCTAAAGTTGGGCGATCAACTTCCCGAACCTCTAAAAACAAAAGTCAAAAAAGTCAACTGAAGTTTAAATACCTTTTTCGGTAACTTCAGCAAAAGCCAGAGCAGCCGAGCGCTGAAGATCGATATTATCAGAAAAGGCTAAAGTAGATAGCGCTTTAAGCGGATCTCCTTCAAAAAAATTAACATTATCACGATCTGTCCAAAACCTTTAGCCAAGAAAAAATAACGACTTACATTCTAAATACTGAAGAAGATCTGTAACAGCAGCTCTTTCATTAGGGGGCAGATCTTTAGTTGAGGGACCAGCACCCTCTACTAAAATAAGGAGATGCAAAATACGAAATATTTACCTGAGTCGCCACACCAGGAGAATATACCAGGGCAACAAAAGCTACTTTCACAACACGATACAGAGCAGGAACAGAAGCCCATCTTTGACAAGAGAAAAGAAAAGATGTGTTTAAATAAAATAAAAGTGGTGTAGCGGGAACTGCGATCAAATCGGGGGCTCTATTCAGCTGCTGAAGTTTGCATCCAACAACAGGTTAAGGGTTTTCCTAAACCAATCCTTCGCCCAATCTCAGTCACTGGCTGTGCTGATCTCAACATTTAAGGCAAGCTATGCTTCTTCCACCCCTCTGGCTAGCTTCCAACTCCAAATTTTGTTGCTCCAAGTCAATGCTAGGGATAGCATTCACTCTTCTGTGGCTATTTATGACGTCATTCCAGCTCGTACCATGCTGACTGTTGCAACCGTTTTTAAACTGGCTTTTTATTAGGTTATTCGCGAGGCATTGAATAGGAGCTACTGCGGTTCATTGCGATGACACCAGCTTTAATTATGAGGCGGACCTTTATTTGAATGTGGAATTCCAAATACCTTTCTGGTGGATCAATAAGTAATTTATAACTCGTTAAAGCAAATGTAGCCACATCATTCGATCCCAGTTACGAAAGTGGAGCAGGCCTCTTAATTCAAGCTTCGTAGCAGTAAAGTAGCTTACATCAGTAAACTTAACTCCAAATCCACTTGGAGGCACTTTTAATTAAATGTAAGCTTGAGAATATCAAATTACATTAAACATCAATCATCTACTCACTTAAAACCACGCATCTCCAAAAGCAAGCTTGCACAAGCTCTCACTTGCCAGAATTCAGATTTGTAATTCTACCTCCAATATTCACAAAATAAATCAAGCCTAGGGCTGCTTCATCCAGTTTTTAGCTCTTGGTTACTCATTTCAAAGATTTATTTAAAATATTTAAATGTCAGGTGATTCCGTTATGGCTGTAGCGGCCTAGAGCTTGAGGCTAGCCGGAGACTAAGCCGAAGCATCCCTAGTCAAGCCTCAATATTAAATCCATGCTGCCAGTGCTGTACAAAGACGTTTAAAATCATGTGGAGCATATCCAAACTATATTGCAGCTTAAAAGCCTCTTTAAACTGCACTGCCGAACCAGTATATCTTACCTCCCGATTGGAGATAAGACGGGCGCCAAATCATCACAATCTATGTTGTGACCAAGCTTCACCCGTCACAATCTGTTTTGTGACCTTCAAGTCATATCGCAATCCATGTAGATTTGTGTAGTCCCCAATCATAACCATGCAAGCTATCCCTTTGATTGAAATATATATTCATGTATTTTATTGGTATTTCACCATAATTAACTAGATCGAACTGTGGTTCGATCTAAACTTCCTTGTGGGACAATGTCAGATAAAGCTTTTAATAAACTGTAGTTAAAAAATCGAATTTCAAGGGCTGAAACTGCTCTGATTTTAGATCCTGTGCCGTACACAAAACGATATAATAGGTTTCATCATTGACAACCACTTTCCCTTTATATTCTGTGACCTGCACAATAGAATGGGGAACAAATTGTGACCTGTTCCAAAAGTTGTGGCCCAAATCAACCCAGTTGTTTTGCGACCCAATCCAAAACATGTTAAAGATGGGGTTGTGACTTTGTGAGCACACAGTTGCTGTGACCGTCCCAACCCTACTCCTGAGACCCTGGTAAATTGAGCAAAGTCTTGGTACATGTATCTGTAACGGTGCGCCCATTGAGCATAAAGCCATGCAAATTGAAAATAAAGTAAACTTGAACTGCTATTGCAGTGAGATTGTCATGTTTTCAATTGTTGGTTGATAATTCTAGCAATATAATTAGTACCCTGATCATGCTTCATCACTATACCTGTTTCAGGATAGCAAACACCTTGTGAAAGACATATTAAATGAAAAAGAAGTAAACACTGGCTTTATTGGGGAAATCAGGCAATTTATATAGTGAAGCTATTAGGGGTTTATCCAATAGTACATAGGGGAGTTCTAGACATATAAATATATAACACCCAATATTGAGGGTAGAACTCTGGTAACATAGTAAAACAATTTTGACACCTGGAACCCTGTCAAGGGAGAGATAATTGAATAGAGGGTCACACTACAACGGAAGGCTTTGGCAAGAATGTGGCATTATCTGAGGCTGCCGTCAAGGTACAGAAGAGTAAAGTAGAAGGACATGTATATTGTCAAGTCAGGAGTAGGACAGAATGATGCCAAAGATGTTCAGGAGGTGAAATACAAGGAGTTGGGTTGTGATGGCTCCTGATACAATATCTCTTTGGGTTCCTGTGGCTCAGGTCCTAACTGAACATGAGTCTGTTGGTTGCCCCCAACCCCAAGGCAAGCTGCCAGAACAGCTGTGAAGCTGAGATAATTTATCTTTAACTTGGGGGATTGGTTTGGTAGGTTTACTTGCTCTGGTTAGTAAAGAATTGATTTATGTGATAAGTATTGAGGAGGATATTCACTCAATGATAGCACAAACTATCATTGAGGGGTTTGTTTTTATTTATACTTACTCTCATGTAAAGAAAGTTATGAGTGAAATAAAGGATTGCGGACCCAGTATCTTGGTTTGAGTGTGACTTGCCTTTCTTAGTGAGCCTCTGGTCATTTCCTGCACAGTTGTATGACATGGTGATGAACTATTGCCAATCTGAGGATGTTGAATCTTGGGCATGGACTTCTCTTCATGTTCTGAACTCTGGTTACCTGGTTTTTTCTTTGTCAGAGGCCCAATTGAGAGGGGAAAATTACCTATCTTGTGGGCTAGAGTACCCAGATTCAGGCCTGCTACAATAGACCCAATGAGCAAGGTCATCATGATCAAGTGATCAAATTGAACAAGAAATGAGAGTCTTCTCATTAGGGAGCTAAATCTATCTAAAAGATAATACCCTACCAGGTATACCGGAAGATAAAAACATTAGGGCGGACAAGGAGTGTGACAGTCCACATGTTTGGTGGTTTGCAGGCGGGGCTAATATTGGCCAAGCAAAAGTTTGGTTGTTTGTTGCAGGTAGAGGCCTAGTAGGGAATGATGGCTACTAGGGACAGTAAGGCCTAGCTAGTAGGTGTAAAGACTACTAGAGGCAGATGTTGCCTCTATCCAGAAAAAGATATTGGCTGCTATGAACTAGAGTTCTTCACCTAGCAGGAAACTGTGGCTGCAAAAGGGTAAAGAATGAGATAGCTAGCAGGAAACTTTGTCTGTTTGAGGTGGAGAAGGTTTTGGACCCCTGGCGGGTAATGTGGGCTGCCAGGGAGGGGAAGAGCTCTGAGGGCTCTACATACCCTGATACGCTTACAGGAGGTCTGTGAGCAAGCATCCTACCTAACAGACTGGTAGGGTGTCCTTGTTTATGTCCCTATGAGAGCTTTTGGGGAGAACCCAGAGTGAGCATTGAAGGGTATAGATTTGCTCAGAGGTGTCATCAAGGCAGTTTTCTCAGGAAAGCAGCTGCAGAACTTGGTGTGATCAGGTCTATGGGAAGTAGAGCTGATTACTCTGCAACTGAAAGCCCAGACTTAATCACCTGGGTGAGTAAAAACAACGACATAGGCTGTGAGGATCTATGGTTGGATGGCCTAAGTGAAATGCCACTTGCAAGGGGCCAGTCAAACGCCAGTTCAATGTAGACTCATTCCTGGGTCTACAGGTTCTGGTAACAGGGACTGAGATAAAAAACCAAGGTGGTTCACGGAATCAGCAGAGAAGACTAGTGAGAGAAACTGTTTGATCACAGAGAAGGCTAGTTGAAAGACTGTTGGTTCATATTGAAGTTTGGAACCAAGATGGTTCCTAGTGAGTATAAGTGAAAGGGCTTAAAGATCATGATGCAGAAGTAGCTGGTCATGATAAAGGAGTAGCCTGTAAAGCCCAGCTGTAAAGACACAGCAGAACTTACTTTCTATAATTAAAGAGAAATATAGATAACAAGAAATTGGGTTGAATTTCAATGATAGCTTAGCTATCAGATATTCATAGGGTGTTTATTTATAGTATCTCCCACTGTGCAAAGTTTTGTAAGTGAGAGTGCAAGCAGGGAATGGAGAATCTCAAAAGACTGGGTGATAAGGATTGAAATCAGGCATTTGGAATATAGTCAAACCTTTGTTCTTCTACTATCTGGGTCTGGATTGTCAATTCTTGGTTGTAGCCAATGGCTTACCATCATGAGGAGAAATGGGCCTAAGTCTTCCTCAAGGTCTAATTTTAGACTGGGTAGTAAGGTTTGACAAGAGTCTGGAACAAGCCATGTGGTCTGGGCCCCGGATCCCCATTGGTTGGTCCCAGGATTGATGGCCAGGGTTTTGATTTTGTTCCTGAATTGTTCAAGGACTGCATGGCCTGCTTCTATTTTTATCCCCTAATTCTGGGACTTATCTGATTGGTTCTTCTTAAGGTTTTGCGTTCCAATTGGTTTTATGCGCAAGGTGGTCTCTTAACGGGTACTTATTCATTATTAAATGATGCTCAAAATACAAAGAGCTTCAAAATGAGTGGTTGATCATTCATTTTGATTTTGTATTCACTGAGATACACTTGCATGAATGACATCATTTCATGCAACAGGAGTTCATGCAGGGGGGATTGCTTTTGCTCAATTTAGCTCTCAATTGGCCTTTTTGACCTGGCTTAATTAATTAATATAAATTGTAGGCGCTGTTGAGAGCTCTTGAATGCGCGTTTGGGCATGGCATCCGTTGATTAAGAGCTGAGATATGATTGCATGAATTACGTTATCTATGCAATCATGACATCATGCTTAATGAAGCAATGGCATCTCAATCAGGCATTTTGCAATTCTTCCCCTTTTGCACTAGACTGTGCTTATTTTTTTGCTTTGATCCTTATTCAGAGCTTATGTCAGGAGTGATCCTGATATAGCCAGAGGACTGATAGGCTGTTTAATGACTGGTCTGAGCTGTTAGAGACTGGAATGAACTGTTTAGAGACTAAGGCTGAAGATCAGGAAGATTTGGTTGAAGATCATGATGCAGGATTAGCTGATCATGATACAGGAGCTGGCTGAAGGATCAGAAGATGGTGATGAAGAACTGGAGGTCCGGAGAAATGAGCCAAGATTTTGCTGAATTGATTTGCCAAGGTGGTAAAATGTGGAATGTTTTGCCTTGATTTAGTAGTAAACTCAAGAAGGAATGTGGATAGAAGTGTGGGTAACAAATTTATTTATTAAGTTCCTAGGATAGATGAAGGTATGTTGCTATGAGAGCTGGATATAAAGTTGTTTTGGTGGAACATTTTCCTTGGATTTTACAAGATTTGTAAATATATGAGGAAAATGTTGAAGAGGTCCAGAAAGAACAATTTAAATAGTATTCTACTATTTAAATGGGTTTAGGTTGAATGCAGGGAGAAATGGTGCCGGAATAATGAACTGGTTAACGCTTTGGTGCGTGAAGAGTTGTCAATTTGAGCAGTTTGAGCAGTGGAAATTATTTTCATAGTTGGATCCCAGTGGAACTTTGGAAATGGTCTATTTCTGCGCTCTGCATTCATTGGTTGAGTTCTGGCAGATTTCCTGATGAAAATGATTGGTTGGAAGCCAAAAGCTTAAAGTATAAGCAAGGGAATAGTGAATTAATACTTTAAGCTTTTGAGAAAGTAAGTATGTAAGCTTAAGTTATTATAAGAAAAAGTGAGCAGCAATGGTTTGAGCTTCTGAAAAAAACCATTTTGAAGGCGGAACCATTGGGAAAAGAACACTATAAGAAGGTGGCTGGTTGGAAAGTTTCAAGGTCTTTTCCAAGTCTTTTCCAAGTCTTTCTGGGTCTTTGATGGTGTCTTTCTGAGGCCTTTTGAGTTTTTGCCAAAAGGTTTTTGAAAGCCTTTTGATCACCAGCAGGAGATTGATTGGACTGATAAAAGTGAAATACCAAGGCCACTAAAGATATACAGAGAGCTGAGGCCCAAGATAACAGAGAAGGAGCCCAAGAATAAGGAGCTGGATCCTAAGCCTGGCGCAGAAGTCTGATTCTAAGGTGCCAGAGTCCAAGTTTAAGATGCAGGAGTCCAAGTTTAAGGAGCAGACGCCCAAGACTAAGGTGAAGGAGTCCAAGACCAAATACAAGGAGTCCAAGATATTGTTGGAGGACTCCAAGTATTGGTAAATCCATATTGTTTCCTTGACCCCCTGGGCCATATACCAGAAGGTTTCTAAGGGGATCTTCCTTCTGAGAGTGAATAAAAGCTCATTTTGACCCCTATACATATTTCTGAGATACATTTTCCCTTACTAGAGAATAACAATCCCTTCCAGCCATTCCCTGGCTACAATCCAGGACACACTTTGGGGACTGGTGGACAGGAACCCCACAAGGAGAACTTCAGCTTCAGGAGGGATGCTAGGTTGAAAAACATAGTTAAATTTTTCCCCCAACAACCAGAATCATATTTGAACCAGCTGTTAGCCAGAAATTTATCAGCATGAGAATCATCAGGAGAGGAGTCCTGCCAATCAGTGGTGAGATTGGGGCCTTCCAAGGAAAAGACTCATAAGGGCAGGTGTGATGATCCACATGTTTGGTGATTTTGCAGGCGGGGCTAATGTTGGCCGAGCAAAAGTTTGGTTGGTTGTTGAAGGTGAGCCTAGTAGGTAATATGGTCTACTAGGGTAAATGAGGCCTTCCTGATAGGTAACATAGGACTACCAGGGGCAGATGTTGCCTCCACCCAGCAGAAGGAATTGGCTGCTTGGGGCTATAGTGCTTCACCCCGCAGGAAACTGTGGCTGTAGACAGGTGAAGACTGAAATAGCAAGCAGGGAACTTTGTCTGTCTGGGGGGAGTAGGTTTTGGACCCCTGGCGGGTAACGCGGGCTTCCAGGGAGAGGAAGAGCTTTGAGAGCTCTACATACCCTAATACGCTTTCAGGAGGTCTGTGAGCAAGCACCCTACCTAAAGGACTGATAGGGTGTCCTCGTTTATGCCCCTATGAGAGCTTTGGGGGAAACCCAAGGTGAGCATTGGAGGGTATAGACTTGCTCAGAAATGTCACCAAGGCGGCCTTATTGGGGAAGCAAACTGTAGAACTTGGTGTGATCAGACCTCTGGGAAGTGGATCTGATTACTCTGCAACTGAAAGCCCAGACTTAATCACCTGGATGAGTAAAGAAAACACATAGACATTGATCTATGATTGAATGACCTAAGTGGATTGCCACTTGCGAGGGCCCAGTCAAACGCCAGTTCAATGTAGACTCATGCCTGGGTCTACAAGTTCTGGTAATAGTGACTGAGATAAAAAACCAAGGTGGTTCACGGAATTAACAGAGAAGACTAGCAAGAGGGACTGTTTGATCACAGTGAAGGCTAGTTGATGGACTGTTAATTCATATTGAATTAAATGAACCATTATGGTTCAGTGTGTAGAAGAAACAAAGAAGGTTCCTAGTGAGGAACTGGTTGAGGATAAGTTGAAAGACAAGAAGATTATGATGCAGAAATAGCTGATCATAGAGCAGGATGGCCAAAGGACCAGAAGTTGGTGCTGAAGAACTGAAGAGCTGAGAGGATGGACTAGCCAGACTAGGTGCAAAGGCTGGAAGAGCTGATTTTAGTGGTTTTTGAGAGGAAAATAGATATAAAGAAGCAGTCAAATAATAATTAAATACTGCCTGATGATGATTTAAAAAGGATTGAAAATCATATAATAGAAAAGATAGAGGAGGAAAAATAACATATAGTTTGTTAGAACTATAGGATATTTTAAAAAAAGGATTTAAGAGGGAATGAGCCAGAAAGAAGCTGGAATAAGAACAGAGAAACTATGAAGGCAAAAGAGCAAATTTTGCCAAGAACAACTAGGAGAGGTGAAAGAACAAACAGTGAGCGGGTTCAAAGTTGCAAAACGTTGAGAGAAACATGGAGAAACGTTGAAAAATCAAAGAGTCAAAATTTGTCTAAGTAAAACATATGTGGAAGCGCTCAAGATTTGCTGGGAAAACATGACGGGAATTACAGCAAAACTGTTTGAAATGCGGAGCAGTTGTTTACCCAGAGAAAGACAGCATCAAGTTCAAACCAGGGTCAAGGACAGGTCATCCGGGGAAACCTTTTCAGCAAAACCATTGAATTGAGGCATGTGATTGGCTGCAAGCCAGAGTCTATTTGATCAGTGTTTTAAGGGCTTTAACTTAAGAGTTAAAGCCTAAAAAATGAGGGGCAGAAGCAGAAAATTCTGGGCTTTCATTGGCTGAAGTAAGTTTAAAGGTTTAATATATTATAGAAGAAGAAAAACAGGATAGTTTAAGCTTTGAAGAACCAGAGTTCTAAGAGAGGTTTTTGGTTTGAAACAAGGGGCTATAAAAGGGGAAGCTATCTGAGACTCTTCAGGGACTGGATCAAGTGGATTACAAAGGCCACAGAAACTGCAAAAGGAGCCAAAGACCAAGAATAGGAAGCCAGAGCTAAGAACAGACCGCATGAGGCTAATATGGGAACACAGGAGCCCAAGACCAAGGTACAGAAATATAAGACCAAGGTGCAGGAACACAAGATCAAAGTGCAGGAGCCCAAGACCAAGGAGCAGGAGCTGAAGACCAAGTACAAGGAGCCCAAGATATTGTTGGAGGACTCCAAGTATTGGTAAATCCATATTGTTTCCTTGACCCCCCGGGCCATATACCAGAAGGTTTCTAAGGGGATCTTCCTTCTGAGAGTGAATAAAAGCCCATTTTGACCCCTATACATATTTCTGAGATATATTTTCCCTTACTAGAGAATGACAACCCCTTCCAGCCGGTCCCTGGCTACAATCCAGAACACACTTGGGGACTGGCGGACAGGAACCCCACAGCAGGATCACCAGATACTAGAACAGGTATATCTTCCCCTTCATGGTGTCAAGAAAAACTTGGAACTTGCAAGAAAAATAAATTATGTATTTAAGATGCAAACGCTAAGAGAATATAAGTTTATTGTTGCTAGAATAAATTGGAAACAATGAATTGAGGAGCTTAAATAGTATATATGGTACTGAAAATAAGGCAAGGCTCAAGGAGGATTGGTGGGTACCAAGAAGATTTTTTTGGAGACTGGAAGTGTATTGAAGACACAAGTGTTGCAACTAAACCAATAATAGTTCAGTACTTGATTGGGGAAGACAACATTCCAATAGAAAGGACAAGAATAAGAAGAATAAGATCAGGTTTATTAATTGGTATTGTGACTATTATACTATATGGGGAAAGCCAAGAAGCCACCAGGAGGTGGCACAGTGGCGGGTTCCGTGTGTCAAAACAGCAGACTCGACCCACCAGCAAGGTTCTGATTAAGCAGGTTTGTGACCTGCAACCCAAATTTCCAGTCACTTGAAGCCAAGTTGGAATTGAATCAAATTTCCAAATCCAATAACATGAAGAAATGATGATCCCTTACGGTGGATACCTTGATTTGGCGCTTGACTCATTATCAGGATCAAGCCACCCCATTCACCATCCAACCAAGTGATCAACACAATCTTGTTTCTGCTATCTGTGATTCACAATGACTATATAATAATTATATCTCAAAAAGAATATTATCTAGTTTCTAAATATTTTTCCCCTTATAACTCTGCTAAAACAGCACAGTTACAACATTGGTAGCAGAAGTAGGTTTTCCATCCTACTTTTATCCCCCAAAATTCCGCCTATTGTCCGTACTTGCTGCAGTCAACAAATCTACAATAGAATCATGTCTAGCCTCCCAATGGACTGGACACTGTATATGCCTGGTACCAAAATACCCGACAGGTTTGTGCTGTACCAGAACATGGTAATACCAGTCTCTACCTTCAACGCCTTGTTGGTACAAGGTTTATTCTGAGCACCTGCTGCTGCCCCTCAAGCAACAGATGAAAGCATTATGCCAGCCCACATAGCCCAGAGACTTCAAAGTGCCGCCTTGGAACCATTTGCTGGAGCCAATGACAACAATGCCGCAGCATGAATTTAATCTGCCCAGAGTAAACTGACACAAATGAAATGCCCACAACTCTTCTGGATAATGGAGATCTCCATTTGACTTACGCACAACACGGGCACCTGGTGCAACAAGTGACACAAGAATCACGTCAATAAGGACTGGGACACCTTCAAGCAGGACTTCTTAGCAAGGTTTGTGATGAAGGACACTGCCCTCATGATCATACACCAAGTGAAGAATCTCACCCAAAAAGGCACGGTAAAGGAGCTCACTTGGGCATAAAAAGCACTCTGCCTACATGCCCCTCAGACATGGCCTTTGACACCCCAGCTACCCACCTCATATACTACAACACACTCAAGTTGAACTTGATGAGACACATCAACTTGGACCAGGTGACCAACCTTCAGAGCCTTTATTGTGATGCAGAGAAAGCAGAAAAAACGTCCAATGCTCTCCATAAAGCACAGACTGGGAAGAGAGAGCAACCCAAGGACTCTCACCCAGCTGGACACTCCAACCACCCTTTGCCTGGGAACAATAATAACAGCAATAACTCAAACCATAACCCCTCTGGCTCAAATGACCACAGCAGCAGGAACAATGGACAGTCAAATTTTACACATTTTCATATCACTGCCACACATGACAACCAAGACAAGGGAAAAGCCCGGGGAGAGCATTAAGTGATCCAAGCTCTCCCCCCACATCTCCTGACTCGCCCAATAATGAATAAAGCCCCGAGGACGTGGACCAGTGCCCAATGATCCAAGTACCCTCAGAAGACCTGGTATTTTACACCATTTCCAGAAATCCCAATAAACTGATGTCTTACCCTTTCTGCTTTTGCAATTACACAGGCTCAGCACTCCTGGACTCAGGCGTAGATTGAAACCTAGTCAATAGTAGCTTTGTAGATAAGTTCAAGCTAACCACCAATCCTTTGTAGATTAAAAACATGGTTTTAGCTGATGAACATCACATCACTGTGACACGGGAAGCTGCCCCCTTCTCTGTCATGTTAGAGAACCTACATTCCACCATCCAGGATCCTGTCATTGATTTTCCCAAGTTTGGTATTGTGCTGGGGCTGGACTGGTTGCAAAGGAACAACCCCCACATAGACTGGGTAACCTTGGTACTGACCATCAAATGTGAAGGCGTCAATAACCAGATCTACCCCAACTCAGTGGGCCAGCTTCTAGGTGACCACATTTTTGTGCGCATTACAGAGACCCTAGATGAAAAGGAGAACCTCAAGGCAATTGACTGGGATTTCTACCAGTACAAGATCATACATTTCAAGGATCACCAGGACACCACCACACCTCAGGATTGTAAAATTGTGGCCTGCCATCCAGAAATCTTCAAGGAAGCTCTACCTGGGTTGCCACAAGAGAAACACATCTAACACTCCATCCAACTCAAGGGAGCTGTACCTAAGGCGTGACCCATCTCAACCTTACCCCAAACAAAGACAACACCCTACGTGCTTACCTCAAAGAAGCATTGAAGAAGGGGCTCATCCGCCCATTAAAGTCTCCTTTTGATGATGCTGTATTCTTTGTAGCAAAGAAAGATGGCACCATGCGCCTAGTCATATATTATTGAGCTCTAAACAAGGTCATCATTAAGAATTTTTACCCACTGCCACTCATTGACAACCTCCTCAATGCCTTGGGCAGAGCCACAGTCTTCTCCAAGATTGAACTAACTTCAGGCTACAACCAGATCTGTATTAAGGAGGAAGATATCCCCAAAACAGCCTTCTGCACTAAATACGGTTTGTACAAGTGTGTGGTACTTAAATTTGGAATGACAAATACCCCGTAAACCTTTGCGACCTTCATGAACAAGGTGTTTGCCCCCCACATTGGCAAGCATGCCTTAGTATATCTGGACAATATCATTGTCTACAGCCCCTTGGTAGAACAACACCACTAAGACTTGGAGGCAGTCTTTGCCACCCTAGCACAACATAAGCTGTTAGCCAAGCCTTCCAAATGTTAGTTCTTTTGCAAGCAGCTGCCTTTCTTGGGACGCATAGTTTCAAAAATTGGCATTAAACCTGACAGCCAGAAAATCCAGGACATCTGCAAAATGCCACCACCAAAAGACAAGTCAGAACTTTGAACATTCTTGGGAATTGTTGCCTATGTAAAAAAATCCATACCCAACTGTGGCGTCCTGACTGCATCCTTGTCCACCATAACTGGCGCCAAATCCAAGTTTGTATGGATCCCCCAATGTGATCTTTGTTTCAGACGTCTCAAAGAGAAGCTTACCACAAAACCCATCCTACAATACCCTAAACATGATGAAGAATACCAAATGGAGACAGATGCATCCATTGGGGGAGTACTACAAATTAAAAATAATGACAGCAACTTCCTGCCTGTGGCCTATGAATCACACAAACTGACAGACGGCAAGTTCCAATACCCTATACATGACAAAGAGTTGTTGGCAATTGTGCACTTCCTGGTAAAATGGCGTTGTTGTCTAGAACAACAAGAGGAGTTCACGGCCTTGAAAGACCACAAGTTGCTTATCTACTTTAAAACCCAAGTAAACTTATCCCTCCGTCAATCCTGCTGGATGGAACTTCTGGAGAGGTTCAATATGCTCATACAATATAAAACTGGCCCAGAGCTTGCCATGGCGGATGCACTCTTGTGCCTGTACATCAGAGCCACAGGAGGCAAGGATGGGCTTGACCCATACTGGCCTCTCCTGGTGCTCTGGACAAAGGACAAAGGCTTCCCCCCCGGTACCACAGACATAACAAAAGAAACAGCCATTAAGAAAAAGCACTTATTTGCAGACGTATATGAGACCCTACATCAAAAAATATTCAACAGGACTACCATCCCTTATGTTCCCACACATCAGCAAGTTGACACAATCCTACGTTATCACAGAGACCTAGGACACACAAAAAGCCACAATCTCTATGAATTCTTCAAACACAAAGCATGGTGAACAACCCTATACCGGGATGTCCAGGAAGTCTTAGATCAGTGCAAAGTATGTGAGAAATTTGCGGAAATCAATACCCCTCCTAAATCAGTACTACCTGTCTGCACACAACTGTCCTTTAACGTATGGGCCCTAGACATTGTGGATCCTATGCCAGGGAAGCATAATGATAAGAAATACATCATTACCACAATAGACTTTACCACACAATGGCCAGTGACATAAGCAGTAAAGACACATACAGGCAATGACGTATGGTAATTCATAGGAAAAGAAATCATCAGCAAGTTTGAAAAGCCAGAACTCCTGATAACCAATGGAGGCAAAGAATTGACCTCTGAAGATACCAATGTATATCTCACCAATAATGGGGTCCAGCACACGGTGACAACACCTTCCCATCGTTAGGCTAATAGACACGTGGAGTAACTGAATGGTAGCCTCGTGCAAGCCTTGGCCAAGCTCACTGCCGGGAGACCCAAGGAATGGTGTAAGCAGCTAACGGCTGCATTGCTTGTATGCCAGACCTGTGTGAACAGATCCACAGGGAAAAGCCCCTTTGAGTTAGTTTATGGAATGTTGTAACTGTGCTATTTTAGCAGAGTTACAAGGGGAAAAATATTTAGAAGCTAGATAATAATCTTTATTGTGAGATAGTGATTATATAGTCATGGTGAATCAATGTTTAACAGGAACATGATTGTTGATCACACAGTTGGATGGAAGAAGGGGGTGGCTTGATCCTAGTAATGATTCAAGCGCCAAAACAAGGTATCCACCATAAGGGATCATCATCTGTTCATGTTGTTGGATTTGGTAATTTGAGTTGGCTTCCTAGTCTGGCTTTGAGTGACCAGGTAATTGGATTGCGGGTCACAAACCCGCTTGTTTGGAACCTTGCTGGCGGGTTGAGCCTGCGGTTTTGACACACCCCCCAACTGAAGGTTGGCCTCCTCTGGGGGCAGGTTGTCAGGAGCCTGGGCGCCGTACTGGACTAATTGTTGTTCTGTGGCGGGCAGGGCGGTTTCTTGTTGCTTTTGTCTTGCTTTGCAGGGTCTCAGGCAATCATGGTGTAGGTTCTTGTCTTGCTTATGTTTCCTGAGCCCTTGCACAAGGTAAGTATTATTGTTGTTTACCTTTAGAATGATTTCTGGCCCCACTTTCTTGGGTTGTAGTTTGCTTTTGTCAACGTTCATGACCCAAACTTTGTCCCCAACTTCATGTCTATTGTGGATGGGGATAAAAGTTTTTTGCAGATATTCATTTTCCTTTACTGTTTTTTTGCTGTTAGCCTCTACAACGTGAGGGTCTGAGTGTAGAGGGACTTCACTTGGAATTTCCAGTTTAGGTTCTAATAATGCTTGAATGATATTTGGCTGTGTGCTGTATACCAACTCAAATGGGCCTTTTCCGGTGGATCTGTTCACTTGGGTTTGACACACAAGTAATGCAGTCAGTAGCTGCTTATACCAGTCTTCAGGTCCCCTGGCAGTGAGTTTGGCTGAGGCTTTCACAAGGCTACCATTAAGCCGCTCTACACGTCCATTGGCCTGTGGGTGGTATGGCGTTGTTACTGTGTGTTTGACCCCATTTTTTGCAAGGTATATGTTGGCAGTTTTGAAGGTTAATTTTTTCCCTCCATTGTTTATCAGGAGTTCTGGCTTTCTGAACTTGCTGATTATCTCTTTGCCAGTAAATTGTTGTACATTGTTGCCAGTGTGTGCCTTTACTGCTTGGGTTACTGGCCATCTTGTAGCAAAGTCAATGGTGGTGATGATATATTTCTTGTCATTGTGTTTGCCTGGCATGGGGCCAACAATGCCAAGAGCCCATACTTTGAAAGGTAGTTGTGTGCAGATGGGAAGTACTGACTTTGGCGGGGTTTCACTTTTGACAAACTTTTCACATACCTCACATTGGTCTAGAACTTCTTGAACATTGCAATATAAGGTTGGCCACCAGGCCTTATGCTTAAGAAACTCATATAGGTTTTGGCTCTTGGTATGTCCAAGGTCTCTGTGATAGCGTAGGATGGTGTCTACTTGCTGGTGCATGAGGATGTAAAGAATGGTTGTGCTGTCAGACATTTTTCTGTGTAGGGCCCCGTATACGTCAGCAAATAGGTGTTCATTTTTGATAACTGTTTCCTTTGTTATGTTGGTTGTGCCAGGGGGGAAACCTTTGTCTTTTGTTTGTAGCACCAAGAGAGGCCAGTCTGAGTTGAGCCCATTTTCCCCTCTTGAGGCACGGACATATAGGCGGGAGAGGGCGTCTGTCATGGCAATCTCAGCCCCAGGTTTGTACTGTATGAGTATGTTAAACCTCTCTAATAACTCCATCCAGCAGGCTTGGCGGTGCGACAGATTCACTTGAGTTTTGAAATAGATGAGCAACTTGTAGTTGGTTAATGCTGTGAATTCTTCCTGCCGTTCTAGGTAACAGCACCATTTGACTAGGCAGTGCACAATAGCCAACAGTTCTTTGTTGTGGATAGGGTATTAACACTTGCCATCTGTCAATTTTTGCAATTCATAAGCTACGGGCAGGAAGTCACCATCATTATTTTTGATTTGTAGTACTCCCCCAATGAATGCATCTGAGGCGTTGGTTTCCATTTGGTATTCCTTGTCATGTTTGGGGTATTGTAAGATAGGAGCTGTTGTGAGTCTCCTTGAGGCGTCTAAAACAGAGGTCACATTGGGAGGTCCACACAAACTTGGATTTGGCGCCTGTTATGGAAGATAAGGGGGCAGTCAAGACGCCACAGTCAGATATGAAGCAGTGTACATAGGCCATCATTCCCAAGAAGGTATGGAGTTCCAACTTATCCTTAGGTGGTGGCATCTTGCAGATGGCCTGTATCTTTTGACTGTTGGGTTTGATGCCGTCCTTTAAGACTATGTGTCCCAGGAAGGGTAGTTGCTTGCGGAAGAACTGGCACTTGGAGGGTTTGGCCAACAGTTTGTGTTGTGCCAGGGTAGCAAAGACTGCCTCTAGGCCCTTGTGGTGCTGTTCTACCAAGGGGCTGTAGACAATGATATTGACTAGGTACACTAAAGTGTGCTTGTCTATGTGTGGCGCAAATACTTCATTCATGAAGGTTACAAAGGTGGACGGGGTGTTTGTCATGCCAAAGTTGAGCACCACACATTTATATGAGCCATATTTAGTGTGGAAGGCTGTTTTGGGGATGTCCTCCTCCTTGATGCAAATCTGGTTGTAGCCTGCCGTCAGATTGATCTTGGAGAAGACTGTGGCTTCTCCTAAGGTGTTGAAGAGGTTGTCAATCAGTGGTAGTGGATAAAAATTCTTGTTTTAACTTTTTTTAGGGCTCAGTAGTCTGTGACCAGACATAAGGTACCGTCTTTCTTAGCCACAAAGAATATGGCAACCCCAAAGGGAGACTGTGAGGGGCGGATAAGTCCTTTCTCTAATGCCTCCTTGAGGTAGGGGCACAGGGTATTGTCTTTGTTTGGGGTCAGCCTGTAGATAGGGCGCGCCTTGGGTACAGCCCCTATGAGTTGGATGGAGTGCTTAATGTGCTTCTCAGGGGCAGTCTGGGCAGCGCTTCCTTGAAGATTTCTGGATGGCGGGCCACAATTTTGCGGTCCTGAGGTGTGGAGGTATCTGAGTGATCTTTGAAGTGTATGATCCTGTACTGGCAGGAGTCCCAGTCAATTGCCTTCAGTTTTGCCTTTTTGTACAGGGTCTCCGTGATGCGTACAAAGATGTGGTCACGTAGGAGTTGGTCCACGGAGTTGGGGTAGATCTGGTGGTTGACACCTTCACGCTTGATGGTCAACACTGAGGTTGCCCAGCCTATATGAGGATTGTTCTTTTGTAACCAGTCTAGCCCCAGCACAATATCAAACTTTGGGAAGCCAATGACAGGACCTTGGATGGTGGAGTGGAGGTTCTCAAGCATAACGGAGAAGGGGGTGGTTTTCCTTGTCACAGCAATGTGGTGTTTGTCAGCCAGGACCACATTTTTAATCCACAAAGGATTAGTGGCCAGCTTGAACTTGTCCACAAAGCTACTGTTGACTAGGGTTCAATCTGCACCCAAATTCAGGAGTGCTGAGCCTGTGTAACTGCAAAAACGGAAAGGATAGGACATCATTTTATTGGGATGCCTGGCAATGGTGTACAGTACCAGGTCCTCTAAGGGCACTTGGATCATTGGGCATTGGTCCACGTCCTTGGGTTGGTACTCATCATTGGGCAAGTCAGGAGTTGCACGGGGAGAGCTTGGCTTGCTTAATGCTCTCTCCGGGCTTTTCCCTTGTCTTGGTTGCCTTGCGTGACGGTGACACGGAAATGGGTAAAATTTGACTGGCCATTGTTTCTGCTTCCATGTCCATTCAAACCTGTGGGTTTGTGGTTGGCGTTATTTCTGTTGCCTCCAGGGGGTGGTCGAGTGGAGCGCCTGCCTGGATGGGAATCTTTTGGTCTTTCTCGTTTCCCAGTTTGTGCCTTATGAAGTGCATTAGTGGTTTGTTCCGCTTTCTCTGCTTCACGGTACAAGCTTTGCAGGTTGGTCACCTGGTCCAGGTTCACATGCCTCATCACATGCAACTTGAGGGTGCCATAGTACATAAGGTGTGTGGCTGGGATGTCAAAGGCCATGTCAGATGGTGTGCAAAGTCAAAGTTCCTTGTAGGCGCGGGTGAGTTCCTTCACAGTGCCTGTCTGGGTTAGGTTCTTTACTTGGCGTATTATCATGAGCACTGTATCCTTAAGCACAAACCTTGTCAGGAAGTCTTGTTTAAAGGTATCCCAGTTCTTGTCAGTGTGCTCCTTGTGCCACTTGTTGCACCAGGTGCCAGCGTCATGGGTCAGGTGAATGGAAATTTCTGCAATCCAAAATTGCTGTGGGCATTCCATCTGGGCCAGCTTGCTCTGGGCGGAATGGATCCATGCGGCAGTGTTGTTGTCGTTGGCTCTGGCAAAAGGTTCCAAGGCAGCACTTCATAGTCTTTGAGCTACATAGGCAGGCATGGCGCCTTCATTGGTTGGTTGTGGCATGGATGCAGGAGCTTGGAAGAACCCTTTTGCAGACATGGCGTTGAAGGCGGGTAGTGGAATCACTGTATTCTGGTACAGGAAAAACCATCAGGTATATCGGTACCAGGAGTGTACGGGGTCCAGTCAGGCGGGAGGCCAGACATAATTCTGTCGAGGATTTGTTGGCTGCGGCATGTACAGGCAACAGGCAGAATTTTTCAAGATAAGGTAGGATGGAGAACCTACCTGTGCTACCAATGTTGTAACTGTGCTGTTTTAGCAGAGTTACAAGGGGAAAAATATTTAGAATCAAGATAATAATCTTTATTGTGAGATAGTGATTATATAGTCATGGTGAATCAATGGTTAACAGAAACATGATTCTTGATCACACAGTTGGATGAAAAAGGAGGTAGCTTGATCCTGGTAATGAGTCAAGCGCAAAAACAAGGTATCCACCATAAGGGATCATCATCTGTTCATGTTGTTGGATTTGGTAATTTGAGTTGGCTTCCTAGTCTGGCTTCAAGTGACCGGGTAATCAGATTGCAGGTCACAAACCCTCTTGTTTGGAACCTTGCTGGTGGGTCAAGCCTGCAGTTTTGACAGGAACACAACCTAATATCATCCAAGCACTATCAGGACCTAAGCTGGAAATGCCAAGCAAGGTTCCACCCCGCTCAGATCCTCAGGTCATACAGGCCAATAGCAAACAATCAGAGAAGGAAGAAAAGCGTCTATAAAAGACATTTGTCCCCCTCCAAGACAGACATGAGGTCAGGGACAAAGTTTGAATCATGAATACCGACAAGAGTAAATTACAGCCAGAAAAAGTAGGCCCTGCCATCATCCTAAAGGTAAACAAAAACAACACTTACCTTGTGCAAGGACTCAGAAAACAAAAACAAGACAAAGTCCTCCACCATGATTGCCTCAGGCCCTGCAAAGCAAGACAAAAACAATATGAGTCCGTCTTATCTGCCACTGAACAACAGCTAGTACAGTATGGCGCCCGGGCTCCTGACAACCTCCCTGACAACCTGCTCCCAGAGGAGGCTGACCTTCAGTCGGGGGGTCAAAACAGCAGGCTTGACCCACCAGCAAGGTTCCGAGTAAGCGGGTTTGTGACCCACAATCCAATTATCCAGTCACCCAAAGCCAAGTTAGGAAGACGACACAAATTTCCAAATACGATAACATAAACAGAAGCCGATCCTCCCTGGTGGATACCTTGTTTTGGCGCTTGACTCATTATAAGGATCAAGCCACCCCCTTCAACATCTCACAGTGTGATCAACACTATCATGTTCCTACTATCCACAATTCACAATGACTATATAATACTTACCTCTTAATAAAGAATATTATCTAGTTTCTAAATATTTTCCCCCCTGTAACTCTGCTAAAACAGCACAGTTACGACAGATTTAATTCTCAGTGTGGCTTTTTTGAGAGGCCCACCTTGACTGTGTTTGAGGCCCTTGCATTTTAATTGACAATAAAATATTTATGTTATTATCACCTAATTTTGATATCTTTATTATTGCAATGCTCATTTTTACTATTTAAATATGCCATTCATAATAAAACTCTCATGATCTTAATATATCTAGCCTTATTCATGCCTGAAGATTAACTCATGGCTAGCACAAATATCAAACCCTATGTTATATGACTCTCCTATGCTTTTTTGCTTCAAAATCACAAATCACAACGCGAAAATAGACAATTTTATTATTTGAAGTGGTGTACTATCTCACTTAACTTCTTGTAAATCATCCAATTAAATACATACTGTCATATGGGGCTTTTCTTAGAAACACTGCATTTCTTCTTAGTGGGTCTGAAGTTAAGAGCCTGAGATATATACTTCTAATTTTTTAAAGAAATAATCTTGCTGCATAAGATAGATCTGCTGCTGATCCTCAGCTTGTATGACAATCTTTAGTTGAGTGGTCTGGGATAAACTTGATACCAAAAAGTCATGAATCCAGTTGATGCAATAATTTTTTATTTGAATTTAATTGGACAGTATTAAATGGTAAGTCATGCTAGTGTAAGCTATAAAATTTTAATTATATTGATAGCCAGCTAGTGATGACTTTAAAGAATTTACAAGTTAGCTTTTAGAAGCACTTAAACCACTATTATAGAGTTATCACATTGTAAGATCTCAGCAGGATTGGATTTGTTCAGGCAATGTACCAAGCAAACTATCCACTTAATCTAATTTTTCATTGACTGTTGATATGCCACTTAACTTTTATCGAGCTCAGATGAATCAAGTAGCTATTAAAAACGAATAAATACCTTCTGTTCAAAGTTCACTTGTTCCCAAACAATATTGCTAAGTCAGCTGTTGCATTAAACTAGTTAGATATTAAGAATCGTGAATTAATTTTCGTTGCGATTAAAAGTAGTAGCTCATAGCTAACACTTTTGTAAGTTAAATTAAAACCATTAAAATGGATACCTACATTCCGTCCTTAGACCTGATAAATCCCATCTGCCGTTCATTTTAAAAAATAAAGTAGTTCTCAAGGCGTTGGCTTACCCCAGAGACGGCTTGCCATGAAATCAATTTTGATAAATCGATTTATTGGATAAAAGAACACTAGTTAGAATTGAGGAAGGAATGAAAATGATACTTTGCTTCGGAAAGAGCTGATATCGACTAAGGAAGTTTTCTCTTTAAAAAGAGATTTGTATGCACTCTTGATAGTAGAAGGTGATACGCCAGATACCTCTGAGATTTCTTGGGCTGTCTTGCCTGCTTGGCAAAGATGCGATACAAAATATATAGAAGCCGCGGCAACAGATACAGGACTACGCCCTGCTAATGCATGAACCGAGCTAGCCTTTCTGGCCAGTTGTGCCGCAGCATTCTGTACTTCCATGGGAAGGTTAAGAAGGGAGCAGAAACGAGACATGAGATCAACACTGGAGGTAGTCGCAGTATGACTGCCTTCAAGGAATCGCACAATTAGCTTGTAACATTTTCCTATGTCCGCCATGGGTACTCGGGTTAAACTGGAAATTTCTTTAAAAGTACGCGGTACCCCTTCTTGACGGCAGGCTAAAAAGATAGCTGCAGCCATCACCACCTCAGTCTTTTTAGCGGCCAAACTCTTATTTCCATCTACTTTCTTGTATATTTGTTTGGCAAGATCTACCACAGACTTGGGGTAACCAGCTGCCTCGCCCATGCAAGCGATGTCCTTATAAACCTGCATGCGTGCGCGGTCTACTTTGTTTGTGTTTGTACGGTTCATAATCTTGCTCAGATCACGAGCCATACCAGTAGTACCACCTACCCGCGCAATACTTGTGTCTAGCTGGGAGCCCTCCAGAAGAGGGTTGGCAGCAGCACCTACACGAGAAGGATCATCACCCTCATCATTGGCAAAAGTGCGCCATTCAGAGCGCGTGTCAATGATGCGATCACCCAGCACCATACCGCAGTCCCCGCATACTAAATCGCCCTGAGAATATTCCTCGACAATGTTGGGAATAGGGTTGCGGCAGTCCTTACACATCAAGCGCACATTGAGCTCGGCGTAATCAGACTGCTTGGCAGTAGTAGGCTGTTGCTGTACTTCGTAGCTAGTGGACATCCTGTCTATTATTGACGCCTAGCCGGAGTCAAACAAGGGTGCTTTCAGCTAGTATTAGTTTAATATACTGTTCCCAATCTATTTTGTTTCCCCTCAGTTCTCGATTGGGGATGTAGATGATTATTTCTCCTTTTCTGCTCCCAATCACCTCACTTCATTCCGAACACACAGCCATGGCAGCATCATCGCCCCGCAATTTGAAAAGGAGCATATTTAAAATCAATTCAGTCTCAAGTTGATTATGTCGGTTACGGAATTGGTTTATTTTGGTCTAAACTGTTCCCCAGGAAATCAAATTGCTGAGGTGCCTGTATTGCGACTCAAGGGGCTTACACTTTTCAATTGATACAGCCGATTTAAATGTAAGTTTTTATTAGCACCCATGAGGCGTCTCAACTCAAGGCGACGCCAAGCTCCAAGCCTGATCTCTTGATTGAATTTCAGGTATCGATTCATGCCTTGCTAATGCGCCCCATAAGTAGAGCTGCTTCAGCCAAGCCCCAGGCAGTCAGTCGCGGCCAATCCTGGCTATGGGTCACTTTTAACAAAGATTTATTTAAAAATCTTTAAATATATGACTTTTCCGCTCTGGCTGTAGCGGCCCTGATCCGGAGCATCCCTACTCATAAGGTATGTAGTCTGAGCCTATTAGTGGATTAAAAGTGATATCATATAAAGCCCTCCGATTGGCTATATGGTCGGTACAAAAGTGAAGGATTAACTTAGTAAACCCCCTGCATGCCAAAAACCAAAAGGAATACCAAACAGAGCAGACTTTGTACGGGCACGTGCTATAATTGTGATGCTGCTATAAACTGATTTTTAAACATAAACTGTATTCCTGAGCAAGTTTTATCGATAAACATATATTCCTTTCAAAGCTGATCCATCTAAAGGATTGATTTCACCTCTATGCAGATAGAATTTTGAGTTAAAATAATATGACAAATCAAATAGTTGTGTGATATTTATACTACTGTACTTTTCACAGCTGTTCAGGTGGACACATTATGGTGCTCCTACTCCTAGGAGGTCACCAAGGTGTGTCCTGGGTCAAAGCCAGGGACTGGCTGGGTTGGGATAACATCCTCAGAGATACTTGTTCTATGGAAAGATCAAAAGTGAATTATCTGACAGGTCCAAAAAGGACTTGTCATGCCCCTGATTATCACTGGCAATTGATAACTAGAGGAAAACACATTTCACAGAAATGCATGGGCTATCAAAGCAGCTCTATCATCTAGGTGGCTGTTTGCATGATAATCTTCAGTATAAAAATATCTCAGATATCAAGGTTATTTGCACTGCTTTACTCATTCCTCAACCAGGAGTTTTATATGAGTTAACAGACTAAAGTTCTGCCTCTTCTGATTCTCTTGACCAGCTCCAAAATTATTATCACTAGAAAATTTCTCTGTCACATAAAGAGAGAATATGGGTTGAGATAGTCTTTATTAACAGAAGGAATATTCCCTTAGAAACCTTCTGATTTGCCACTGTTTTAGTATCTTTTTGGCCATCTAATCTTTCAGAAAGACCTTCCTAACGCTTTAGAAGACCTCTGGTTATTTCAAACCAACCAGATGTGCAACTATCAAGCCAAATATTAGTGCCTAACAGAGCTCCTGCTTGCAGCCAAAAAAATTCTGAAAGACCTCTTTAACTTTTCAGCCAGCCTCCTGTCGTAACTGTGCTGTTTTAGCAGAGTTACAAGGGGAAAATATTTAGAAACTATATTATAATTTTTATTGAGAGATAGTGATTATATAGCTATTGTGAATAATGGATAACAGGAACATGATTACATAGATCATATGATGGGATAGTGAAGGGGGTGGCTTGATCCTGGTAATGAGTCAAGCGCTAAAATGAGGTATCCACCGTAAGGGATCATCATTTGTTCATGTTGTTGGATTTGGAAATTTGATTCAACTTCCTAGTTTGGCTTCAAGTGGCTGGGTAATCAGATTTCAGGTCACAAACCTGCTTACTTGGAACCTTGCTGGCAGGTCAAGCCTGTTGTTTTGACACTCCTACTTATAGTACCTTGTTCCCAACATTTACACCTTCAGAATGGATTTCTTTAAAGGCTTAATCTATTGACACTCACTTTCTGCTTTAATAAAATAAGCTTGCACATTTACTTCCTCAAAAGCTTAAAGTATTAATTCACTGTTTTCTTGCTTATATTTTAAGATTTTGGCTTCCAACTAATCATATTCATCATGAAACATGCTCTCAATTCAACCAATGATTTCAGCATCCAAAACTTCCTCATTTCTAATGTTTCACTATGATACAACTAGAAAATCAATTTCCACCACTCAAGACGCACAAAGTGTTAACTGGTTTCCTGTTCCAGCACCAGTCTTTCCTGCATTCAACTTTAACCAATTTAAATAGTAGAATACTATTTAAATTGTTCTTCTTAACCCTTTTCAACTGTTTATAAAGATCTTATCTCTTATTGTAGAATTCAGGAAAATTTTTGTACCAAAATGGCTTTGTATCCTGCTCTCATAGCAAAATATCTCATCTACAATAGAAACTTACTATTAAAATATTTTACCTGCAATTTTCTCAACATTTTATCTTAATTTTACTACTGCAACAAAACTAATGCAAAACATTCCACCTTCTGCTACCTTGGCAAATAAATTTGGCAAAGCATTGGCTCATTTCTCTGGACCAGTTTGATCTGTTTACAACTTTTTCTCTTGGTATAGCATTCCAAATAAATATTAAGCACTTATGAATCCTTCACAAATTCCTTTAATCTGAGCTTCTCTATCATTGTAATCTCCATCATTCAACAGCTCAAACTTAGGAAATAATTCTTCACAAGTGAATCAACCTGGACTTGACCCCTATCAGTGACCTACACTTTAGGTCATCAGAAGCTGTCAGGATTCTACTTTCTTATCATTTATTTTGCTGCTAGTACTCTCTCAGGACCTCTAACAGTTATCTTTATTCTTGGTTCAAATCAACAAGATCCAATCTTTAATACTTCCCTTATTCATTAGGCAAATGCCTAAGGTTGAAGTTCCCAAGGTCGAAAGTGCAGAAATCAAAACTGAGACCCCCAAAAAGTGCAGAAATTGAAACACTATGTAGGGTGCAAAAATTGAAAATATCAAAGATTAAAGTGCAAAAAATGATTTTCCAGAAGTTAACTTTAAAGCCAAATAAAATACAGTTCTTAATATAAAGCTATATATTTTAAAGACTAAAAAGACCCCAAGAAATTCATTTCTGCAATAAAAAGTATATGCTGCATAATAAAAATATGCTTAAATTTGTTGTTTTTAAAAGAAAGTTTATTTTAGTTTCAAAAGAAAAATTAGACTAGAATTTATATGTAATTGTATTCAATTGAATATAAAATACTAAACTTCACAAAAAAATGCTTTAAAATGTATTTACATGGTAAGATCTTTATTGTCACAACATAAAATTAAAATAAAGTAAAAGCAATGCAAGATTTTATTTGGATTATTAAAGAACTTTTGAAATGTTCTCAAGATGAGTGAGCCAGTTGGAGGAGTTGTAGGGAAGGAGTGAGTTTTTTGTGACTATCTCAAAGCTGTTGAGATCCTTGCTGCTCTGGGAAACACTTTGGCGTCCATCTAAAAACTCCTGATAAAGAGTTTCATTGGTTGCTTTATTCAACTTTGAGATTGTTGATCAGTACATTAAACTTGGGTTTCTTCACCCCAACACAGTTGGCAAACTTGTTGTGCCAGCGTTCCAGGGAAGAAGTAGTCTTCATGGTCTTATTCTTAACAAACTTGAACTGGTTTCATTCAATCTTGTTTTCCTTTCTTCCATGGCGTCTGGTTTCAAGTTTTCCAATCCATTGGCATTCAAAGTAATCAACAAATGGAGCAAAGACAGCTGCATTGTTCTCTATATACTTGGTATTCTTGAAAGCCTCATAAATATTGCTAGAGTCCTCCTTTATCACCAAGCAATGGCAGAAAAAGAGTTGAAGGCCACCTTGGGCTCCTGGGAAGTGAATCTGGTAACCAGTCTGTTGAGCTCAGTAAAGCTCTGCAGCTTTCTTCTGAGTCATTGTCTGAAGTGAAAGAAGCAACCATGAGGCTTGCTCTTAAATATCTTTTTAAAGGCGTTGGTTTGAGCAGGCTCAAAGTCAACAAGGAGGTGGGTATGGTAAGGCTCTGATGTTTTCTCATCATCAAGTTGGCTTGGGGGTTTAGACTTCTTCCTCTTGGGGTAGAAGTGGGGGCATCAGTAGGGGGAAGGAGATCCAACTTCCCCTTTAGAATCTCTAAGGCATGAGTATAATCATCCTCATTTTTTCCTGATATCAGAAAGTAAACCATTGGTAAAACCTTATCACCATACTTCCCATGGATGCACCAAAGCTGGGAAAAGATATTAGGGCATGATGAGAAGGTCCCATCAGCCAACCAGATATTGGCTGTCATCAATCTCTTAAGGTTCTCCTGGGTGGCATAGCAGATAGTTCTTTTATGCTCATCTGGCCCATTGTCATGAAGGAGAAACTGTTCATCCTTAGAGGTGACTCTGAGCTCATTTGGTATATCCAGTTCCAGGAGGGAGGTGGCAGATCTGCCCACATTGTCAGACTTCCGGCAATTATCACTGACATACTTCTGAAGGGATCCAAAAGTACCAACTGCTATCTTTTGAAAGCTGGTCAAGTTTTGAATAGCCCTAGTGACTATCTCCTGGGAGGTAAGGCCCCTGTTGAAAGGCTGCCTCTGGTGCAGGTACCACTTTATTAGGCGCTGATATAACCCAGTTGGTTCCAGGCAGGTGTGCTTATTGTTCAGCTTCTTAAACTGGATAAACCCAGAAGTAGTCAGGCAGGCGCAGCAGGCAGGCCCCTCACACTTGTAATGATGAAGCACCAAGTGCTTCTTCTCATCATTACACTTAAACATAAACCCATCATGGTAGAACCTAGCATTGCCCTTGGAGGACATTATTGGGAAGGAGATGGATAGGACATCTGGCAGTCAGAACTCCTCTTCATAGTTGCAAATATTTTGTACTTTCAGGATATCCCAGGTCTCAAGGCCATCCTCAGTTGGTGTAGCATCTCCAGAGTCATACAGGTCTTCATATTCTTCTTCTGAGATGTGGGGAGGCGTCTCCTCTTCATTTGCCTGGCTGTAGACAAACTTGTGCCCAGTTGGGCTCTTGGAGGGGCTGGGGGTAGGTTCCTCTTCAGAAGGCTCCTCTTCTGGAGAAGGGGAGGGCTCAGGGGTCTTCCTGGTGGTCTTGGGGCCAGGCTTCTTGGATCTGGAAGGGGTGGCCTTCTTTGGGTTGATGAGAGTTGGCTTAGGGGGCATCTAGATGGCTCAAAGTTAGTATTTTTTGGTTAGTAGAAAAAGAATATAAATGATTAATAAAAATATCATTTTTTAAAAGGCTCTGAAAGTCAGAGTGCTGTTTACTATAATTTATTAGTTTTAATAAATATTTTAATTAGGTTAGTCAACTCTATAATGCTTTTAAAAGGAGCAAAAAGGGGCTTTTGATCAGACAATTAGGGAGTTTTGATTTTGGCACTTTGATCTCAAAACTCCCTAAAAACATAAGGAAACATAGTAACATACTGTAAATTCAGAACCTGAACGTAAAAATGTGGGATTGTCAAATCCTTGGTCCAAATTTTGAATCACTTTTGCGGGCAACTCAGCTGAGTGAAAAGTAAAATATTAAATAAAATTAACCATTTAATTTGACTTTTTATGGTTTATTTAAATTGGCAAATTTCAAATCTCTTGAGCAGATAACTCAACTAACAAAAGACAAAACCCAACAAACAAATGTGGGATACATGAATCAGAAATGCGGGATTCTAATATACAATTTGAGATTTCTTGTATTTAAAAAGAATCATAGACATCATGTAAAACTTAAAAAATCTGAAATTGCAGGATTGTCAAATCCAAGAACCAAGTTTCAAATCACAATTGCAAGGAATTTGAAATAAATATAATTTATGGAAGTTACAAAAAGAATGCCAAAGGATCTAGAGTGGATTTGTGCTGATTCTTTTAGGAATCATAGGCATTATCAAAAATCACCCTATTACAATTTAGGATGGCTAAAATTAAGATCCTACTATTCACAAAATTAACATACTTAACAATAAAATTGACTAAAATGTACACATCTCTTTTTGAGTTTAAAATTTTTTAATAAAAATTTATTATGTTTTCTTTCAACAACAACCAAGTCAACAAGCTGTTCCCTGGCTTTGACAAAATTATGCAGGGCTACACTGGGTCTCTTAACAGTGAAGCCTCTGTCTATGGCCACTCCCAACCCGCAGGCCCCTCCACAAGCCCCACCCAGGAGTCTGTTCTTTCTCCTGAGTCCTCAAGCATGGCCCTGTTTGCCCATCACGCACAGGAAGCTGCTAACCCAAATCCCTTATCAGCAATGGCATCCAGAACCAGCCATTTTAGCCATGGGGTCACCCAGAGAGCCCAGGACCCCAAAACAGCCAATCAGATGTCATTGACCTGTTCACAAGATGGACATATCCCTCCCCCAGCCAATCAGCCTGCAAGACGCAGAAGAAAACTAATCACTCCAGAGATTGTTCTCAAAATGGTTGAAAAGCCAGGGAAGCTTATGTCACTTGGGGAAATTGCAGCCGCAATGGGGTTTGAAAAGTCCACTGTGGCTCCAACCCTGCAAGCTCACACCAACTGTGGCCCCCTACCAAGAAGACCCTGACTGGTGCCTATACTTCAACCGAAGGTGACACAGCCCATCCCCTTATGATGGCCATTATGGAACGTGACCCGCGGATGCCCCTGGTCCAGGTACGTCTCCAGTTGGGACTCCATGGCATCTTCACCAACAAAAGAACAGTGAATTTGTGGATGCACAGAGTTGTGGTTGCTGCTAGAATCTTGTCCAATCAAGTTCTCAGTGGCCCCAGTTTGATGGACACTGACCCCTACAATTCAACTATTATTAATTTTATCAAAGGAAGGGCAAGGAGGGCCTGTAATAAAGTAATCTTCCTGTTTTATGCTAAGATATCTGCAAGTATTCAAGACTTTGGAGAGAAGCATATACAGTCTGACGTGTACAAGCGCAGCCCAATCTTGTATTGTTTTGTTGGGGTTTTATTGGCAGTTTCCCCATTGGGTGTCAATTATTACTTGGCAATATTGAACACCACAGATGGGTATGCCTACCAGACGGAGCTCAAGGCCATGCTGGAGGAGTGGGCTGCACAAAACACCGTGCACACAGTTGTACTGAGTGCGGAGATGAAGCAGCGGGAATGGGCTACCCAAGAAATCAGGGCTGCAGGGCATACCTCCTGGTCCTACCCCACCAACTACGCCAACATGCATCTTGCAGATGTATGTCTCTACAATTTTGGTTCCCCCCTCAGGCGCTTAAAGCCTGCCACCTACAACAGACTATGCACCCAAATTGATAAGGGGTATGAGCTTTTCCCTTCCGTGTCTGTCCAGGACTTATTTGATCTCATCATCTTCTATGCAAGTGATAGTGATAAGTCCAGAAAGGACCCCCGTCCCCCCATGCCAGTCCATCTGTTTTATCAAGCCCACATACGTGACAGAAGAAAAATTTGAGCAATTGAAGCAAACTGCTCTTGCTGCCCCTTCCCAGTCAACAAATCCTGCCTCCCCAACCCCCCATCAAGCCACCTGCCTTCCAACCCTGACTCCCAAACCACCACCCATTCCCTCCCGGCTATCTCTGATGCCGCCCCTCTCACAGGCGCAGATGAAGGCAATGTTCATTCCGCCCATTCCCTCCCCTTCCTGTCCTTTGATTAGTAAATAAATCTTTTCTTTGTGACAACTTATTAAAATTAATATCTTTCTTTCAATTCATAATTAATAATACTTTCTTTTTACATTATCAACATTTCCCATAATTAATACAATGTTGCACATTTTACAAATAGCTTAAAATTATGAGCATACATATTTTTCATCATCATTAATAAATTAAAGACAATAAACGTAAATATTGGATTAAAATATTGCAATTAGACATCAACTCTTGATATTTTGATATTATGTGCATAACTCAATGCATTTTGTTTATTGTCTTTAATTTATTAATGATGATGAAAAACATGTATGCGTTGAAGATAGCACTATAAAAACCAGTTTTTTGATGGAATTCAAACAATATATCAACAATCTATAAATTGATCAAAAAATTAGAAGCACACCTGCAAAAGGTTGTTGAGATAGAAAGAAATATAAGGAAATAGTGACAGGAAAGCTGGGTAACAAGGGCCAGCCACTGATCCAGTCAAAAGAAGATTCTTTGGATAAATTGGGAAATATTATAGATGAAAAGAATAAAGAAAAATTACTTAATCTACAGGGAACAATTTTATCAAGTCTAAAGTTCAACAACACACCTAAAATTTGTGGGAGTTCTGGCAGGGGGGCAAAGAAAACAATAAGATCAAAATAATCAAAGGAACAGAAATTCAAAAGGAAATCAACACCAATGAAGAGGAAACCAACCAAATGGAAATAGATGAAAATGAAACACAAGCAAGAATCAGAAGCGCTTCAAGAAATACAGAAGCTTTATCAAATGAAAACCATGAAGAAGCACAAGAAGCAAGAAATATAAGAAAAATTAAGCCTAGAAAAAATTAATAAAGAATATCCAACGCTCATGAAGTTTGCCAAAGTGGCGCCTGTGGCTGAGGGGGCCACAGGGGAAACAATTAGTAAGACTTTTTATGTTTTAATTATATTTATTTTGGTCATCACCAGGAATGGGGATGAGGTTGCGGAAGTGGTGGCTTATATGCCAAGTTGGTTTTACAGGGGTTACCGGTTACTGGTGGCCCCTGTAAAGCAAATAAATAAAACCCAAATAAATAAAATAATTCAACAGAATATGAATATTTCTTTTAATATTGAAGCTCAAGATAAGGAATATTCACCACCTGCAGGGTGCTTGCCATGGATAAGGGAAGCATATAAATTAGGAGCAACTATCAAAATCAAATAAATGAATGAAATTTGCGGGGATATCAAACTTAACTTCAATGAATACATATAAAAAAGCATTCAACAATTCCCCTTCACTAACATCAACAAATATGAAAAGAATTTAATAAAAACTGACTTTCAAATAGGGAATGAATATTTGAAATCTGCAATTTTTAATGAAGTTTTTAAGGCACTATCAAATAAAGTTGGGGATGCAGTCCTCGTGAATAATTTTAAACCTTTATTTACTTCATTTGCCAAGGCCTGGGGGGCTGATTCAAGTTAGGCGCCCCCAGAACCCTCTTCAAGTTCAACCAAACGTCCTATATTAATACGTTAGTGCAAACATTCAAAAATTATGCATGTTCTCGGAAAAGTATACCTTGCAAAGAATCTATGTCGCGGTATACCTGGGAATCCTCCTCCACTGCATATTAAAAACCAACGTCAAAAAGTTGGAGGATGTACCTATTCAAATGAACATTTGCCGCGTAGCCCTTGACCGCCAGAAAACACCACGGGGATACAGGACAGTTGAGTACGTCCTCTATGACTCATTTGCATTGGCAATGCTATACGGGTACTATGTGCCTCCCCAAAAAAACCTACTAGTCAATTTGCTCACCCACTTGCCTTTTATCAAACAATCAGCAACCACCGGGGTACAGGGCGCCACCCCTCTAGCAATCACATCCAGGGTTGTTCACCACGTACAGAAGAGTATGTGGATCTAATTAGATGCATTAGCTGAAAATTTAATTTTGGGGTATAATTCCCCGGAATAATTGCATTCCCTTTGCAATTAGCATCCCCCAATAAATATTTTCCCCTTGCAAATTAATTTTTTTTAATTTTATTTTTTAATACTAAATTTTTTAATACTGAAATATGTACTATTAAAATTTTACTATAAAAATTTTAATATTGCATATTTAAATATTAAAAATATTTAGTATCTAAAATTTAATATTAAAATTTTAATAATACATATTACAATATTAAAATTTTTAATATCAAATATTTTGATATTGAATAAATCACAATTTAATAACATTGTTATATTTTGATTATTTAAACTTAAATATTTAACTTTTAAGGTCTATAATTATAATTTTACTTTTAATATTTTTATTTTAACTTTTAGTATGTAAATTATAATATTAATATATCTAAATATATTACAAGATACTAGTTAAAGTTGCAACCATGTCAAATATTAAAAATAAGTTAAATTTTTTTTATTTATTATCTTGTTGAATATGGGTATATTTATCACATAGATAAACATCAAGAATTTAATTTATCCGCATCATGCGGCCTGCTCCACTTATATTCTAAACAAGTGATTGTTTAGAACTCAAATTACCTTTCCCTTGTAATGTGATTTGTTAAACATATTCAATATACTTGACCTGCATCCTAAGTACTAATTAGTAAGCAATACATGAAAATCATTGGTGGTTGTGTCATGTGGCTATAGTGGCACTGAAATAACAAGGATCAGATGATGACATGCAAGGTCCAATTTGTGGCTTAAAAAAGCCAAAGTGCCATCAACAATTCACAATTATTTAAATAAAATAATTCTATTTCTATCTTTTTTAATTTATTCATTTGTTAGCGCAACAGTCAATATAATATTCAGTGCATTATAATAAAAATATATTATTCATACCTAATATAATTAATTTTACTTACCTTTTCTATGCATTCTTAAATGTCTATAATACATTCAAACGTCACATTATTATATATAAATAATAATTTTTGAGTCCTAATAAAAACAAAATAAATAAAAATAAAAACAAATAAAACCCAGAGCACTTATTTATCTGATTGGCTCAGAGGCCAGGGCTTTAGGGAGGAAGGATTCCAAGTGCTTGTAAAAAGCTGCCACCACATTGGGTGGCATTGCAAATTGGCTGACCTCAAGAATATTGAATAGATCCTCAGTGTCCTGAGGAAGGCCTTGTTTCACCTTATTCTTGATCCAACCAAACACCTCCTCAATTGGATTCAGGAATGGGGAATATGGTGGGAGGAAGAGAAATCTCATTGGACAATTGGTAAGTTGGTGGCTGGAGGTGTGGTTGTTTTTGTTGATGGGGGGATTTGGACACAACCAGATCCACTTTGTGGAGCCTGACATTATCAAGCACAACAAAGTTGGTTGTGCTGCTGTAATTTATCCGCAGGTACTCCTTGACAGCTCAGAGAAAATTGAGAAAGATCCCGCTGTCATGGGAGCCTTTAATCATCTGATACTTGTCCAATCTGCAAGGACCAAGAAGCACGACCATGGAATAGGTCTGGGAACAGACAGCTACACAATGGGCTACGCTGCCCTTGGACCCCTTCTCAACCCACCCATGCCTAGACCTGAGTGAGGAGGAAAACAACAATTTGTTGATATAGAAGAACTGGACATTCCCAGTCTCTTTTAGTGCCAGATATGTCTTGGTATAAATGCGTTGATCTTTGATGGTCTTTTCACTGTTCCTATTTTACAGAGAAACTCCAAGCACCTTCCATGAGAAGCCCAAATCAACCATTGCTTTGTATACAAGGATTTTGGAAACAGAAAGTCAAAACCCCGTGGCAAGCATTGATTGGACAGCAAGTGTGTCCAGGTGGCAATCCTTGGCTACCCACTGCTTGATTGCGTCAATGTGAATAGGCTGAAGGAGTTTGGGCTGTCTTTTTGCCTAGATGGATTTGGCAATTTGCCCAGTATTGCCATACTTGGTGTTGATGTTGGCAATGTATCTGGCCATGACACCAAATTGGGACGCAATATCCCAAACTGCCATTCCCCCGTTCAAGCAGTTGAGGAGAGCTTCACGCTCACTATCCGTCAACTGACGCCGGCCCTTGGCAGGTACCACGGCATCCTGGCTACCAGGCTCAACACAGGGGACAGGGACCTTTGTGTAGAAGGTGGGATCATGCTTGCTTGCAGTGGCGCCGTCAATGGTTGAATACACAATAGGCGCAGATGGCTCAACAGTGGCTGCCAATGGCTGCCAATGGCTTGTAGATGGTGTCAAAGACGCAGGGCAGGAAGTAGCAACTCTTGGATCAAGAGTGCAGGGCCGGGTGACAACTGGGTAAACAATGGAGGTGTAAGTAACCTCATTATTCCCAGTGACCCTGGTGTAGGAGACTTTGGTAGCAGGCCTTGAAAGTGGCTTCTGCCTGGGATTCAAGCTGGTAGTTCTGGCTTGGGATGCAGGAGGTGATTGGCTGGCGCTGACACCTTGGGAGGCCTGTGTATTGGCATGACTCCCCTCAAGTTGGGTTCTGGGTCTGTTCTTGGACCCTCTGGGACACCCTTGTGGACAGGCTGCCCTGCAGGCTGGTGCAGGAGCGGGTTAGGAATGCAATTGACAGTCCATAAAAATAAAATGAAAAATATATTTTAGATTAAATATGTATTTATTTGAAGTTATTGGTTTAGTTGTGGGTAGTTGTTTTCTCTTGATTTAGCCTTGAATAGTAGCAGAGTTTCTATATTGGTGATTTGAAGTGAATAATATTGTATACTTTCTGAGTTTGGATGATTTTAAAGTTTAATCACTTTTTATGTCTAAACATGGTTATCAATATTGAATTTTTCATTTGAGTTTAGTTGTGGTGGAGCTTCTTGATTTGGGTTGGTGTTTCCTAGTGTGCCTACTGTACATTAAATTTGGATTCCAGTTCCTGCAATTAAAATCTGAGTTTACTAGTGCCATTCAAAAGTAATTTGAAATTTGGTTCTTGGATTTGACAATCCTTCAATTTCAAAAAACATAGTAAACTTAATGAAAATGGTTGATGGATTTGAACGCTTCAAATCTGATTCCAGTTAATTCATTTTGTCCATTGGAAATATGCAGTTTGACTTGAACTTTGCAAAGTGTCTATGAGTTCCCTCATTTTCAAATATTCAAATAAATACTCAAAAAAATCCTTTTAATTAAAAAAAGGCCATCCCGCAAAAGTGATTCAAATTTTGGACCAAGGATTTGACAATCCTGCATTTTTATGTTCAGGTTCTGAATTTACAGTATTAAATTAATTTAATATTTCTTCAAAACTGCCAAAAACTGCAGTTTTTACTAAACCCTTTAAAAGGTTACACTAAACTAACCCAAAATGCCTGAAACTCTACTATGCTCTAAAACAAGTCTTTAACCTCTAAAATAATAATTTTAAGCTTTAAACTTAAATTGGTTAAATTATTATGGTTTTGTAAAGTAGAGTGTTTTTTGGTTCAAATGCACTTTCAATTTCTGCACTTTCAATTATAAACACCTATTGGAGCTTAGCTAATAAAATATTAAATTCCAATCATAATTTAAAATATATTGGTGAGCACTAAATCAGTGTGTTTTGAATTTCAATTTGAAGCTTTTTTGATTTGCGCACTCTTATACTACCCCAGTGAATTACTAAGTGATCATATAATATTTGTTTCATTCAGCACTCTATCTTTTACATAATAAAAATCACTGAAACTATAATCAAATGTTATACAGGTGTTTGTGAACCTATATGATAGGTTTTAGCTTATTTGGTTGAGTATGATATGTTTTTGAAGCTTTTCTGATCATTTACATAATGATAGAATCAATATTAAGTGATATTTTAATTTTTTAATTTTGGGCCCCAAATATTAAATTGAAGAGACTTCCAGACTTTGATTTCTGCACTTTTGATTTTGTCCCCTATATTCAAAAGGATGAATAATATCTATTTTAAAAGCCAAATTAATTTAAGGTGTGTTTTAAATTGCATCAATTTGGGAACTTTGAACTTGTTTTTTTTATTTTAGCTACTAGTGAAAACATTTTAAAAAAAGTCAAATTTAAGAAAAATATTAAATTTTTGGAATTTTTTTTATTAAAAAAAGTGTGGAGATCAAAAAATCCATTGATTTGGAGATTTTGATCTCTGCATTTTGACTTTAGGAACTTGCCCTATTCATTTCCTTGCTTAACCAGTTAATTTAGTCCTATTAACAGTTAGTACTCATTTTTTGAAGTCACCTCTTATCCAGGACAATTCTCAAATCTGTTGCCTTCACGCTAGGGCTAGCATTAACTAATCCAAACATGTTTATCTTTTGCTTTTTGCCTTTGGCTTACGCCAGCAGTTCAGACTTAATTTTCTCTTCTTCCTGCTTGCTTTTCTTGCTCTATCCTCAGCTGTTGAGCTGAGCCAGTGTTCCCTATTATTCTCCTTTACCTTTCACTTAACTTTTAAAGGTTAAGTTAAAAGAAACATGTGCTGTGCATGTTTTATTTACCACCAAGCCACCTAACCACTTTTAGTTAGTGTTTCTTTCCCCTACCATTACCTCAAAACCCAAGATGAAATAAAAGCTTGTGTTTCTGTCCAGTCTTAACTTAAGTTGAGATTGTTTGACTTGCACCCCAAAAAGGTACTTGTTAGGTTTTGTGTCCTGTGTTTTTCTTTTCTCTTCAAATCTTTATTCTTAGCTTCCATCTTAATTTCATGATTTCCTTTGACTATATATTTCACCAGTTAGGCAATTTTTATAGTGGTACTCACAATTTAATTGTTGATAGTTTCAATCCCCCTGCTAGTGCTGATCACTTCCCAGACTTAGAAATTGACATTTTAACCAAATTTTCAGTCATTAAGACTGGTCTTTATTTTATTTTCTTATGTTTAATAAATTGCATTAGCCCCTACTTTACTTCTTATAAGATTTTAGGAGCTTTTATCCAGTTACTGTTGCAAACCTTGCCTACCTTCCTATATTTAACAAATATAATCATCTTGCTTTAAAGGCTTTAGTTTACAATAATTTACCCCAAGCCTTCAGACCTTACAGAAACAAGCATTTATCATGCATTAAAACCTTTTTACTTACCCAAGTAGTTAGCTTGAGCTTTCAGGCACAAAGCAACCAACTTCACTTCCTAGAAACCTCCAAATAATTAAGTTCTTCTGCTTTTTCTCTGGACAGCCAACCTAATGATGGCTATGAGCTATATATGCTTGCCCAGCAACTTTAAGACCTCCTTAAAGCTACTCTAAAGTCATAGAAAGATAAATTTTACCCTCATCCTAGGTAAAATTTCCCAAACATATTCTCACCCCAGTTGAGATAAGAATTTCAGTACTACCTTGTAAGAGAGGGGAGCTAAACTAATTAAGTTTGACTCCCATCCCAGTGAGACAAACCACCAGGATGCTGCCCAGTAGAGTACTGGGACAGCTGCTCTGAGAGGGGACCAAAGAGAGGATACAGGAGACAGCTGGAAAAAATACACATTCAATCCCATTAGCACTAGCCCATTGAGCAACCAAGGCATACAAGTGGGGGCAAGGACTGGCACTACAGGGGTTTGAAAAGGCACCAAATCATCACTCTCCAGGTCAAGAAAAGGGGACTCAGGTATTTCCTCATGTGCAGAAGCAAGCTAAGCAAAGTCAGCAGCATATAAATCCAAGTATCACATGTCAAGCTCCTGACCAGAGCCTCCCCAGAGATAAGCAGGTCACCAGGGAAGTGTAGTAGGCTAGAGGGGTCATCACTCACAAGCCTGGCCAAAGTGGAGATGAAAGCTCACAAATTAGAAGAGGTGCTCCAGAGAAGCAACAGGAATGAAACCAAAGAAAATACTACAAATTTCAAGGCAGGTATAGTCATAGTAAGAGTCACCAGAAAATTCCAAATTTCTGAATGCAATTT
Organism: Entomophthora muscae; assembly: GCA_014839935.2. Taxonomy (NCBI): domain Eukaryota; kingdom Fungi; phylum Entomophthoromycota; class Entomophthoromycetes; order Entomophthorales; family Entomophthoraceae; genus Entomophthora; species Entomophthora muscae. The sequence goes on from QTSX02001476.1 coordinate 153,360, forward strand.
TTAGGTCCAAATTATTAAGGCTTGAGGGGGATTTGGGTACTCACAAGGTAAAATCAAACAAAAATGATCCTGGAGCTCAAGATGGGCTATGAGACAATCTTGGGTTGCTTGATAGACAAGCAGAGCAAAGGCAGATTTGAAATCAACAGAAAACAAGGAAAAATCAAGGTAAGAATAGAACTTATATTGAATTTTAAATGAAATTTTAGATTCAAACAACTGTTTTGAAAGCGTAAGGGCAAATAGATGACTGCTATACGCTAAACCTGTCTTTAGGAGTACCAGGGAAGATGCCGGGTTTGAAGCAGGAAGATTAAAGGTAATATTCAAAACAACAACTCACACTTTTACTATAATAATTAGGAATCTCCAAAGCAGAGTTTCCAAATTAAAATAGAATAAATGGGTAGCAATGAGTCCTTGAAACTTTAATGATATTGAAAAATTGACAAGCAGGGGACTGAAAGTCTCCTTGCTGTGTTAAAAGGAGTGCGTTGCAGGGAAGTTAATCACATGACCTCATGACTTAGATCCAATTGGCTGCTGGAGAAATTTTTCTGGTCAGGATCAGGAGGACAGGAAAGTTTTACCTTAATTTCTTAAATCCTATCTGATTGACTAGAGAAAATCCTAGGTCTCAAAACAGAAGGCTTGACCTACCAGCAAGGTTCCAACTAAGCAGGGTTGTGACCCGCAAACTGACCTTCCAGTGACCTAAAGCCAAACTAGGAAGTCAACTTGAATTACCAAATGCATCAACATGAACAGATGATGATCCTCTACAGTGGATACCTTTTTTGGCAATTTACTCATTACCAGGATCAAGCTGTGACAGAAATTGCAGGATAGTATGAAGCCGTTTCTAAGTGATGGGGAATTACCACCCAAATCCACATAGAATTAATGATTAACCACCAATATGGCTTCAAATATCTTTTTATAAAATTTCCAATTGTAATACCAGGATTAAGCAGAACAATTAATCCTAACCAAAGTAGCCCAAGATAAATGGCCTGAGACAACATCAACAAATCTTCAGAATAAAATTCTGGACATTGGGAGGCAACACAATTTTCAGTTTCAAGAATGGGGGGAGCTTCAAAATTGGTTGACGCAAAATTAACATTGGGCAGCACCAACAACAAAGTTCTAACTGCAGGACCCCATCTTCCAGAAATGATTTGGTTGAGAATTAGATTGTACAGAATATATTGTAACAATCAAACCACAGGATGCATTTTGAAAAGTAAATTAGAACTGGGGATAAATGATTTTTATTGAGTAAATTTAGGAGGACTCAACTCTTAGAGTTGAAACAGTGAAAATTATTCAATATATATCAGAAAAATTGACTAAGCAATACCACCTGAGTCTTGACCTCCTATTCCTTCTACATTGTCAAGTAAGTATATGGTCCAGGTTGCAAAGAACCCTTGTGTGACTAGTTTCTGACAACCATGCTGATTGACAAGCTCATATTGGGTGACCCTCAAATTACGCCAATTTATCAATGTCAATTTAGAACAAGTTACCGGTTTCAGCTGACAGACTGGAGCAGCCATAACCCATTCCCAATTGACCGTTTGATTTAAATCCATTAACTTGGTCTATTTTGATAAAGATTTCCTGGCTTTTTGAGCCTTCTTGCTTGGGTATATAATTCCTGGCATGATGGAACCTACTGTGACACAAGCCACCCCCTTTGCCATCCAACCATGTTATCAACACAATCATGTTCCTTTTATCCATTGATCCGCAATGATTATATAATCACTATCTCTCAAAAAAGACTATTATCTAGTTCCTAAATATTTTCCCCATGTAACTCTGCTAAAACAGCACAGTTACAACATTGGTAGCACAGGTAGGTTCTCCATCCTACCTCATCTTATAAAATTCCGCCTGTTGCCCGTACTTGCTGCGGCCAAAAAATCCTTGACAGAATCATGTCTGGCCTTCCACTGGACCAGACCCTATACACCCCTGGTACCGAGATACCTGATGGGTTTGTCCTGTACCAGAACACGGTGATTTCACTACCTGCCTTCAACGCCATATCAGTGCAAGGATTCTTCTAAGAACGTATCATCCTGTCCTGCGCCACAACAGAAGAAGGAACTATGTCTGTGTATGCGGCATAACAACTTCAGGGTGCTACCCTTGAACTATTTTCTGGAGTCAACAATAATAACGCCACAGCTTGGATCCAATCTGCCCAAAGCAAGCTGGTGCAGATGGAATACCCACAACGCTTTTGGATTGCAGAAATATCCATCCAACTCACATATGACGCTAGTACCTGGTGCAATAAGTGGCACAATAACCATACCAAAAAATACTGGGACACTTTCAAACAAGACTTCTTGGCAAGTTTTTGGCTAAAGGACAACACCCTCATGATTATCTGCTAAGTAAAGAACCTGACCCAGACAGGCACTGTAAAGGAGCTCACCTGTGCCTACAAGGAACTCTGCCTATGTGCTCCCATAGATATGACCTTTGACACTCCAGTCACACATAGCATGTACTATGATGCCCTAAAGTCATATTTAATAAGACACATCATCCTGGACCAAGTGACCAACTTGCAGAGCCTGTACTGTGAAGCAGAAAAAGCAGAACAAACGTCCAACACCCTCACAAGGCACAGGCTGGAAAAAGAGAAAGACCCAAGGACTCTCACTCATCTGGAAGCATCAACTGCTTCTTGCCTGGCAACCATAACAACAATAAAAACTCAACCCATAAACCTGCAAGCTTAAATGGCCACAGTAATGGGAACAATGGATGGGAAAACTGTACACACTTCAGAGTCACCACCACCCAAGACAACCAGGACAAGGGAAAAGTACGGGGAGATCATCAAGCAAGCCAAGTTCTTCCCAGACTTCCCCTGACTCTTCCAACAATGAGTGTCTTCCAAGGACGTGGACCAATCCCAATGATCCAAGTACCCTCAGAAGACCCAGTAATTTACACCATTGTCAGACATCCCAATAAACTGATGTCATATCCTTTCTGCTTTTGCAGCTACACAGGATCAGCACTTTTAGACTCAGGCGCAGATTGAACACTTGTGAACAGCAACTTTGTGGACAAGTTCAAGCTAACAACCAATCCTTTGTAGATTAAAAACGTGGTTTTAGCTGACAAACATCACTTTGTCATGTCACAGGAGACTGCCTCTTTCTCTATTATGCTAGAGAACCTACACTCCACTATCCAAGGACCTGTCATTGAATTCCCTAATTTTGACATTGTAATGTGACTGGACTGGCTACAGAAGAATAAACCCCACTTTGACTGGGTCACCTCTGTATTGAACATCAAGTGTGAAGGGGTTAACCACCAAAACTACCCTGACTCTGCAAACCAGCTCTTATGAGACCACAACTTTGTGCATATCACAGAGACTCTGGAAGAAAAAGAGAACATCAAGGCAATTGACTGGGACTCCTGCCAGTACAAGATCATACATTTAAAAGACCATCAGGACGCTACCACACCTCAAGACAGAGAGATTGTGGCCCACCATCCAGAAATATTCAAGGAGGCTCTACCTGTCACAGTAAGTTCCATAATGCCAGGAATTATTTGGCTGAGTAGAAAAGCTCAGAAAGCCAGAAAACCTTTAACTAATTGACTGATTTAATGGATTTGAATCAAACAGTTAATCAAAAATGGGTTATGGCTGCTCCAGTTTGCCAGTTGAATCCAATCCCCCTGTCAGTTGATGTTGATAAATTAACTTAATTTAAGGGTCACCAGATACAAACTTATTAATAAGCATAGCCATCAGAAGTTGGTCACTCAGGGGCTCTTTGCAACCTGGACTAGATACTCACTTGACGCTGTGGAAGGAATAGGAGCCCAGGATCCAGGCAGTATTGCTTAGTCAATTTTTGATATATATTGATTAACTTTCACTGTTTCAACTCATAAGAGTTGAGTCCTCCCAAAATTTACTCAATAAAAATCACATATTCCCTGGTCTAACTTTACTTTCAAAAATGCATCATGTAGTTTTATTGCAACTGAACCAATGAGGAGCCAGTATTTGATTGGGGAAGACAAAAGTCCAATAGAAAGAACAAAAATGAATAGAATAAGATGTTGTTTATTATAGAATACTGTGATTAGTATAATATATGGGTAATGCCACTGGGCCACATGGGGGTGGTATATTCCATGTAAGGTTTGGAGCCAAGGAATAACTTGTGTGGGGATCAGCAGGCCAAATAGGTAGCCCTCCTAATTAGGAGAAAGTGCCCGCGGTTTGACATTGCCATCAGATTGGTTCATGTTGTTAGACACGTCAAGAGGCAACTCACAAAGCCCCCTGTGTATTGTAAGATATGTTGGCAGGTAAGTCTGGAAACCCAGATGCAACACCCCCTTGCCCCCTGCTTGTTATCAGACACCAGGATCAGAGTTTTTGGGAGATCTGGGAAGGTCTGCACAAACAACCTTTGTGTGGGGATGGCACGGCAGGGGCATAAGCAATTGTGGTGAAGCTTCTTGGTGTTCCCTTTGGCATCTTCAAGTTATTAGGTGTGGTTGTCATAGACCGCGGCTATCTTGAAGGGTCCCAAGTGGTTGGGTTCTAATTTGGCTGAATTGGGGTTGAGGAAATAGACAGGATCACCTCCAGCGTATCTTGCCTCAAGGTGTTCCCCCCCTCAATTTGCTTGTGTTCAATGTCTTGGGCTTTGGCACGCCACTGGCTCAGGGAAGGGATAGGCAACAAGAGAGGGGTTGTGTGAACTGTGGATTGTAATCTCCCTTGTTCTACTCCTGCCAAACCATTGGGTGTCCCAAAGGCCAAGGTGCTGGGACTGAACCTGGTGCCCCTTTTGATCCTTGCTTATAAGATGAGTAGGGCGGTGGGCAAGTGTTCAGTCCACGCGGTATTAGGGTGTTCCTGTGAGAGTTTGGTAATCAGTTGGACCAGTGAAGCATTCAATTGCTCTACACGTCCATTAGCTTGGGGGTGGTAGGTTGTTGTGACTATTTTTTGGAGTGCATTCTTGGCGCAGTACACCTTCATGACATGTCCAACAAGCTTGGGGCCACTGTGACAGTCCACATGTTTGGTGGTTTCCAGGTGGGGCTAATGTTGGCCAAGCAAAAAGTTTGGTTGTTTGTTGCAGGTAGATACCTAGTAGGTAACATAGGACTACTAGGGGTAAGTGAGGTGACCTAGTAGGTAACATAGGACTACTAGGGTAAGTAAGGCCTGGCTGGTAGGTAACAAAGGACTACCAGAGACAGATGTTGCCCCCCCAGCAGAAGATATTGGCTGCTTTGGGCTATAGCTCTCCGCCTAGCAGGGAAATGTGGCTGCAGAAGGGTAAAGACTGAGATAGCAAGCAGGGAACTTTGTCTGTTTGAGGTGGACAAGGTTTTGGACCCCTGGCGGGTACCACAGGCTGCCGGGAGGGAAAGAGCTCTGAGGGCTCTATGTACCCTGATACGCTTACAGGAGGTCTGTGAGCAAGCATCCTACCTAACAGACTGGTAGGGTGACCTTGTTTATGCCCCTATGGGAGCTTTGGGGGAGAACCCAAAGTGAGCATTGGAGGGTATAGATTAGGTTGGAGGTGTCACCAAGGCGGTTTGCTCAGGGAAGCAGCTGCAGAACTTGGTGTGATCAGGCCTCTGGGAAGTAGAGCTGATTACTCTTCAACTGAAAGCTCAGACTTAATCACCTGGGTGAGTAAAGACAACACATAGACATTGATCTATGGTTGAATGGCCTAAGTTTACTGCCACTTGTGAGGGCCAAGTCAAACACCAGTTCAATGTAGACTCATGCCTGGGTCTACAGGTTCTGGTAACAGGGACTGAGATAAAGAACCAAGGTGGTTCACGGAATTAGCAGAGAAGACTAGTGAGAGGGACTGTTTGATCACAGTGAAGGCTAGTTGATATACTGTTAATTCATATTGAATTGTGCAAACCAATATGGTTTAGGGTGCAGAGGGAACTAAGGAGGTTCCTAGTGAGGATTTGTTAAGGGACTGGTTGAGGATAAGCTGAAGGGCCAGAAGATTATGATGCAGGACTAGCTGATCATGATGCAGGTTGGCCAAAGGACCTGAATATTGTGTTTCAGGAGTAGCCAGAGGACTGATGAAGTTAATGGACTGATTGCTGGTTAAGCTGAAGAGCTGTAATATGAGCTGGCTGAAGGATCCAAAGATGATGGTGAAGAACTGGTGGTCCGTAGAAATGAGCCAAGATTTTGCCAAATTGATTTGCCAAAGTGGGAAGATGTGGAATGTTTTGCCTTGGTTTAGTATTAAAATCAAGAAGGAATAGGGATGAAATTGTGGGTAAGATATTTATTTATTAAGTTCATAGGATATATGAAGGTATGTTGCTATGAGAGTGGGATACAAAGTTGTTTTGGTGAGACGTTTTCCTTGGATTTTACAATATTTGTAAATATATGGGGAAAAAGTTGAAGAAGTCCAAAAAATCAGTTTAAATAGTATTCTACTATTTAAATTGGTTCAGGTTGAATGCAGGGAAGACTGGTGCCAGAATAATGGACCATTTAACGCTTTGGTGTGCAAAGAGTTGTTGCTCTGAGCAGTTTGATCTGTGGAAATTATTTTCATAGTTGGATCCCGGTGGAACTTCAGAAATAATCTATTTCTGCGCTCTTCATTCATTGGTTTAGTTCTGGCAGGTTTCCTGATAAAAATGATTGGTTGGAAGCCAAAAGCTTAAAGTATAAGCAAGGAAATAATGAATTAATACTTTAAGCTTTTGAGAAAGTAAGTATGTAAGCAAGTTATTATAGGTTAAAGTGAGCAGCAATGGTTTAAGCTTCTGAAGAAAGCCATTTTGAAGGCAAAACTGTTGGGAAAAGGACACTGTAAAAAGGTAGCTGGCTGGAAAGTTACATGGTCTTTTCAAGGTCTTTCTGGGTATTTGACAGAATCTTTCTGAGGCCTTCTGAGTTTCTGCCAAGAGGTTTTAGGAAGCCTTTTGATCACCAGTAGGAGCTTGAGTGTACTCATACAAGTGGAATAATAAGGCCACTGGAGCTATAAAGAGAGCTGAAGCCCACAATAACGGAGCAGGAGCCCAAGAATAAGGAGCAGAAGTCCAAGACTAAGGCGCCAGAGTCCAAGTTTAAGGTGCAGGAGTCCAAGACCAAGTACAATGAGTCCAATATAATTTTGGAGGACTCCAAGTATTGGCAAATCCATATTGTTTCCTTGATCCCCTGGGCCATATACCAGAAGTTTTCTAAGGAGATCTTCCTTCTGAGAGTGAATAAAAGCCCATTTTGACCCCTATACATATTTCTGAAATACATTTTCCCTTACTAGAGAATGACAATCCCTTCCAGCTGGTCCCTAGCTATAATCCAGAACACACTTTGGGGACTGGTGGACAGGAACCCCACAGCCATCATCCGTAATGAGGCATTTGGGTTGCCCAAAGCAGCCACAATTTCCTTGTCAATGAAGCAGGTGATATTGGTGGCAATGTGATTAGTGGTTCCCCATGCTACTGGTCAATGGATGAAGTTGATGGCTGTGATGATGTACTTATTCCCAAGTCTTCCTTTGGAGAGAGGTCCAACAATATCAAGGGACTACTGCTCAAAGGGTTCCATGGCCTTAATGGGCAGAACAAACTTGGGGGGTACAAATTTAGATGTGTTCTTTTCACACAACACACATTTTTCAAGGAGATCTAAAATGTCTTGACACATAAGCAGTCACCAAATTTACGTTTTATGATCTTGAAGAGGTTAAATCCTCTGATATGACCCAAGGTGTGGTGGTAGTGTAATATGGTGTTGTTTTGTTGTGTGGTGGGAATATAGGATGTCTTTTCACCTGTCTCTTCCCTGCAGTAGACATTGCTAGCATTGGTGGTGAACTGACTTTCATTGTCTTTTAGCTTGGAGATGGTTACCAAGTTAAGGCCTTTGTAACAGGTTGCCTCAGGGCAGAGGTAAAACATTGGCCAATCTGGGTCCAAGCCATAGTCCCTGGTGATGGACACTACATAGAGCCTAGAGAGAGCGTCTGCTGTGACAAGCTCTTTCCTAGGCTTGTACTCAATGTGCAGCTGGTAGGGGAAAAGACACTCAACCCAGATGGCTTGGCAGTGTGTCAAGTGGGACTGCATGTTGAAGTACTGGAGCAACTTTTGATCTGCCAGGACGCAGGGTGGAAAGGTGGCCCCTTTCAGGTAACAGCGCCACTTCTCAATGCAGTGTAAAATTGCTGATAACTCTTTGTCATGTATTAGGTAACTTTGTTCCAAGTCAGTGAGCTTCCTGGACTCATATGCCACAGGGAGGAAGGTGCCCTTGTCAGGTTTTACCTGTAGCACACCTCCTATGGCCCTGTCAGAGGCATCAGTCTCAAGTTTGTATTGACGGTTCCAATTGGGAAACTGTAATAAAGGTGCAGTTGTAAGTCTCTGCTTCAACATTTAAAAGGCTTGATCTCTGGTAGGGGTCTAATGAAAGCAATTTTTAGTGTTGAGGAGCTAAGTGAGAGGTTCAATTAATTCCCTGCAATTGATAATAAACTTTCACATGTAGACCATGCCTAAGAATGTATGCACCTGGCCCACATTGGTGGGAGGTGGATGCTTGTTATTTCCTTGATTTTGGTGGGGTCAGGCTTTATCCCTTGGGCAGAGATGGTGTGCCCAAGGAACAAGAGCTCCAACTTGAGGAATTAGCATTTGGAGGGATTAGCCTTCAACTGGTTTTTCCAAAGGGTGTCAAGGACAGCACAGAGGTGTTGGAGTGCTTGGTTTGATCTTGACTGAAGACAATAATGTTGTCAAGGTACATAACCACACATTTTCCAATCAGTTCCTCATATGCTTTGTTCATCAACATGGCAAAGGTGGAAGGAGCGTTGATCATTCCAAAGTTCATGACCTGACACTCAAACAACCTGTAGCGCGTGTGTAAGGCAGTTTTTGCTTCATTCCCTGGTGCAATGCAGACCTGGTTGTATCCTGCAGTGAGATTAATCTTGCTAAAGACCTTTGCACCTGCAAGTGTATCAAACAGGTTTTCAATCAGCGCAGGGGTACTTATTATTGACTGTCAGCTCATTTAGGGCGCAGTAGTCAGTGACCAGGCAAAAGGACCTGTCCTTCTTGGCTACAAAGAAGACAGCAGCCCTGTATGACAAAAGCAAGGGGTGGATGAAGCCCTTATTGAGTGTGTCTACAAGGTGCTTGCAGAGGGTCTCATCTTCTTTTGGTTTGAGATGGTATAAGGGGCATGCTTTAGGTAATGGCCCTTGCAGTTGTACAGCATGTTGGATTTTTTGGGGAGGGGGTAGTTGATCCAGTGTTTCACTGAAAACATCTTTATACTCCTCAATGAGTGTGACAAGTGCTGGTGAGGGCAGAGTAGTCAAGGGGAAGGCTACAGGTTGTTCCGCACAGATAACTTCAACTGAGCATTGATTGAAGTCTAGTTCCCCCCTTGAAATTATATGAGCCTGTTTCTGTTATTCTGACAAACACATTATTGTGAAGCAAATTTTTCATTCAACAGGGTATATCTGGAAACCCACCCCATTTCTATTGAGGGTAATCACATATGTATCCCAGTCAATGTAGGGACAATTGTGACAAAGCCAGTCAAGGCCAGAAATGACATTGTGGCTGAGCCATGCCATGATTGTCCCAGAGAGCTTAACCTGGACGTTTCCCATCATCACAGAGAAGGGTACTGTCTCATGGGTAATTGCTACTCTATGGGAGTTAGCCACTTGTACCACCTTGAATCTGCTTGGTACTAGTCTAGTTGTTGAGAGTTGGCAAACACCTGGTCAGCCATAGAGTGATTGGCCCCAGTATCTACCAATAGTTTATGAGTGTTCTCACAGAAACAGAAAGGATAGGCCAAGCGGGTTACTTTATTTGAAGAGTGGCTTGCTTGAAGAACAGAGTCATTGCTTTGGACCTGGAATACACCAAGGGTTTCAACTTCATGCACATTGTACTCACAGGGGTTCTTTGCAAGGAGGGATTGAGAGTGAGGTTCAAGTGGGGCTGTAAAACCTCTTGTAACTACAACCCCCAGGCTTTTCCTGGGTCCTCAATTTGTGCTAACTGGATTTCCCTCTTGCAGGGACGCTTAACCCCATTTTCCTGTTGGCAGGGCTGGCAGTGGCCTACTTGATTGTGGGCACTACCAGGTGCAAAACAAGGCTGGGGTGGTGCATCATTAGATCTGAAGAAGTCCATTGAAGCCTGGTTATTGGCCTCCACAATGGCCTTGTAACAGTAATCAATGGAGGTGCAGCAACCTACAGAAACCCACTTACAGATATGGTGTTTAAGCCCATTAACTATTAAGGTAAGGAGCATGGTGTTCTCATCAGTTACGGCTTCTGGGGCGGTGGCAAGATATTCAGGAACAACCCCCGTCTGTTTAATATCCAGGAGGAGAGTTCCCACCATTATGGATGAAACTGTTTCACTGTAGCAGGACTTTGCGGCATCCCTGAACAACACCCAAGTAATTTCTATTTCCTGGCTGGCCCAGTTGATAAATCACACAGCAGAAGGCCCTGTGAGGCACCTGGACGCAGTAGCAACCCACATGGGCTCAGGTACTTGACAAATAAGGAGGCGGGTTTTGTAGAATGGAGCCAACTGATGATGTCTGCTCCTTTGACACCACCCACAAAAGATTCAAGCTGGAGGTTGAGCATGTGTTGGGAAAGGTCCAATTGGGACAGGGTGACACTTGTGTTGAGCTGCCAAAGGCGGCGTCAATTATACACACTTGTGAGTACCAGTTGATCTTGGTAGATGATATACCCGTTGGTGACGTCCCCCTTGGGAATTGGCAGGAAGATTTCTTGATTGAAAGTTGTACAGCCTGTAATCCATCCTTTCTTGGGGGAATTTTTCTTTTGGGTAGGTTGTAAACCTACCGCTGCTATCACTGTTGCAACTGAACCAAAGAGGATTCAGATGTCAAGGATCTGGATGTACAAGTATTCTGGCTACCGCTAAATCACTTAACACCCAGTCATCAATCAATTTGGTGCCCTCCCAATATGCAGTTTGACATACTGGAAATGGCAACCAAGCAATATCACATGACTGTCCAAGTATCCAGTGACTTGAACCCATCCCGCACATGATCAGCCCCTAGGTTCAATCCAACTAAATCTCTGCCACAGCTAAAGCTATATAAGTCTAAAGTATTATTCAATAAAAGATACTTCTCTTCTTTCCTAATTCCATATTTGAAGATTCCCCAAGAGGTGCTCCTTATCAATGGTAGCAGCTACGGTTTTTTGACCACACCCATGAGAGAGAAAATGACTGACCAAAACCTGCCCACCTTTTATTACATACTCAACCAGGCCACATCCCAGTAGACCTGGAAAACGTACTTCTGCGCCCACAATATTGACAAAGATATACCTAGTGTATGCACTGTATTCAAAGGTCTGGCCATGCCCAAAGCATGCGCCAAGATTATTGATACAGTTGCTCTCTTCAACCATAAACAAACACATAACTGCTTATCACAGGTGAAGTTACCAACACCAAGTACATTGGTATCAACAAGTTCTTTAGTAAAAACAAGGAAAACATCATCAACTGGCTAGACCACTCGGCTGCTAAACTCCGCTCCAGCCTCATCCCCCACAAAAAATGGGTCCAGGAAGCCAGCAACGCCTGTACAAGGCCACAGCTAACTGGTTTGCCACCTGAGGTGGCTCAAAAACTGATGACCAGCTTGACAACTGGGAAGAGTTCAAAGCAGACATCACACACAATTTCTGCATCACCAAATCCCTCCAAGACATTACAATACAGCTCAGCAATCTTCCTCAGAAGACCACTATCACAGCTTACGCCAACAAATTTGAGGAAATACGTTGCAAAATCCAAAACCCAGCACAAGCTGATAACGTACACACCAGAGCATCATTCATTAACAGAATGAAGCCCTCTGTTGCTGCCCTCATCTGCCCAGAGGCTAACACCTCCATGCCTACGCTCATTGCTGAAGCCAAGCGCGCAGAAAAACGCGCAAATATATAATATGCTGCATGCAACAGCAACCACTACTTAAACGGCAATGGCAGAGAAAACTCCAATGGCAATAAATGCCAAAACACCAATCATAGCAACAGCAACTCCAATAGTAACAATGACAATTGCAGTCAAAGCGCAAATTTCTCCTGTCCCAAGAAAGAGGACACCGCCAAAGTAAACAATGCTGAAACAGCAACCTGCTATGAATATGACCCCATATTCTCTGACCTCAAAGATCTCAAAACAAAGAAACAGGGAAAAGAAGGTGGGAACAGGCTTAAGTGCCCCTGTCTCCCCTAACTTGACAAGAAAACTGTACCAAGGCACAAACTTTGCTGCTTGCATTACACATGTCCCGCAATCCTCAATTTTTAAGAACTTAAAAATTAAAGATTGCTCACAACTTCTTGTTACCCATGCACTTATAAATCTCATACACATAAAATATTATTTGGCTCTGGTGTACACACACCATGGTTAGCAAACCATTTGTAACCAAGTACAAAATACCAGTTATCAAATCCAACTTCAAATATGCCAGAATGGCAGACAAATCAAAGGTTCTACTTGAAGGCAAAAAAACTCCCTTCAGAATTGACCTCCAAGGCATACAGACGTCCATCAAAGAACTTTTTATGAACAACATAAACTATGACATTGTATCAGGCATGAACTTGTTCACCCAAGTGAACCCCAATGTATGTTGGAAAACAAAAACCATGACCATCAAACGCAACAGAGTCAATTTAAATATCCTCAAAGAACCCAACAACTTCATTCTAAGAGACACAGTATTTGTCCAGGTCATAAACCAAGACAACTCAGAACGTCTAACCAAAGACAGTACCCTCCACATAATGAGGTACACCAAATTCAATAATATACAAACAACAAAAATCCAGTGCCCAGAACTGGCAGTACTACTAAATAAATACTCTCATGTATTCAAGGAAGAACTCATGGAGTTACCACCCAAACAGGAGGTCAAACATGACATTGCCCTATGTAAAGCCATGCCTAAACCTGCACCTCTCTACAGACTCTCCCCCATGGAGACCCAAACCCTCAAAACACACATTGAGGACAACCTAGCCAAGGATTCATTTTCCCGTCTGAATCCCTGGGGGGCTGGCAGCGTTCTTTGTAAAGAAAAAGGAAGGCAATCTTTGTCTAGTAACTGACTACAGAACACTAAATGCAAGCACAGTAAAGAATTAATATCCCCTTCCACTCATAGAGGATTTGTTTTCAAGACTTTCTGGAGCCAAAATTTTTTCTAAAATTGACCTCACCTCAGGTTATAACCAAGTTGAAGTAAAATAAAAGGACATACAAAAAACTGTGTTCTGTACGCAATTTGGATCCTTTGAATGTAGGGTAGTGAACTTTGGTATGACCAACGCCCCTGCAAAGTTTGTCATTATGATGAACCAAGCGCTGAATTGCCTCTCAAATACATTATGCTACCTCAAAAATATAATTATATTCTCAAAAACCAAAGAGGAACACCTCATGCATGTCTGCAAGACACTTTTTGACTTGCAAAGCACAAACTCTATGCCAAGCCTAGCAAGTGCCAATTCATGGAAAAGGAACTCCTGATCTTGGGCCACATTGTCTCTTAAGGTGGCATCAAGGCAGATTCAGACAAAATAAAAGCCATAAATAACATGCAATGCCCCACCTCCATTAAACAAGTTAGTGGCTTTCTTGGAATGGTAGCTTATCTAAGGAAATACATCAAAGAATGCAGAAAGCTCACCACACCAATCAATGACCTAACCAAGGGTAATGCCAAAAGAAATTAATCTGGACATCATAATGTGATAATAATTTCTAACTATTAAAACAAGCTTTGATTGAATCATCAATCTTGCAATACCCTAATAACAATGGGTGCTACAAGCCTGAGTTGGATGCCAGTGGCACTGCCATTGGCGCAGTCCTACACATCTGCCAGCCAGGGCAGCAAGACTTCCTGCCAGTATTTTACAAGTGTAAAAAACTAACCAACACTGAGCAGAGGTACCCAATACACTATAAGAAATTGCTAGCAATATATCATGCATGTAAGAAATGAAGATGTTATCTAGAAGGACATTTAAACATCTGAGTACTAACTGACTATAAATCCTTAATCTACTTTAAAACTCAGAATGCACTTGTATGACAACAAGCCAAATGGATGTCCCTGCTGGAGCAGCTCAATTTGAACATGCAATACAAAAAGGGGGCAGAGCTGGTCACATCTGATGCTCTCTCTAGGCTATGTCAGCCAAGAGAGGATCATCCTGACTACCTGGACCCTGACTGGCCAAACCTATATAATACTGAGTGTAAAACCAAAGGGAAAGACCCCTTGACACACCAACTAACCCACAATACATTATTAAGGAACAAAAAATATTTACATTTATCAAATGGCACTGTATACCAAATCATTAACAACATACATGTCCCTTAAATTCCACTCACACAAAGAGTTGACACCATATTAAGACATCACTGCCTACTAGGACATACAAAGGCTAACAACCTATACCTCACGTTAAAAGAGATATTATGGTGGCCCAATTTTAAACAAGATATAATTGATGTTCTGAAAAAGTGCACAGTGTGAAAGAAATATGCCAGCACAAAGGCTCTCCAGTCAACGGTTAACCCAGTACCTGACCCTGAACCATTCAAGGTTTGGGAACTGGACGTAGTGGGCTCCTGCACAGAAACTAAGACAGATCAATGTTTCCTAATTGTAGCCATTGACTTTGCTAAACGCTGGCCCATCTGCTGGGCAACAAAGGACTATAAAGCAGAAACCATCAACCAATTCATTAACAAAGCAATCATAGCCAACTACGGCACTCCAGACTACATTATAACTGATGGAGCAACCAAGTTATCAAGTCATGTAGTAAACAACAACTCAAAATCCAAAAACATTAAACATTTCATAAACTTGCCCCACAGTCCACAGGCCAACAGCAGATTTGAACTCCTAAACAGCAGCCTTATCAGAACCTGCAAGAAAATAATGGATGGCAAAGCCAAAGACACATGGTCACTAAATGTGAAACATGCATTAGTAGTATCCCGGGTCCGCACCAATCAAGGGACAGGCTACTCACTGTTTGAACTAACATACAGATACAAACCAGAGATAGTCACCTGCAATAATCAACCATATTTAAAGATCCCCCTGGGGAAACCCCCAAAGTAGAACATGTACCAACTCTACAACATATACGCCTCAAAGCTAAAATAGCAGAAATAAAAAGGCTCAAAACACAAAAGGTAACCTCTACAGAGGAACCACTCCCCATCAACTCCCCCGTCTGGGTCCTGTCTGGAAACAGAAAGAAGCTAGACTCAGACACAGGGGACCAGGAAGAATCATCAAGTACAGACCAGACAGAAACACCTATCTAGTGAAATTCCAAGGTGCCAAAAACCCTGCCGTCAAGAAATACCACAGAACCTGTCTCTTCCTTAGCAAAGGAGAACACTTGACCCAACTGGTACCAAATAGCAAACAACTCTGGGAACATCAGTAAGAAGCTGTCAAGACAAAGCACCCTCCTGATTTACCAGAGTAACCCCTTAAGAGGGGGTGTCAAGGATCTGGATGTACAAGTATTCTGGCTAAAGCCAACTCACTTAACATCCAGACATTGCCCAATTTGGTGCCCTCTCAATATACAGTTTGACATACCAGAAATGTCAACCAAGCAATATCACATTACTGTCCAAGTATCCATTGATTGAACCCATCCTGCACATGATCAGCCCCTAGGTTCAATCCAACTAAATCTCCGCCACAGCTAAAGCTATATAAGTATAAAGTATTATAGAATAAAATATACTTCTCTTCTTTCTCAATTCTATATTTGAAGCTTCCCCAAAAGGCGCTCCTCATCATAGTACTTAATTTGGGGAAGACAGCAGTCCAATAGAAAGGACAAGAATGAATATTATAAGATTTTGTTTATTATAGAATACTATGATTAATATACTATATGGGGAAAGCCACCAGGCCACAAGGGGGTGACATGATGGCATGATCCATGTAAGGTTTGGAGCCAAGGAATAACTTGTGCAGGGATCAGCAGGTTGAATTGGTAGCACTCCTAATTAGAAGAAAGTGCCCACAGTTTGACATTGCCGTCAGATTGCTTTATGCTGTTAGACACGTCAAGGGGTGACTCATTAAGCACCCCCTGTGTATTGTAAGATACATTGGCAGGCAAGTCTGGAAATTTGGTTGCAATACATGGAACATGCCACCCCCTTGTGGCCCAGTGGCTTTCCCCATATAGTATATTAATCACAGTATTCTATAATAAACAACATCTTATTCTATTCATTCTTGTCCTTTCTATTGGACTTTTGTCTTCCCCAATCAAATACTGGATCCTCATTGGTTTAGATGCAATAGTGGTACCAGAGGTAGGCTCACAACCTACCTAAAAGAAAAATTCCCCCAAGGAAGGACAGAGCACAGGCTGTATGGCTACTTCCCATCAAGAAACCTTCCTGCCAATCCCTGAGGGGGACATCCCCAACAGGTATGTCATCTATCAAGATTGTTGTGATCTGAGGCGTGGCACAGATACACAGCAGGGAATCATAACCTTAGGATTGATTTGTACTAAGTCTTGGTTAGAATGACAGGAAAGGCTATACAATTACCTTGTGACCCTGATCAAATAATATCTACTAGACGTGGCTAGAGAGGCGCCAAAGTAAGTGAAGACACAAAGACAAAAATGTGAATAGAGCTTAAACTTTATTGGTGAACATTAAATAAAATATGTTGAGAATGCCACCATTCACTGTGTTTCAATTTTGCCTTTGATGGTTTATTGTGAGGACAAATCTCTCTCTTTTACTTTTGCCCTTCAAAGTGAGTCTGGCTCCAAATTGGAAAATTCAATTGTTCAGTTTCCTGATTCTGCGCAACTCACTTGCCCCACTCATGCTGGTGGCAAGTGATCCTACTGTCCTAGTACTGTTTTGTGGTATTGCCAACCACTATATATTTTATTTTATATTCACCAATAAAATTTAAGTTCTATTCACATTTTTTCTTTGTCTTCACTTACTTTGGCGCCTCTCTAGCCATGTCTAGCAGATATTATTCAATCAGGGCCACAAGGTAATCACATAGCCTTCCCTGCCATTCTAACCAAGACTTAGTACAAATACAATACTAAGGTTAGGATTCCCTGTTGTGTATCTGTGCCGCGCCTCAGGTCACAACCAAAAGTGGTGCTCAATACAGGGGCTGTAAGCCCTTCAATTACCCCCTTTGCAACTACGTTTTCAGGTCCTTTGCCTCCACCTATAAAAGAGCCAACTTCATCTGAAATTACCAGTCCTCCTATTGAGGAAGACATTGCAGACCCACCTAATGTCTCTACTGTGCTGAACCTTGGGAATGGTCCCAGCCTAGTGGCCTATCCTTTGAGTACCCCTGACTTGGAACAAGTCATGGCAGTAGCCCTGGGGTTAGCCTGTGATGGAGCCATACCTTGCCTCCAGCTTCTGTTCAGTTGAGCATAATACTACAAATTGATTGCAGCTCCAAAATTTCCACAGCATCTCCTCTCAGAAGCTGGCTCTGCTGAGCACCTATTGTCATCCTTTGTACAACCTGCCTTAGCCCATCATCAAATGGTGTTAGGGCTCCACATTCAGGAGATTTTTTCCCTACAAGCAGCCATCACAAACCACTGGGATCAATTTGCTGCCTACCAACAATGGATCCACTCTCTGTTTCTTGGTGTCAGACAATCAGCGCAACTCTTTCACCTCTCAAACCTGCTTGGTCAATTCCATCAAGAAAATGTGCCAGTCCATCCCTGAATACGTCAGGAAGCGTCTACATGAGTTTCACCAGTTGGAACAGCCCTGGCAAACCCTAGTGGATTCCACCTTGAACGCATATCTCACTGATTTTGAACAACTTGTACAGTAGCTTAATGTGTTCAGTACTTACTCCTTTGAGCAACTGCAACAAGTAGCAGACCTTGCTGCTAAAGGCCTTTGTGAGCCCAGTGAAGAATTTGATCAAGAATGAGTTATCAATGCCACTGCTATTGCCAAGCTCCAGACTCAGGTGAATGAATTATCTACTCCCAAGCCAGATGCTCTGCCCTCTCCCCCATCTGAAAATTTGGTGGATAGAGAACAGAGACTATGGGATTTCAATTTTAGAGCTACAAGTGTCTACCTGTAGTCAAGGTTGCCCTATTGAAGCACCTCAGCCTGATCCTCAGGTGCTTTCTCTGACAACCCAAGTTGCTGAGCTACAGAAAGAGCTTGCTTCCCTACACAAAATGATGGTAACTGCTGCTAGCACAGTTGGAGTTATCAATGAAGATGGCTTTTGTCCTGGCTTGTCAAGAGCCCCTCAAATTCAATGTGCTAGAGAGTTGATTGCTCTAGCTAATGAGGTGGACCATTTGAAACGAGATCACTCCAAACTCAATAGGGACGTTCAAGAAATGAGCAAATTGATTGACTCAGTAAATGACAGGTTTACCCCTTGCCTCTCAGTGAGGCCTTCCCTTATCTCCCGGCTGACCAAGCTTTCCTTGGTAGTAACAAAACAGGACCAATACCTAGATGTTACTGAGCAGCAGATCATCCTAGCTAATAATATGGGTACCTGCACTTCTGAGACCCTGACTACTCTTAAGGAAAGTGTTTGCCAGCTGTGGGACAGACAGCCCCCTCCAAATCTGAAGCAGAATTCTCCCTGCACATAAATGTACTCAATAGCAACAACGGTGGCCCAACTCCAGAAGCACATTTCAAGCCTACCTTTAAGTAAGTCTTTGACCCTAAAACCTCAACCATTGCAGCTTTCCTTACTATCTATGAAACTGCCATGAGAAGAGCCTCAGATGAGGTTAAGAAGGAACACATTCTAACCTGTCTACACCCAACCTTCCAAGAGGTAGTTGTGCCAGAGCTGCCCACCATTGAAACCTGGGAAGATATGAAGCAGCTTCTGATTTACAAGTTTGGTGGTGACCATATTTGGTAGTGAAGAAGGACACCTTCATGCACATTGCTTTCAAACCCAAGGAGACTCTAGCTGAATTTGCAGATAGATTCTACATCATAGGACAGCAACTGATAACAAGCAGACAATTGACGTCCCATGAAGCTTACATGGCTTGCACTTAAGCCTTCAAGGTGAACCAGCTTCTGTGCCTTCATTTCAAAGCCCATAAGGCCATGCTTTCCTCTATGAAGAGCATAAAAACGCTGTTACAGGATATGCACCTTGCCCATTCTGGAGAAGTTGTGCAGGAGAATTTTGTGGCCTCTAATTCTGATTTATCTTCCTGTGGCCCTTGCACCCTCACAACAAACTTGCAAAATTGTCCTAGACGTCAAGGTTGCCACAACTGTGGCCAGATAGGTCACCATTCTTGAGTCTGCACCAATCCTCAGGTTGAAGGGGCTGATCCCAAAGAACAGGCGGGAAAAGAACAGTCAACCTAGAGGCAGAGACACTCTCAGATGACAATTCTTCCCTGTCTCCTTCAATCCCCCTCCATAGCTGACTCTGAGCCTGCTGACACTGGGGCTCCTCCCATTCTGCTGTTATTCCACAACATCCCTGATGACTCTGATATGGATGATTCAGATGTGGAATATTCCAAGGCCTATGGGTATTCAGTTCTTACTGTCCCTGAAACTATTGCTGTCCCTTATAAGTTGTGTTCTAGGAAATCTACAATGGCCACCAAGCTGCTTCTGGAAGCCAAGGAGGTTATCTCTTGCCCTTACCTTACTCAAGCTAAGAGATCCCCTGTTCTTGTAGAGTCATTTGAGGAAACTGCTGAGGTTTCTGACACTATATTCAAGAATTTTTCAGTCTCACTTTCTCTCTAGACTGTAGATAAGGAGTTTCCAGGCTTGAGATGCATGGTTGAGAAATGGGACAAAGAACTAGCAGAAGCCCAGTAAATCCTAGCTGTCCTCCCTCCCTTTGGTTGTACTACCACATGTGTGGAAATATCCATTCAAAAGGTGAAAATCAAGTTTGTCTTGGACACTGGATCCCCTGTTAATGTTGTCTCCTCAAAGCTTGTCAAGAAGCTCAAACTTGCCCCCAACCTTAATTACCACCAGTCATATAGCACAGCTGGGCTATCCATAACTTGCGCTATAGGGGCTTATTCTGCTCTTCCTATGCGTTTTGGCAAACTACTCTTGGCTGCGCCTGCTGTTGTCTTGGAGAATGAGAGTTTTGACCTCCTATTTGGTACTCAATTCCTTAGGGAATACAATGGGATCATCAACTTGAAGGATGTTTACCTCTCTATCTTAGGGTAAAAAGTCCCTCTGATCTTTGAAGAGCCTGTTAAAGTCCCCAGAAAATGCCTCAATATATATGCCTTAAAAATACCTACTGGTGTTTTCACCCTAAAATACCGTACCCACTCATCCAACATGAAGTGTCCTCCTATGGCTTGCCTTACGTTTGAGGGGATTCCTCTCCTGGCCACTTCCGCTTTAACCATTCCCCCTGGATCTCAAGCTATCCTAGATTCCCAAATATCTTATGAGCTACCTGAGTGTACGTTTCTAGAGTTATACTCTCCTCCCTCACTAGGACACAATAAGCCCTACCTATTCCTGGGAATCTTGGATGTCTCTCATAAAGACCCCATTCAATTAATGGTTGCCAACTTAACCGCTCTCCCCATACAAGTGTCTAGAGGGCAGGTTGTTGGCTATGAAAAGTTGTTGAATGCTCCTGATGTCCTATTGCTACATCTCTTTGGCACATTTCAGGATTTCAATTTACCTGAAGACAAGCCCCAAGTCCTGTCCTTTTTCATGCTCAAGATTTCCTGCAACTATTCCCAGTACAACAGAAGGAGGTGCTGGATTTGCTAGATCAGTTTTCAGATATCTTTGCTAAAGATAGCACTGATTATGGTCTAGCCAAAGGCGTCATTCATCAGATTGATACTGGTGATGCTCCCCCTTTCATGCTAAACCTTATTGCCCAGTTTTGTGGAGGATACTCAGGTGTCTAATGAGCTCAAACAACTTTTAGACGCTGGACTACTTGCTTCTTCCCAAAGTCCATGGGCTTTCCCCTGCTCATACTAAAGAAGAAGGATGAAGATCATTGTATTGTGATGGATTATTGACAATTGAACTCTTTAACCAAAAAGGATTCCTATCATTTACCATGCATTGATGATGCTCTTTGCCGCCTTGGGGGCTCCAAATTCTTCTCCACTATGGATTTAGCTTCCAGATACTGGCAAGTTGATCTTGTTGTAACTGTGTTGTTTTAGCAGAGTTATAAGGGGGAAAATATTTAGAAAAAAGGTAATAATCTTTATTGAGAGATAGTGATTATATAGTTATTGTGAATCAAGGATAACAGGAACATGATTGTGTTGATTACACAGCTGGATGATGAAGGTGGTGGATTGATTCTGGTAATGAGTCAAGCGCCAAAACAAGGTATCCACCATAAGGGATCATCTGTTTATTTTGTTGGATTTGGAAATTTGAGTTGACTTCCTAGTCTGGCTTTTAGTGGCTGGGTAATTGAATTGTGGGTCACAACCCCACCTGTTTGGAACCTTACTGGCAGGTCAAGCCTGCTGTTTTGACACCCCCCCCCAACTGAAGGTTGGCCTCCTCTGAAGGTAGGTTGTCAGGGAAGTTTTCAGGAGCCCAGGCGCCATACTGGACTAGCTGTTGCTCTGTGGCAGGCAGGGCGGTTTTGCGTTGTTTTTGTCTTGCTTTGCAGGGTCTCAGGCAATCATGGTGCAGGATTTTGTCTTGTTTGCGCTTCCTGAGTCCTTGCACAAGGTAAGTGTTATTGTTGTTTACCTTTAGAATGATTGCTAGTCCTACTTTCTTGGGTTGTAGTTTGCTTTTATCAATATTCATGACCCAAACTTTATCTCCAACTTCATGTCAATCTTGGATGGGGACAAAGTTTTTTTGCAGACTATCATTTTCTTTCTCTGTTTTCTTGCTGTTGGTCTTTATAACTTGAGGGTCTGAACGCGGGGGACTTTACTCAGGATTTCCAGTTTGGGTCCTGTTAATGCTTGAATGGTATTTGGCTGTGTGCTGTATACTAACTCAAAAGGGCTTTTTCCGTGGATCTGTTCACTTGGGTTTGGCACACAAGTAATGCAGTCAATAGCTGCTTATACCAGTCTTCAGGTTTCCCAGCAGTGAGCTTGGCTAAGGCTTGCACAAGGCTGCCATTTAGCTTCTCTACACGTCTATTGGCCTGTGGATGGTATGGTGTGATCACAGTATGTTTGACCCCATTTTCGGTGAGGTATACATTGGTGTCTTCAGAGGTCAATTCTTTCCCTCTATCAGTTATCAGGAGTTCTGGCTTTCCAAACTTGCTGATTATCTCTTTTTCAATGAATTGTTGTACGTCATTGCCAGTGTGCCCCTTTACTGCTTGGGCTACTGGCCATCTTGTAGCAAAGTCAATGGCAGTGATGATGTATTTCTTATTGTTGTGTTTCCCTGGCATGGGGCCAACAAAGTCAAGGGCCCACACATTGAAGGGAAGTTGTGTGTAGATTGGTAGTACTGACTTTGGAGGGATTTTGCTTTTGGCAAATCTCTTGCAAACCTCACATTGATCAAGGACTTCATGAACGTCACACAATATAGGGTTGGCCACCAGGCCTTGTTTTTAAGTAATTTGTATAGGTTTTAATTCTTGGTGTGTCTGAGGTCTCTGTGATATTGTAGGGTGGTGTCTACTTGCTGGTGTGTTGGGATATAAGGGATGGTAGTACTGTCAGACATTTTTCTGTGCAGGGTCCTGTATATGTCAGCAAATAGATGTTTGTTTTTGATAACTGTTTTCTTTGTTATGACAGTTGTACCAGGAGAGAAGCCCTTGTCTTTTGTTTGTAGCATCAAGAGAAGCCAGTATGGGCCAAGCCCATTTTCCCCTCTTGTGGCACGGACATATAGCCGTGAGAGGGCATCTGCCATGGCAAGCTCAGGACCAGGTTTGTACTGTATGAGCATATTGAATCTCTCTAAGAGCTCCATCCAGCGGGCTTGACGGCAAGATAGATTTGCTTGAGTTTTGAAATATATGAGCAACTTGTGGTTGGTCAATGCTGTGAATTCTTCCTATTGTTCTAGATAACAACGCCATTTGATTAGACAGTGTACAATGGCCAGCAGTTCTTTGTTGTGGATAGGGTATTGACACTTGCCATCTGTCAACTTTTGTGATTCATAAGCTACAGGAAGGAAGTCACCATCATTATTTTTAATTCTTAGTACTCCCCCAATGGATGCATCTGAGGCGTCAGTTTCCATTTGATATTCCCTGTGACATTTGGGGTATTGCAGGATAGGTGCTGTTGTGATTTTCTCTTTGAGACGTCTAAAACAGATGTTGTGTTGGGGGGTCCACACAAACTTGGGTTTGACACCAGTTATGGCAAATAAGAGGGCAGTCAAAACGCCACAGTCAGGTATGAAGCGGCGTACATAGGCCACCATTCCCAAGAAGGTGTGGAGTTCTGACTTATCATTGGGTGGTGACATCTTTCAGATGGCCTGTATCTTTTTACTGTTAGGTTTGATGCCGTCTTTTGAGACTATGTGTCCCAGGAAGGGTAATTGCTTGTGGAAGAACTGACACTTGGAGGGTTTGGCCAATATTTTGTGTTGTGCCAGGATGGCAAGGATTGCCTCTAGGTCTTTGTGGTGCTGTTCCACCAAGGGGTTGTAGACAATGATGTTGTCTAGATAGACTAGGGCATGCTTATCTATGTGTGGGGAAAATACTTTGTTCATGAAGGTCACAAAGGTGGAAGGGGCGTTTGTCATGCCAAAGTTGAGCACCACGCATTTTTATGAGCCATATTTAGTGTGGAAGGCTGTTTTGGGGATGTCTTCCTTCTTAATACAAATCTGGTTGTAGCCTACAGTCATATCAATCTTAGAGAATACTGTGGCTCCTCCCAAGGCATCAAAGAGATTGTCAATCAGTGGTAGTGGATAATGATTCTTGATGGTAACTTTGTTTAGGGCTTGGTAGTCTGTGACCAGACGTAAGGTACCGTCCTTCTTGGCCACAAAGAATACAGTGGCCTCAAAGGGAGATTGTGAGGGGCAGATAAGTCCTTTCTCCAACGCTTTCTTGAGTTAGGCGCATAGGGCATTGTCTTTGTTTGGGGTCAACCTGTAGATAGGATGTACTTTGGGTACAGCTCCTTTGAGTTGGATAGAGTGTTGAATGTGTTTCTCTGGGGGTAGCCCAGGTAGAGCTTCCTTTAAGATTTCTGGATGGCAGGCCACAATTTTGCAATCCTGTGGTGTGGAGATATCCTAGTGATCCTTGAAGTGTATGATCTTGTACTGGCAAGAGTCCCAGTTAATTGCCTTCAGGTTTTCCTTTTTGTCCAGGGTCTCTGTGATGCGCACAAAGACGTGGTTGTGTAGGAGTTGATCCACTGAGTCAGAATAGATCTGGTGATTGACACCTTCACGCTTAATGGTCAACACTGAGGTTACCTGGTCTACGTGAGGATTGTTCTTTTGTACCCAATCCAACCCCAGTACAATGTCAAACTTTGGGAAGTCAATGACAGGGCCTTGTATAGTGGAGTGTAGGTTCTTGAGCATGATGGAGAAGGGGGCAGTTTCCCTTGTCACAGCAATTTGATGTTTGTCAGCCAGTATCACATTTTTAATCTGTGAAGGATTAGTGGCTAGCTTGAACTTGTCTACAAAGCTGCTATTGACTAGGTTTTGATCCGCGCCCAAGTCCAGGAGTGCCAAGCCTGTGTAACTACAAAACAGAAAGGATAGGACATCATTTTATTAGGATGTCTGGCAATGGTGTACAGTACCAGGTCCTCCAAGGGTACTTGGATTATTGGGCATTGGTCCACGAGCTTGGGTTGGTACTCATCATTGGGCAAGTCAGGAGTTGTGTGGGAAGAGCTTGGCTTGCTTAATGCTCTCCCCAGGCTTCTCCCTCATCTTGATTGCCTTGTGTGGCGGTGATACAGAAATGAGTACAATTTGACTGGCCATTTTTTCCATTCCCATGTCCATTTGAGCTTGTGGGATTATGGTTGGTGTCTTTCCTGTTGCTTCCAGGGGGTGATCAAGTGGAGCGCCTGCCTGTGTGAGAATCCTTGGGTCTCTCTTGTTTTCCAGTTTGTGCCATATGGAGGGCATTGTATGTTTGTTCTTCTTTCTCTGCTTTGCAGTACAGGCTTTGTAGGTTGATCACTTGGTCCAGGTTCATGCGTCTCATTACATGCAACTTAAGGGCGTCATAGTACACAAGGCGTGTAGTTGGGGTATCAAAGGCTATGTCAGAGGGTGCACAGAGTCATAGTTCCTTGTAGGCGCGGGTGAGCTCCTTCACAGTGCCTGTCTGGGTTGGTTTCTTTACTTGGCACATGATCATGAGTGCTGTGTCCTTAAGCATGAACCTTGTCAAGAAGTCTTTCTTGAAGGTATCTAAGTTCTTGTTGATGTGTTCTTTGTGCCACTTGTCACACCAGGTACCAGTGTTGTGGGTCAGTCAGATGGAGATTTCTGCAATACAAAATTGCTGTGGGCATTCCATCTGGGCCAGTTTGCTCTGGGTGGACTGGATCCATGTTTCAGCGTTGTTGTCATTGGCCCCAGCAAAAGGTTCAAAGCAGGTCTTTACAGTCTTTGGGCTACGTAAGTGGGCATGGTGTTTTTGTTGGCTTGTTGCAGAATAGAGGAGGGAGCCTGAAAGAAACCTTGTGCAGACATGGCATTGATGGCGGATAGTGGAATCACCATGTTCTAGTACAGGACAAAGCCATCAGGTATCTTGGCACCAGGAGTGTACAGGGTCCAGTCCAGCAGGAGGCTATACATAATTCTGTCAAGGATTTGTTGGCTGCAGCGGGTACAGGTAACAGGCAGATTTTTACAAGATAAGGTAGGATGGAGAACCTACCTGTGCTACCAATGTTGTAACTGTGCTATTTTAGCAGAGTTACAAGGGGGAAAATATTTAGAAACTATATAATAATCTTTATTGAGAGATAGTGATTATATAGTTATTGTGAATCAAGGATAACAGGAACATGATTGTGTTGATCACACGGCTAGATGGTGAAGGGGGTGGATTGATCCTGGTAATGAGTCAAGTGCCAAAACAAGATATCCACCATAAGGTATCATCATCTGTTCATGTTGCTGGATTTGGCAATTTGAGTTGACTTCCTAGTCTGGCTTTGAGTGGCCAGGTAATTGAATTGCGGGTGACAAACCCACTTGTTCAGAACTTTGCTGGCAGGTCAAGCCTGCTGTTTCAACAATCTCTCTCCTGAGGATAGACAAAAGGCCGTGCTCATCACTTTCAAAGGACTTTTTGGGCCTACACACATGCCGCAAGGGCTCTGCAATGCCCTGGCTACTTTCCAACAAGCCATGGACTCCATCCTCTAATATTTAAAGCTCTCATGTGTCCTAGTGTACTTAAAAATATAACAGTCTTCAGCGCTACCTTTACAGGTCACCTGGCTCACCTCAAGGAAGTGTTCATAAAGATTTGAGAGACTGGCCTTAAGTTAAAGCCATCTAAGTGTGTTTTCTTCAAGGAATGCCTTGAATTCTTGGGCCATGAGGTAACCCAGACTGGGATTTGCCCAATGACCAAGAAAATTTGAGGTCATTGAAAAAATGCTTTGGCCCACCAATCTGCAATAGGTTCAAGTCTTTCTGGGTATGATGGGATACTACAGACAGTTAATCCCCAACTTTGCCAACACTAGTGAGCCTTTGGTCCAAACGCTGTGTAACTTCCCTTTCAAAACAACTGCTAGACAGCAACAAGCCTTTGAGACCCTCAAGCAAAAACTCAAAGAGGCTCCCATCCTAGTATATCCTGGCTACAATAAGTGTTCATCCTATATTGTCAGGAATGCCTTTGCTACCTTTCCTGACAACAACAAGGAAATCTTGATAGTTCCAGGGTCTGGAAATCCTTCTCCTAATTTGGAATTTTCCCCAGGTCCTAGAAATGGTTTATTAGTTTGTAATATCAGCTCTAAGTTACCTTTAAATGGCCTTGGTTCAAGCCCGGAGGCCATTTCCTTTGCCAACACGGGGATCAAACCCAGGTCCTCTTGCTTGCTTTTTGATCACCTAAACAATGCTAGTATTTCAAATTCAAAATTATCTTTGCCTGCACACAAGATGGCTTCCTACAGCCAATCAGATGTTACGCCCAGTTTAGGACTTTCCAAAATCACTTTTGATTCAAATTTCAACGCCGTAAACTATCAACAGGGCTCTGTAGTTGTCCTGGTTAATCCAGACAACAGAGCCTCTCCTTCTGGTGAGGTGTATAACCGCCAGGAGCCCCCCCCTAAGCTCAGATCTTGAACAGCTGGGTTAAATGATACCTAGCTGTTTGGGAAGGCTTTAGGGGTGTTATTATCAGTTAAAAAAATGACTTTTATGTTGTTTTTTGTGGAAGATTTTCCTTGCCAAGGTTTCCCCCCAATATCCCTTCAAATCTCTCCAACATTTTCCCCATTCCCCTTATGAGCTGCAGTTTAAAGGTCTTATAAAGCCTATATAAGGCTCCATCTTCCAATATGATAGTTGTTTAGTTAATAAAGTCAATTTCCTTTACCTAGTTGATTTATTTTTTGCCTGCTCTCCAGTCTTGAAATCCAACACCATGATACTACCCAAGTCTTCCCAATGGGGACCATTTGGGTATAAATGGTTGGTTTGGTTGCTCCTTGTCCAGTCCTTTACTGCAAGCATATCCCTTGGAACCAGAGCCAATTATGGTTCATCTCCTCTTAACTACCTTGACAAGTCATGGCGCTGAGTGATACCAGGTGTATGGTACACCGCCACTCCATTGTCACTGAATCCCCCCATTACAGAGGAACCGCAGGTCATGGGGGCCAGTCCTCCTGCTCCTTCCTTATTCCATCCTTTAGATTCTGTTTTCCTTCTCAGTTATATTTGAGCTTACTTCATTTTGGGAAGATTTAATCCTCTTTTGGGTCAATACCGCCTAATTGGAGAATTATTTCATATGGGAATGGTCTCTGTTCCAATTGGTTCTCTAGTCACAGGGTTGAATCCATCTGCAGCCATACACCTTTTGGGTGGTATGTTTCCAGCAGATGGGTTCCTGACATATATACTGATGCTAGTGACCTGGCTATTGGGGCTATCTTGGCTCAACTAGATGATGAAGGTGTGGATCATCCTATAGCTTATACTTCTTGTGACCATAACAAGCATGAGAAGAATTACAGTGTCACAGAGAAAGAATGTCTTGCTATGTTGCATGCTGTCAAGCAGCTCTGCCATTACTTATATGGCACCCATTTCACAATAGTCACTAACCATGTCTTGCTTAAGTGGTTACAACAGCTTAAGGAACCAGAAGGACGACTAGCTAGATATGCTCTCTGCCTGCAAGGCTACAACTTTACTATGCTACACTGTCCCGGGATTCAACATCAAAACACTGATGGATTGTCCAGAATTCCCATCCTTGTGCTACACCCTGCTGAGGCTAATTGACTATATGAACTAATTTTATATCCTTCCTCATGGCTAACAAGATGGAAGAAGTTTATATTGCCCTATCCAAACTATCTGAAGACCCGCTCATTTGTGACAACCAGATTTTCAAGAAAGTACGGGACTTCTACCTACCTTATGTACGGCCTAGTCTTTGCCTTTTGTTAGTGCTTAAAGCTCATAAGGAGACAAGACATGGAGGCATTGCCAATACCTATGACTGACTCCAGAAAAACTATTTCTGGGAGAAACTTTGCCTTCTGATTCCAGATGTCATTGCTAGTTGCCATGATTGTCAGCTTCAACAACCTCAAGCTGCCTCTCACAAGTTCAAGCTAGTCATCCCTCAACATGCATTTCATACTGTCAGCATTGATGCTGTGGGGCCTCTCCCCTGCTCCTGCTCTGGTTGCCACTTTATCCTAATTGCTGTTGATCATTTTAGCAAGTGGGTAGAAGCTCGCCCTACTAAGAACATCACTGCCCAGACAACCTCTGTCTTTCTGTTGCAATATGTATTCTTTTGCCATGGCTGTCCTCAAGTGTTGTTGTCTGACAATGGGACTAACTTCAATGCCAAGTTAGCGACCTCTTTTGTTGAAGCCTTGGGGTCTCACCAGTCTTCCTCTGCCCCCTATAATCCTTCCACCAATGGGGGGGGTTGAGCGCGCAAACTCAACTCTGGTTTCTATCATGAGGAAACTCACTTACTCTGACACTGCAAACTGGGATCTATACTTACCTGCTGCTCTCTTTGTGTATTGCCTTAGCAAACATCATATCACTGGGTACTCTCCCTTTGCTATTCAATATGGGCGTGAGGCCACCACTCCGTTGCTCCTGGGGGCTCCCCTCCTCTGATAAGGCTGTGAACCCAGATGAGTATATCAAAGATTTAGTCAATTGCATCATTGATATACAACCTACTGAATACACCTCTGCGTACAAGACCAAGATTCTTGAGCTCTCTCCTGATAATGCTGGACGCTCTTTCTTGCCTGAGTTCAATATTGGGGACCATGTTCTCTACTATCAGCATAGAGTAGGAGGACGCGCTCACAAGTTATATATGTTGTGGGTTGGACCTCTGGAAGTGACCTTCAAGCAAGGATCAGAGTACACTGTGAAACTCCTCTCTAGTGGTCAACTTTTTTCCCAAGTTCATGCTTAGTTCCTCCACAAGTACTACCCCCCTAAGGCTAATCTAGAGGGGGCAATGTTGTGAATGCTGCCATTCACCATGTTTTGATTTTGCCTTTGATGGGCTATTTTGAGGACAAATCTCTCTCTTTTGCTTTTGCCCTTTGAAATGAGTCTGGCTCCAAATTGGGAAATTCAATTGTTCAGTTTTCTGATCCTGCGCAACTCACTTGCCCCACTAATGCTGGTGGCAAGTGATCCTACCATACATTTACTGCTTTTTGTTAAAGCTACACAGTATATATTCCATTTTTCTTTTACCAATAAAAATTAAGTTCTATTCACATTTTTGTCTTTGTGTCTTCATATACTTTGGCGCCTCTCTAGCCATGTCTAGAAGATATTATTCAAGCAGGGCCACAAGCTAATTGTATAGCCTTCCCTTCCATTCTAACTGAGACTTAGTATAAATCCAATCCTAAGGTTAGGATTCCCAGTTGTGTATCTGTGCTGCGCCTCAGGTCATGATAAATATATAGTGGTTTTCAATACCACAAAACAGTAATAGGATAGTAGGATCACTTGCCACAAGCATGAGTGGGGCAAGTGAGTTGAGCAGGATTAAGAAACCAAACAGTTGAATTCCCCAATTTGGAGCCAGACTCATTTCAAGGGGCAAAAGCAAAAGCAAGAGGTTTGCCCTTGAAATAACCCATCAAAGGCAAAATCAAAACATGGTGAATGGCGGCATTCATAACATTGCCCCCTCTAGATTAGCCTTAGGGGGTAGTACTTGCAGAGGAACTTAGCATGCACTTGGGCAAACAGTTGACTACTAAAGAGGAGTTTCACAGTGTATTCAGATCCTATTTTGAAGGTCACTTCCAAAGGTCCAAACCACAATGTATCTATCTTGTGAGCGCGTCCCCCTACTCTATGCTGATAGTAGAGAACGTGGTCCCCAATATTAAACTCAGGCAAGAAAGAGCAATCCAGCATTGTCAGGAGAGAGCTCAAATACCTTGGTCTTATATGCAGACATGTAGGCAATAGCTTGTATATCAATGATGCAATTGACAAAATCTTTGATATGGTCATCAGGGTTCATAGCCTTATCAGAGGAGAGTAGGGCCCCCCAGGAGCAGCAGAGTGGTGGCCTCACACCCATACAGCATAGCAAAGGGGAAGTACCCGGTGACACAATGTTTGCTAAGGCAATAAGCAAAGAGAGTAGCAGGTGTTGGAAATTACACCATTAATGCTATTTCAATATGGCCTTCAAATAGTGATAAATGCAAAGATTTGGTTGGTTTTGCTTTTGACTTCAGAAATTCCTTGCCTTCTGTAAATAGGTCTTTTCTATTGTCCGCCCATTCCAGATTACTATACCAGCCCTCAACTGATCCTGGTATGGCTTCACCCCAACGTGATCCCCTCTGCCACTCTGTCTACCTAATGAGTGATCATCAACCCTTGTCTACTATTTAAGTGGAATCATTTCTCTTAATAAAGACAAGTTTATCCACATTTGCATTGGCTTTAATATTCTTAAAGAATTTTCCTTACTTTTTGCCAAAAAGGAATTCCACATCTTGTATTCCAGGAAATTAAGGTATGTGCCCTTAATTTTGCCCTGAAGGCTAACCCAAGGCCAGCTTTGAACCTGAAATCTTTTGTTATAAAGATTTTCTGCCGTGTCCTTCTGGATGTTGTCCCCAGGAGCCAAACACAACAAGATGGTGCTCACTACAGGGCTGCAAGCCCCTTAGTTACCCTCTTCTCATGTGCATTCTCTGTTCCTTCCCCCTTTGTTTCTTAAGTACCCAAGCAACCTAAAGTTTCTAGTCCTCCTCTAGAAGAAGATATCACCAATGCCCCCTCAACTCCCATGGTAATAGTGTTGTCTCCTGGGCCCACTTGGGCCCTCCTTCCAGCTTTTTCACTCAATTATGAGCAAGCTCATGCTGCTGCCTGCTCCACACAGGCACTGTGGCCATGCACACTATCCCTGGTCTCTGTCCTGTGTATGCTTCCAAAGATTTGTATTCCTTCCTTTTAGACTTTGGTTTCCCCTCCCGCGCTGATGGAATTGATGGAGACTATTGGCATGTTGGTTAACCAATTCATCCAATCTGTGCTGGTCTATCATCAGTTGGTGTTGGGGTCAAAAAACCATCTCTTGACTGCTGTAGCCACCGCTATTTCCAACAATCATGCACAAAATATGGCCTATCAAGAATGATCTCATAGTCTATTTGCTTGCATTTCAGATAAACAGTGCAACTTAATAGCTTCACAAAAGTATTTGACCTTGTCCCTAAACTCTCCTTGCTCCCTGGTTATATCAAGGATTGACTGTGAAAACTGAATGATCACCAAGCTACCTGGTGTGATCAGATAGAGTCAACTTTTCTAAAGTATTGTCAAGACTTCAAGACCTTAGTTACCAAACTCAATCAGTTTCAAGAGCATGTTAATTCCCAGCTCAAGTTGGTTGGGACCCATGTCAATTAATTGGGGCCAGCATCTGCACTTATAATATGGTTTGGACAAGGCTGTGTTAGGAAACACTCTGTGTCAGGTTCAAAACTACATTGACAATAGAGTGGCTTCCCTTGAAGTGAATCCGCCTGCTCCTTTGGTTGATGGCCTGTCCACCTTTGAGGCTAAGGTATGGGAAGCCATAGCCAAACTCAAAGCCACTACTTGACGTCAAGCCTCTTTCCCAAACCCTCCGCCTTTTGAACCTATGCCTGATCCTTGCATTGTCATGCTAACAGACCAAGTAGCTACTTTGCAAGTCAATATTGAGTATTTGAGACAACGCCTCTCTGACCCTGATGATTATTCCTCTGAATCTGATGGCAAAGGGGAGGCTGAGGTCACTGGTACACCTACCCACTTTGATCATGGGTGTTGCCCTGGACTGGAAGGCCAACCCCATGTCAACTGTGCTCTTGCCTTGGATCATTTAGCGGCAGTAAAAAATGATGTTGCAGATAGGCAAGATGTTCCAGAACGCAAGTTGCAGAACCTCTCTTGCTTAACAGAAACAATAAATAGACAAGTTACCCCTCTGGCTGCTCAAACAACTTCTCTGGTTACTTGTATCAATGGGGTTGCGGGCACATTGGCAGTCCAAAAAATCAAGATCAAAGAATTTGGAGCTGCTGCCACTACCGCCTGGGATATCAGTAGACAGAACAGCTCTACCCTAGACACCCTAGAAGAGAGCCTAAAAATTCTCTGGGCTAGACAATCTGCTGCTGAATCTGAGTTTCAGAACAATCCACACATCAAAATTCTCAACCTGGGTGACAACAGCCAATCCACTTCCTTGTCCTTTGACCCAAACTACAAGCCAACCTTCAAGCAGATATTTGACCCTAAACCCTCTACTGTGGTGATCCACATGTGTGCTGCTTTGCAGGCAAGGGCTGATTTGGCTTCAAATAAAGACAATATGCTGAAGAGTGACAATGTGTGGTTAGCCGGTGACGCTGTAAACTAGTAGGTGACATAGGGCTGCTAGGGGTAAGTAAGGTGATCCTAGTAGGTAACATAGGACTACTAGGGTAAGTGAGGTGAGCCTAGTAGGTAACATGGTCTA
The DNA here is from genome assembly GCA_014839935.2 of Entomophthora muscae. Lineage (NCBI taxonomy): Eukaryota > Fungi > Entomophthoromycota > Entomophthoromycetes > Entomophthorales > Entomophthoraceae > Entomophthora > Entomophthora muscae. The sequence continues at coordinate 186,763 of QTSX02001476.1, forward strand.
CTAGGGTAAGTAAGGCCTGCCTGGTAGGTAACATAGGACTACCAGGGGCAGATGTTGCCTCTTCCCAGCAGAAGATATTGGCTGCTTTGGGGCTATAGTGCTTCACCCCGCAGGGAACTGTAGCTGTAAAAGGGTAAAGAATGAGATAGCTAGCAGGGAACTTTGTCTGTTTGAGGTGGAGTAGGTTTTGGGCCCCTGGCAGGTAACACAGGCTGCCAGGGAGGGGAAGATCTCTGAGGGCTCCATGTACTCTAATACGCTTACAGGATGTCTGTGAGCAAGCACCCTATCTAGTGGACTGATAGGGTGTCCTTGTTTATGCCCCTATGGGAGCTTTGGGGAGACCCAAGGTGAGCATTGGAGGGTATAGATTTGCTCAGAGGTGTCACCAAGGCGGCTTGCTTGGGGAAGCAAGCTGCAGAACTTGGCGTTATCAGGTCTCTGGGAAGTAGAGCTGATTACTCTGCAACTGAAAGCCCAGACTTAATCACCTGGGTGAGTAAAGATAACGCATAGACATCGATCTATGGTTGAAGGGCATAAGTGGACTGCCACTTGTGAGGGCCAAGTCAAACGCCAGTTTAATGTAGACTCATGCCTGGGTCTACAAGTTCTGGTAATGGGGGCTGAGATAAAGAACCAAGGTGGTTCACAGAATTAACAGAGAAAACTAGCAAGAGGTACTGTTTGATCACAGTGTAAGCTAGTTGATGGACTGTTAATTCATATTGAATGGAATGAACCAATATGGTTCAGTGTGTAGAAGGAACAAAGAAGGTTCCTAGTGAGGATTTGTTAAGGAACTGGTTGAGGATAAGTGGAAGGACAAGAAGATTATGATGCAGGACTAGCTGATCATAGAGCAGGATGACCAAAGAGCCAGAAGTTGGTTCTGAAGAACTGAAGAGCTGAGAGGGTGAACTAGCTGGACTGGATGCAGAGGCTGGAAGAGCTGGTTTTAGTAACTTTTGAGAAAAAATTCAGATAAAAAGAAGCAGTTAAAGAATAATTAAATACTGCTTGATTATTATTAAAAAAGGATTGAAAATCATATAATAAAAAAGAAAGAGAAGGAAAAAAACATATAGTTTGTTAGAACTATATGTTATTTTAAAAAAGAAGGAGTGAGGAGGAAATAGGCCAGAAAGAAGCCAGAAGAAGAACAGAGAAAATGTAAGGGCAAAAGAGCAAATTTTGCCAAGAACAACTAGGAAAAACAAAAGGACAAGAAGCAGGCAGGTTTGAAGTTGAAAAACGTTGAGAGAAACACGGAGAAACGTTGAAAAATCAAAGGGTCAAAATTTGCCTAAGTAAAACATATGTGGAAGCACTCAAGATTTGCCAGGGAAGCGTGATGGGAATTATGGCAAAACTGTTTGAAACGCAGAGCAGTTGTTTATCCAGAGCAAGACAGCCTTGAGTTCAAACCAGGGCAAGGACAGGTCATCCGGGGAAACTTTTTTGGCAAAACTGTTGAATTGAGGCGTATTATTGGCTGCAAGCCAAGATTTATTTGATCAGTGTTTTGAGGGCTTTAACTTAAGAGTTAAAGACTAAAAAATGAGGAGCAGAAGCAGGAAATTCAGGGCTTTCATTGGCTGAAGTAAGTTTAAAGGTTTAATATATTATAGGAGAAGGAAAACAGGATAGTTTAAGCTTTGAAGAACCAGAGTTCTAAGAGAAGTTTTTGGTCTGAAATAAGGGGCTATAAAAGAGAGAGCTATCTGAGACTCTTCAGGGACTGGATCAAGTGGATTACAAAGGCCACAGAAGCTACAGAAGGAGCAAAAGACCAAGGATAGAAAACCAGAGCTAGAACAGACCGCAGAAGCCTAATATTGGAACACAGGAGTCCACAACCAAGGTGCAGGAGCCCAAGACCAAGTACAAGGAGTCCAAGAGATTATTAAAGGACTCCAAGTATTGGCACAACCCCTTTATTATCCCCTATCCCAAGGCTATATATCAGAAGGTTTCTACGGGGATCTTCCTTCTGACTGTGAATAAAGCGCCTATTACAATCCCTATCCAAATTTCCCGTGTAAAGAGAGAATATAAGTCCCATGAGTCAATTACCCCATATTTTCTATCCTAGCCCAGGGGATGACGAGTCCTATTGCCTAGGATGCAGGAAGTTTGCCTCTAGTAAATCTGCCCAGGAGGAGTGGGAGAAGGTGACAAGGCATTTGGAAATGACAAATAGAGGAAGAGAGTTCATTGGGGGGAGTTTGTGAGACTATTACAGAATTGGTATTGGCCTACAGAAGAGTTGGCGCCTGCTGAAGTGCAAGTGTACAGTGGAGACGCTTGCTTAGTGATTGGGAAGATATTGGAGGAGTTTGCCCTTATGCAAGCCAAGTATAAGCTCCTCACCAATCATTCACCACTGTTGGGGAATGACAACTCCTCCAAACTGGTCCCTGGCTACAACCCAGGACACACTTTGGGGACTGGTGACCAGGAGCCCCACATCTATCATTGCGGCCTTTCTGACAATCTACAAGACTACAATGTGTAAGGCTACTGACAAGCTTAAAAAGGAGCATATTATTACCTGCCTTCATCCTACGTGCCAAGAAGTTGTGGTCCCCAAGCTTCCATCCATTGTCACTTGAGAAGGCAAATGTAGTAATTTTGACTCCCTGGTGATTGACTCCCTGGTACTTGATACTTTTTCAAGTACCAAGGAGTTGAGTGCCGCATATGTGAATCTATTAGTATTTTTGGCTTAACTGATTTTAAGCTAATTTTTACTAGTAATTTAGGGGTTCAACCCAAAAACCAAGGTTAAATTTACTTAAACTTGACTCTGTTTAATAATTTGGTTAGCTAAAATACCAATTTAAGGGGCAATTTATAAGTAAATTTACTAATAGAAATGAAAAACTTGTGTTTGAAACTCTAATACAAAAAGTGACTAGTTTGACACTTTTTAAGCCAAATTTTAATTTTATTAATAAAATACATACTGTAAATTCAGAACTTAAATGTAAAAATGCAGGATTATCAAAATCCTTGGTCCAAATTTTGAATCACTTATGCAGGCAACTCAGCTGAGTGAAAAAATAAAATATTTAATAAAATCAACAATTTATTTTGACTTTTTTTTTGATTTATTTAAATTGGCAAATTTTGAATCTCTTGAGCAGATAACTCAACTAACAAAAGACAAAACTCAGCAAACAAATTTGGGATACATGAATCAGAAATGCGGGATTATTATGTACAATTCAAGATTTCCTGTATGTCAAACAGATCATAGACATCATGTAAAAATTAACAAATCTGAAATTGTGGGATTGTCAAATCCAAGAACCAAGTTTCAAATCATAATTACAGTGAATTTGAAATAAATATAATTTATGAATGTCACAAAAAAGGATGTTAAAGAATCTAGAGTGAATTTGTGCTGATTTTTTTAGGAATCACAGACATTCTCAAAAATCACCCTATTCCATTTTAGTGTGGCTAAAATTTAGATCCTACTATTCATAAAATTACCATATTTAAAAATAAAATTGACTAAAATATTCATTCCTCTTTTTGAGTTTAAGTTTTTTAATAAAATTTTATTATGTCTTCTTCCAATAACAACCAAGTCAACAAGCTGTTCCCTGGCCTTGAAAAAATCAGCAGGGCTATGCTGGGTCTTCTAATAGTGAAGCTTTCTCTATGGCCACTCCCAACCTGCAGTCCCCTCTGCAAGCACCACCCAGAAGTGTGTTCTTTCTCCTGCGTCCTCAAACATGGCCCTGTTTGCCCATCACACACAGGCAGCCGCCAACCCAAATCCTGTATCAACACTAGCATCTGGAACCAATCATTTGAGCCATGGGGCCACCAATGGAAGCCAGAATCCAGAAACAGCCAATCAGATGGCACTGTCTGGTTCTCAAGCCAAACACACTCTGCCTCCAGTTAATCAGCCTGCTAGACGCAGAAGAAAATTAATCACTCCAGAGATTTTTCTTGAAATGGTTGAAAAGCAAGGGATGCTTATGTCCATAGGGGAAATTTCAGCCGCAATGGGTTTTGCAAAGTCCACTGTGGCTGCAACCCTGCAAGCCCACGCCAACTGTGGCTCCCTACCAAGAAGACCCCAACTGGTGCCCGTACTTTGACTGAAGGTGACACAGCCCATCCCCTTATGATGATCATTATGGAACATGACCCATGGATGCCCCTGGTCCAGGTACGTCTCCAGCTGGGACTCCACGGCATCTTCACCAACAAAAAAACAGTGAATTTGTGGATGCACAGAGTTGTGGTTGCCGCCAGAATCCTATCTAATCAGGTTCTTGGTGGCCCCAGTTTGATGGATACTGACCCATACAATTTGACCATCATCAATTTTATTAAAGGGAGAGCAATGAGGGCCTGTAATGACATCATCTTCCTATCATATGCTAAGATTTCTGCAAGTATCCAAGACTATGGAGAGAAGCATATCCAGTCTGACGTGTACAAGCGCGGCCCAATCTTATATTGTTTTGTTGGGGTTTTATTGGCAGTTTTCCCATTGGGCTTCAATTATTACTTGGCAATATCAAACACCACAGATGGGTATGCCTATCAGACAGAGCTCAAGGCCATGCTGGAAGAGTGGGCCACACAAAACGCTGTGCACACAGTTGTACTGAGTGCTGAGATGGAGCAACAGGAATGGGCAACCCAAGAAATCAGGGCTGTGGGGCATACCTGTTGGTCCTACCCCATCAACCACGCTGACATGCATCTTGCAGATATATGTCTCTACAATTTTGGTTCTGCCCTCAGGTGCTTAAAGCCTGCTACCTATAACAAACTATGCACCCAAATTGATAAGGAGTTTGAGCTTTTCCCTTCTGTGTCTGTCCAGGACTTATTTGATCTCATCATCTTCTATGCAAGTGATAGTGATAAGTCCAGAAAGGACCCCTGCCTCCCCCCACGCCAGTCCATCCGTTTTATCAAGCCAGTATATGTGACAGAAGAAGAATTTGAGCAATTGAAGCAATCAGCTCTTGCTGCCCCTTCCCAGTCAACAAACCCTGCCTCCCCACCCCCCATCAAGCCACCTGCCTTCTAACCCTGAATCCCAAACCACCACCCATTCCCTCCCCACTATCTCTGATGCTGTCCCTTTCACAGGCGCAGATGAAGGCAATGTTCATTCTGCTCATTCCCTCCCCTTCCTGTCCTTTGATTAGTAAACAAATCTTTTCTTTGTGACAACTTATTAAAATTGATATCTCTCTTTCAATTCATAATTCATAATACTTTCTTTTTACATTATCAACATTTCCCATAATTAATACAATGTTGTACATTTTACAAATAGCTTAAAATTATTAGCATACATATTTTTCATCATTATTAATAAATTAAAGACCATAAATGTAAATATTGCATTAAAATATAGCAATTAGACTTCATTTCTTGATATTTTGATATTATGTGCATAACTCAATGCATTTTGTTTAATAAAATTCATTGTAAACTTGGCCTTTTCCATTATAATTTAATGAAATGGACTGTGTTTTATTAGAGAGTCATTAAGACTTAGTACAAATATGGATACATAGTGTATTTCATTAAATTATAATGGAAAAGGCCAAGTTTACAATGGATTTTATTAAAAAAAATGCATTGAGTTATGCACATAATATCAGAATATCAAGAGTTGAAGTCTAATTGCTATATTTTAATGCAATATTTACATTTATGGTCTTTAATTTACTAATGATGATGAAAAATATTCATGTGTTGAAGGTAGTACTATAAAAACCAGTTTTTTGATGTAATTCAAACAAAATGTCAAATATCTATAACTTAATAAACAAATTAGATTCAGCCCTCCAAAAGGTTGTCAAGATTGAATAAAACATAAGGGAAATTGTGGTAAATCAACTGGGAAATGAGGGAAGAGCCTTGGTCCAGCAAAGTGAAACTTCAAAAAATAGCCTGGGAACAATGGTTAACAAAGAACACAAAGAAATATTTTTAAATCTTCAAAAGGAAATACTCAAGCAGTTATATTTCAAAATTGAAAGTTACAACTTGTGGGAATTTGCAAAAACCAATAGAAAAAATACTCAAAAAATCAAACTAATTGAAGGAAATGAAATCCCACATAAAATAAACACAAATGAAGAGGAAACCAACCAAATGAAAACAGACAAAAATGAAACTCAGTCAAGAAGCAGGAGTGCTTCAAGAAATACTGAAAATTTATCAAATGAAAATCAAGCGAAGCACAAGTTGCAATAAATATAAGGAAAATTCAGCCTAGGAAATTAATGAAGAGCAGCCAGCACTCATGAAGTTTTCTGAGGTGGCGCCTGTGGCTGAGGGGGCCGCAGGGGAAACAATTAGTAAGTCTTTTTATGTTTTACTTATATTTATTTTAGTTATCACTAGGAATGGGGACAAGGTCACGGAAGTGGCAGCTTTTACACCAAGTTGGTTTTACAGGGGTTACCAGTCACTGGTAACCCCTGTAAAATAAATAAATAAAAACCAAATAAACAAAATAATTCAACAGAATATGAATAAGTTTTCAAACATTGAAGCTAAATATAGGGAATATTTACCACCTTCAGGGTGCTTGCTGTTGTTAAGGGAAGCATACAAAATAGGATCCAATATCAACTTCAAAGAAATGAATGAAATTTGATGGGATGTCAAGCTAAACTTTGATGAATATATCTATGAAAGCATTCAATGATTCCCATTTGCAAACATCAACAAATATGCAAAAAAAAACTTAATAAAAACAGACTTTTAAATAGGAACTGAATATCTAAAAACTGAAATTTTTAATGAAGTATTCAAGGCATTGTCAAATAAAATTGGGGATTCAGTCCTTGTGAACACATTTAAACCTTTATTTATTTTGTTTGCGGAGGCATGGGGGGCTAATACAAGTCAGGCGCCCCCCCCCCCGGAACCCTCTTCAAATTCAATCAAACTTTCTATATCAATAGATGAGTTCAAGTATTCAAAAAATTGTGCATGTTCTTGGAAAAATACACCTTGCAAAGAATTCATGTCACAGTATACCTGGGAATCCTCCTCCACTGCATATTAAAAACCAACGTCAAAAAGTTGGAGGATGTACCTATTCAAATAGACATATGACGCTTAGCACTCAAACGCCAGAAGACACCGCAGGGGTATAGGACAGTTGAGCACGTCATGTATGACTCTAATTGCATTGGCAACATTGTATGGGTACTATGTGCCCCTGCAAAAACCCTATTAATCAATTTGCTCACCTGGCTTCCTTTTATCAAACGTTCAACAACCACCGGGGTACAGGGTGCCACCCCTCTAGCAATTGCATCCAGGGTTGTCCACCACGTACAGAAGAGTATGTGGATCCAATTGGACGCTCTAGCCAAAAATCTAATTTTGGGGTATAATTCCCCGGAATAATTGCATTCCCCTTTGCAATTAGCATCCCCTTAATAAATATTTTTCCCTTGCAACTTAAATTTTATTTTTTTAAATTTTTTTATTTTAATATTAAAAAATTTCACTAAAATATGTAATATTAAAATTTCAATAGTAAAATTTTAATTTTAAATATTTAAATATTAAAATTTTAGTATCTAAAAGTTAATATTAAAATTTTAATATTACATATTTTAATATTGAATAAATCACAATTAAATAAAATAGTTAAATTTTGAATATTTAAACTTTAATAGATAAATTTTAAGATTTATAATTATAATTTTACTTTTAATATTTTTATTTTATTTTAAATTTTAGTAGGTAAATTATAATACTAATATATCTAAATATATTAAAAGACATTAGTTATAGTTGCAACCGCATCAAATAATAAAAATAAGTTAAAAATGTTTTTATTTACTAGATTGTCAAGTACAGGTTCATTTATTACATATACAAACAACAAGAATTGAATTTATCTGCATCATGCAGCCCGCTCCACTTATATTCTAAACAAGGGATTGTTTAGAACTCAAATTACCTTTCCCTTGTAATATGATTTGATAAATATATTTGATATGCTTGACCCGCGTCCTAAGTACTAATTAGTAAGTAATACATAAAAACCACTGGTGGTTGTTTTGTGTGGCTATAGTGGCACTGAAATAATAAGGATCAGATGATGGCCTGCAAGGTCTGGTTTGCAGCTTAAAAAAGCCAGAGTACCAACAAGGATTCATAATTATTTAAATAAAATTAATCTATTTCTATCTTTTTAATTTATTTATTTATTTGTTGACGCAACAGTCAATATAATATTCAGTACATTATAATAAAAATATATTCCTCATACCTGGTATAATTAATTTTAATTACCTTTTCTACATACTCTTGCATGTCTATAATACAATCAAACGTCATGTCATTATATATAAATAAAAAAAATTGAGTCCTACTAAAAACAAAATAAATAAAAATAAAAACAAATAAAACCTGTAGTGCTCATTTATCTGATTGGCTTGGAGGCCAGGGCTTTGGGGAGGAAGGATTCTGAGTGCTTGTAAAAAGCCACCACCACATTGGGTGGCATTGCAAATTGACTGACCTCAAGGATGTTGAAGAGATCCTTGGTGTCCTGAGGGAGGCCTTGATTCACCTTATTCTTGATCCAACCAAACACCTTCTTGATTGGGTTCAGAAATAGAGAATAGGGCATAAGGAAGAGGAGTCTCATTGGGCAGTCAGCCAGGCAGTGGCTGGCCAAATGGCTATTTTTATCAATTGACGGGAACTCAGACACAACCAGATCCACTTTGTGAAGCCCGACATTATCCAACACAACAATGTTGGTTGTACTGCGGTAATTGATCCAGAGATACACCTTAACAGTTCAGAGAAAATCAATAAATGTCCCGCTATTATGGGAACCCTTGATCATCTGATACTGATCCAACCTGCAAGGACCAAGAAGTGCTACTATGGAATAGGTCTGGGAACAGACAGCTTCACAATGGGCTACGCCGTCCTTGGACCCCTTCTTGACCCACCCATGCCTAGACCTGAGTGAGGAGAAAAACAACAATTTGTTGATGTAGAAAAATTGGACATTCCCAGTCTCCTTTAGTGCCAGATATGTCTTGGCATAAATGTGTCAATCCTTGATGGTCTTCTCATTGTTTCTGTTGTACAGCAAAACTCCCAGTAATTTCCAGGAGAAGCCCAAATCAACCATTGCTTTGTAAACAAGGGTTTTAGAAACAGAAAGCCCAAACTCTGTGGCAAGCATTGATTGGACAGCAAGTGAGTCCAGGTGACAATCCTTGGTAACCCACTGTTTTATTGCATCAATATGCACAGGTGGCAAGAGTTTGGGCTGCCGCTTAGCCTTGGCAGATTTTTCAATTTGCCTAGAGTTGCCATACTTGGTGTTGATGACAGCAATGTATCTGGACGTGACACCAAATTGGGACGCAATATCCTGAACCGCCATTCCCCTGCTCAAGAAGTTGAGGAGAGCTTCACGCTCACTATCCGTCAACCAACGCCAGCCCTTGGCAGGGTTTACGTCATCCTGGCTAGCAGGCTTGACACAGGGGATGAGGACCTTTGTGTAGAAGATGGGATCATGATTGGTTGCGCTGGCGCCGTCAATGGTGGCATACAATACAGGCACAGATGGCTCTTTGGTGGTGGCCAATGGCTCATAGGAGGTGTCAAAGGCGCAGGGGCAGGGTTTAGCAACTCTTGGATCAAGAGTGCAGGGCCAGGTGACAACTGGGTACATGGTGGAGGTGTATATAACCTCATTATTCCTGATGACCTTTGTGTATGAGAATTTGGTTGCAGGCCATGAGAGCAGTTTTTGTCTTGGATTGAGGCTGGTTGATTGGTCTTTGGATGTGGTAGGTGGTTGACTGGAAATGACGCCTTGGAAAGCCTGTGTGTTAGCATGACTCCCCTCAAGTTGGGTTCTGGGTCTATTCTTGGACCCTCTGGGACGCCCTTGTGGACAGGCTTCCCCACGGGCTGGTGCAGAAGCTGGTTGGGAATGTGATTGACGGTCCATAAAAATAAAATAAAAAATATATATTAGATTAAATATGTATTTATTTGGATTTATTGGTTTAGTTGTGAGTAGTTGTTTTCTCTTGATTTAGCCTTGAATAGTAGCAGATTTTCTATATCCGTGATTTGAAGTTTATAATATTGTATCCTTTCCAGTTTTGGATGATTTTAAAGTTTAATCACTTTTTATGTCTAAACATGGTTGTTGAGATTATATTTTTCATTTGATTTTATCCAGAGTGGAGCTTCTTTATTTGGGTTGGTGTTTCCTAGTGTGCTTACTTTACATTCAATTTGGATTCCAGCTCCTTCAATTAATATCTGAGTTTACTAGTGCCATTCAAAAGTAATTTGAAATTTGGTTCTTGGATTTGAAAATCCTGCAATTTCAAAAAACATAGTAAACTTAATGAAAATGGTTGATGGATTTGAACGCTTCAAATCTGATTCCAGTTAATTCATTTTGTTCATTGGAAATATGCAGTTTGACTTGAACTTTGCAAAGTGTCTATGAGTTCCCACATTTTCAAATATTCAAATAAATACTCAAAGAATTCAATTTAATTAAAAAAAGCCATCCTGCAAAAGTGATTTGAAATTTGGACCAAGGATTTGACCATCCTGCATTTTTATGTTTAGGTTCTGAATTTACTGTTTGCGCTTATATAAAAATTGTTATTTACTATTATATTTTTATTATTAGTGTCCATAGTCGTCAATTAGGCTCCCAAGCATCACTTAATGGATTTAGTGGTATAGACATTAATCAAATATACCACTTGTTTTACATTATGTCATTCCTGGGTTTGAGTATTAAGTGGTGCCACATAAATTAAGCCCAATTTATTAAGAGATTTCATATGTACTTTATAAAAAACGGAAACTCAACTCCCCCTCTGTTTGACTCTATCCACTTGCCACCCAATTGGTTTTGGATTTAACTAATCAAAGGCCTGGAATCAAGGCTAAATTAATATGTGACACACTATGAGCGCCACTCAACACTCACCCACTTGACACTTTAACTTGGGGATTAGTACAGAGAGCTTCTTAACGTTTTAACCAACACTATGGTAAAAAAGTCACTCCCAGTTCCTCACAGCACAAATTAAACACTAATAAACACCTTCCTACTCATTTACTTTTTTAACTTATGTTATATTTTTTATTTTTGAGCATATGAAACCTCCTTGCTTTTTGGTTAACTTTTGAACCTGTTTTAAATTTAAGCAAGTTTTATATGTAAAAAACATAGTAAATTTGATTTTTCTGCTCAACTCTGGCACACTTGACAGTGATAATTCAGCTTTTCCCAGCTGATTGACAGTGCCAAACTTGACACTTTACTATGTTTTGATTTTTCAACTCCCAAGAAAAAAAATCCACATAATAATTTTTTATTTTTTTGCAATTATAATCTACTACTTTTCCTGCTACTCTCCATATAATGTTCATATATTTTTTTGATTTTTAATTATACTTTTATATTGCTTTAGCACTAAGATGTCATGCTGAACCTAACATTTTTGATGCTTCATCATAAATTCACTTATTTTCTATCTTTTAAGCTTTATATCTATACTTTGAGTTTCTATTTTGCTTTTATTTACTTTGTTATGTTTTTTTTCTTGATAAATAAAACTTTATTTACATACTTTTCATTTAACTTTTACTTTGCTTTACCTCTGTGTTTCATATCTTTCACACTGTTTTATTTACAAAACTAAACTTTTCTTTAGACAAGATCAAACAAGAATAGCCAACAGTCCAAGCACCAAGCCTCCAAGGGCTCCAAATAAACTGCCTCCACTCCCAAGCGTGGCAAGAAGTCTACAAAGGCAAGTTCTCCAACCCCATCTTCTCCTACTCCTCCTCCCCCTCCCCTCCACCCTTGTCTTTCACATCCTCTTCCCTTTCCCCAAAAATTCCTCCCCCAATAAATCTGATGGTGATCTTACCAACCACTCCTTTTACCACTCAGAGGCCAACTCCAAGCCCATCAAGGAGCAATATACCAAGAATTCAAAGGCTGCCAAGGAGCCCACCTCTTCTTCTGATAAGAAAAAGAGAGGCTTCCAAGCAGGCCTCAAAGAACCCTTCCTAATAGAGCCGTGTAAATTAAGTCCAAGCTCAAATAAAAGTTGTGGGGATAAATTGCCCAGACTAAAATTAGAACCAAGAACAAAGATGTGCACTGAAGCTTTAAACCAACAAATCTACAAAAGAAAGGAACAAAATGCAAAATGAAGACAATTAACAACACAAAAAACAGGATATGTAAATGAACCACCAAAAAGAAATGATTTAGGGATAAGGGATACAAAACCTGCTGGTCCTGTGTGGAGACTTTTCTTAACCAAGCTAAGATGGCAGCTGTCATGGCCTGAGAAGGGGGTATTTTTGATCCCAGGGTAGCTTTCATATATTGGGGAATGACTTTATTGAGAGTAGGTAAAACTATCTGAAAACAAGTTTTCAGAGAGGAAATGGGAGGGATAATAACTCAACTGGGAGGGACAAACTTGAATCTGATTGGCCAGCCAGAAATATTTTCACTTCTTGGTTGAGGACTTCTGCAAAATTGTTGATGACGTCATAATTTGATATTTATGGGCAACCGGCTGGTCAACCGCCAAGCACCACTGGGTAGTGATATCTTGTAAACTTTAACACATAATTGTTTGGGCAAAATTCAGGGAGGTGTAGATTAATTCCTTCCCCATCAACAGGTGCAGCTTTGACCCATTTTTTGTCAATGACTAGATTTAAATCACTCAATACTTTCAAGGGTTTTGCTGCTTTTCTGTTCCCATTCTTCTTCTTTGGGCAATCTATCCCAGGCAAAAATGACACTACTGTGACACTTCCCCTCCTCCTCCTGATGGCTATTCCCCCCTCCCTCATCTGACTCCCAGGATAAGCCTGAGAAATATTCCAAGAAGTTCAAAGCTTCTGGTTGGTGGCTTGGGATCCACTGGCCATCCACAATATCTGCAATGTGGACAGAGAGTTAAAAGTCCTCAAGAGCTTCCCCTGTTTTCCCCCATCATATCAGTAAAGGGCAGCCCTGGCTATGTCACTGACAATTAAATTTTTAACTGTAATAATCAAAAGCGCGCCACCAAGAGCAAGCACTTTGTATGTGAGGATAAGACTTGCAGGGCCCAGTTGAACACTGAGGGTTGGGAACGGGTTACTGCTGAGAAGGGGGAGCACACCTGTGAGCCTCCTAATCACCTGATCACTTGTATGCTGAAGTGGTACCTGGTCCAAGTCATCCCAACCTCTGTGCATCAGATCTGGCCATCAAGGCCCTCCAACACCTGCAGCCCAACAATCTTAAGTTGGTGCCCACCCAGGAACAACTTGTTAAATTCATCAGCAATAAGTGTATTGCCGCCAATCCCCCCAAGGCTTTGGACGTCCTCTCAGAGCTTACGCTCACCCACAAGCTCAAGTAGCTTCCAAGTGGGGAGTGCTTCCTCCTCCATGATGATGGGCCCACCACCAAATACCGCATAAGCTGCTATGCCACCCAGAAGAACCTGCTGGAGTTAAAAAGGGCTTCAATCTGGATAGTTGATGGTACCTTTGCCACTTGCCCCCAGATGTTCAAGCAGCTCTGGATGATCCATGCCCAGATTGACATCTGGGTGATTCCACTTGTGTTCTTTCTTCTTCCTGGGGCCACTGAGGCCATCTACACCCATGCTTTATCCATCCTTTGCCAAGCACCTTCCCTCCTTCCTGAAAATAACAATGCCAAGAAGACCCCCCCCCCTACACCTGCGCCAACCCTCCTGTTGTTGAAAAGGACCAGGCCACCCTGGACTTGGAGAAAAAGGTAAGGCTGAGAGCTCTGGGGCCTCACATTTTCATCATGGACTTTGAGCCTGCTCAGTTCAATGCATTTGAGCAACTTTTTAGCAGGGAGTTGCAGGGGTGCCACTTCCACTTCTGCCAAGCAGTTGCGTGAAATGTGCAGGCCCAGGCTGAGCTTAGTAGGTTGAGCCGGAGGGACACTTTGGACACCTGCAAATTTGTGCTTGCACAATTCAGTGCCTTATCTTTTTTCAAGCCAGAGCACACTGTGCAGGGGTTCAAGGTTCTCTCAAATAATCCTTATATAGTGAAGCACTTGGATTTCAAGCCTTTCCTCAAGTACTTTGAGCCCCAGTGGATTGGGAAGGTTGTCACGCAGAGGCAAGGCAAGGCCTGCGCCAAGGCCAGTTGGAACCTTTACTGGTTGGCCATCAACAGGAAGCTCAAGACCACCTTGGCACTAGAGGCTTATCACAAGCATCTTAAGTCCAACTTTGGGCTTCATCCAAAGTTCAATAAGTTATTTTCCCTCCTGCAGCATGAGCAAGAGAAAACCATCTCCAAGCTCAGAGATCTCGCCAACCACGTCCCCCCACCAAGCCAATAACCTGCTCCACCCTCTTCACCAAGGCCATCCAGGGTGCAGCCAATCACAAGTATAAGGCCTCTGAGCTTAAGCAGCAGCTTGAGCTTATTGCCACTGCCCTCCTGGAAGGGGCTAAAATGAAAAGGGGAAATAAGAATGAAGAGTAAAATTGCTTGCTTGCTTGGTTATATGATTTTTACTTTTAACTTTTTAGCTTTAATTTTTACTTTTTAGTTTTAATCAATTAGTTTTTAGCTTTAATTTTTACTTTTTAGTTTTAATCAATTAGTTTTTAGCTTTAATTTTTCTATTTTTTTATTTAATTAGATAGTACTGATTATTTTATGCATACATGGCAAGTTTGAGATGAATAGTTATAGTTGAAAGTGATTGAAATATCTTAATTTTTGTTAATTTACTAGTAAAACCTAAAATATTCACATTTGTACTTATATGAACTATATAAAATAAATATTAATATTTCTTGATATTTTGCATAACTTCTATTGATGTGCTTATGTTTATTCCTGGCTTATTGGAATTTTATTTTTTATTATAATCAAAAATACTTTTATAATTAAGAGTGTAAATTACATAGTAAAATGAGAAACATTTTCTTATTTATCCTTATTTACATTAGTTTAAATACACTTTATATTGCATTTTTGAGCTCTCTGGGGTCACTTTAGTATACTATAGCTGTAAAGCTTAATTTTTATATTAAAATTTTTTGGTACATCAAGATATGTTAATTAAAAAAGTGTCAATTTCCAGTTCTCAATCAGGGGAAAAGCTGAATTCTCACTTTACTATAGTGTTGAGCACCATGTAGTCAAACTTACCAAAGTTGCCCTTGAGAAGACATGAAACGCCTCCTTATTGAGGAATTTGGAGGAGATCTTAGCTTGGAGGTTAAGAAAGATACATTTATGCACATTGCCTTTAAGCCCAAGGAAATCCTGGCTGAGTTTTATGACCACTTCTATATTAAAGGACAACAGTTAATAACCAGTCATCAGTTAACCCCTGTGAAGCCTACACAGCATGTTCAAACGCTTTAAAGGTGGATCAGCTTCTGTGCCTGCACTTTAAGGCGCACAAAGCTTCTCTTACGTCCATGAAGAGTATTAAGACCCCTTTGCAAGACATGCATTTGACCCATGGAGGTACTGTGGTTTGCAAGAATAAGGACAGTAATGCTGGGATCACCTCTTGTACTCCATGCATGATGACTCTGGGCTCAGGTGGACATCCTAAGAGGCAAGGATGTCATAACTGTGGTCAAATAGGGCACCACTTGCGTACCTGCACTAATCCCCAGGTAGAAGGTTGTGACCCTAAGGAACAGGCAGGAAAAGAGAGGTCAGCTTAGAGGCAGAGACATTCTCTGCTGACCAATCTCCTCTGTCTCCTCCTGATCCTCCCTCTGACAAGGAATCTCCTCCTTCCTCTGGCCTAACTATCCTTCACCTGTTTCACAATCTTTCTGGTGATTCTGAGCCTGAAGATTCTGACTGCAATGAATCAGATAGTTATAACTACTCTGTTCTGGCTGTCCCAGAAACTGTGTCTGTTCCTTACAAGCTTTTCTCAGGGAAAACCACCACTATCTCTTGCACACCTTCAGTCAAAGCCAAGGCTGTGGTGGCCTGTCCCTACCTGGCCCAGGCTCATTTACCACCTGTCTTGATAGACTCTTCTGAAGAAGCCGCTGAGCTAACTGAAACCCTCTTTCAGAACATGGCTGTATCTCTTCCCTTGAAGACTGTGTATAAGGAAATCCCTGCCTTAAAAGGCATGTTAGCTAAATGGGAGAAAGAGCTAGAAGCTATGTAGTATGTGTTGGCTGTCTTGCCTCCTTTGGAAAAGATACTACTTGTGTGGAAGTATTGATCCAAAAGGTTAAAATCAAAACCATTCTAGACACAGGTTCTCCAGTCAACATGGTATCATCCAAGCTAATAAAGAAGCTTAAGCTGGCTCCTGACCTCAACTACACTCAATCATATAGTACTGCTGTCATAGCTCAAACCTGAGTCATTGGTGCCTACTCCTCTCTGCCAATGAGGTTTGGGAAACTCCTCATTGCATCTTCTGCTGTTGTCCTAGAGAACAAAAGCTATGATCTCCTGGTTGGCACACAATTTCTCCGTGAATATTATGGGATTGTAAACCTTTGAGATGAGTATATATTGCTCTTAGGATATGAGGTCCTTTTAATTTTTTAAGAGCCTCCGCGCCTACCAGGCAAATGCCTTAAGACTTGTGTGCTCAAGTACCCCACAAGTATCTTCTTGCTCAAGTACAGAACTCACTCCTCCAATATGTGTTTCCCTCCTCCTTCTTGTCCTGCAGAGGAAGGTGTGCCTCTCCTTGCCCCTGCAGCTATTACCATCCCTCCAGGCTCCCAGGTGATTATAGACTCTCAGATATCTTATGAACTGCCTGAGAAATCATTCTTGTAATTGTACTCTCCTGAGTCTCTCAGCCGCAAAGAGCATATAATTATGCCCAGGGATCTTAGACCAAACCCATAAGGAGCCTGTGCAGTTGCTGCTAGCTAACCAGACTTTTTTGCCTATGAAAGTATTGTAGGGCCAAGTTGTAGGACACAGACGCATATTAGAGGCAGAACAGGTGGCGTCCCTCTATCCTTTTGAAACCTTCAGCAACTTCAATCTCCCTGAAAAAACCCTCAGATTCTCTCCCTGTTCACAGCTGCCAACTTCTCACAATTGTCATCCATTCAACAAAAAGATGTTCTGGATCTACTTGACTAGTTTAGCAATATCTTTGCCTCTGGACCTACAAACTATGGCCTAGCCAAAGGAGTCATCCATCAGATTGATACTAGTGATGCACTGGCTTTTTGTGCCAAGCCATACCGCTGTAGTAGGGTAGAGGATTCTCAGGTTTCCAAGGAGCTTAAAAAACTCTTAGATTCTGGACTCTTGGCTTCCTCTCAAAGCCTGTGGGCCTCCCCCTTATTAATTCTCAAGAAAAAAGATGGGGGCCACTGCATTGTGATGGATTACTGCCGCCTAAACTTGCTCACAAAGAAAGACTCATACCCCTAGCCTAGAATTGATGATGCTCTCAGACAACTGGGCAGTTCAAAATTCTTCTCTGCTATGGATTTAGCTTCTGGATACTGGCAGGTTGAATTGTCATCAGAATACCAAAAAAAGACTGCTTTCATCACCTTTGAGGGGCTCTATGAACCTACTCAAATGCCCCAAGGACTCTGCAATGCCCTGGCTACGTTTCAAAGGGCTATAGATTCCATCTTACGAGGCCTAAAGCTCTCTTGTGTCCTTGTATATCTTGATGATATCACCATATTCAGTTCCACCTTTACCAACCACTTAGAACACCTCAAGGCTGTCTTCATTAAGATTCAAGAGGCTGGCTTGAAACTCAAACTCTCCAAATGCTCCTTTCTTAAAGAGCAACTTAAATTCCTGGGTCATGAGGTCACCCAAACTGAAATCTGCCCCATGAATACTAAGGTGGAAGCCATTGACAAGATGCTGTCTCCCACAAATCTACAGGAGGTCCAAGTATTTCTTGATATGATAGGGTACTATCAGCAGTTCATTCCTGACTTTACTGAATTGAATGAACCCCTTGTCTAGCTCCTTTGCAATGTCCCCTTTGAGTGGACTGACAGTCAGCAGCAATTGTTTGAAGCGCTAAAGCCAAGCTCAAAGAGGCTCCTATCCTAGTCTACCCCAATTATGATAAAGAGTTTATCTTATACACTGACATAAGCAGAGTAGCTGTGGATGCCATCTTAGCCCAGCTCAACAACAAAGGCGTGGATAGACCTGTGGCTTATTCTTCCCAAGTCCTCAACAAACACAAGAAGAACAATAGTGTCACTGAGAAGGAATGTCTGGTAGTGTTGCATGCTTTAAAGCAATTCAGGAACTACATTTACAGAATTCACTTCACTGTGGTCACAGGCCACTCCTCTCTTAAATGGCTGCAGCAACTAAAGGAACCCAAAGGTCAATTAGCATGTTGGGCTCTGCAACTACAAGGATACAATTTCACTGTGGTACATTGTCCTGGTGCACAACATCATAATGCTGATGGTTTTTCAAGGATGCTCATACTATCTATACATCCTGAAGACCTGATTGCCTATACAAGTTAATAGGGTATCCTGACTCCTGGACCACTGAGCCAGAAGGCATCCAATTGGCCCTACAGACCCTATCTAAGAATACTGTAATTCAAGATAGACAACTCTTCAAGAAATTCAACAATGCCTATCTGCCCTAAATTTGTCCTAGCATGAGAATAGCTATTATCTTCTAAGCTCACATTGATACTTAACATGGAGGTATAGCAAAAAACCCCGACTGGCTATGCAAAAACTTCTATTGGGAAAACCTGCGCCTTCTAATCCCTGATGTCCTTGCCTCATGTCATTCTTGTCAGCTCCAACAACTCTAACCTTCCCAACATTAATTCAAACACATCCCCCCTAAACATGCCTTCTACACTGTGATTATTGATGCTGTTGGGCCTCTCTCTTGTTCTAGGTCTGGGTGTTGTTTTATCTTGATAACTGTAGACTATTTTAGCAAGTGGGTCAAAGCCAGAGCCATAAAAGATATAACTGCCAAGACCACTGCTAATTTCTTGTTGCAAGATATCTTCTACCACCATGGCTGTCCTCAAGTCCTGCTTTCTGACAACGGCACCAACTTTAATGCTTGCCTTATTATCTCTACTATAGAATCTATGGGTACCCATCAATCTTTCTCTGCACCATATAACCCTTTGACTAATGGAACTGTTGAACAAGTCAATTTCTCCCTGGTGTCCATAATGAGGAAACTCACCCTCTCTGACGCTACCAATTGGGATATTTTCCTCCCTGCTGCTCTCTTTGTGTATAGAGTCAGCAGATATCAAGTGACTGGCTAGTCCCCTTTTGTCATTCTGTATGAACAAGAAGCCACTACCCCCTTAATCTTGGGACCCTCTTTGATCAAAGTTGATGCATCTGCCAACCCTGAAGCTCATGTCAAAGACTTGACTAATTGTATCATTGACATTCAGGCTACAGTCATTTCTACTTTCTACAAATTCAAAGCTTTAGAACCTTTTCCCTCCAATGCTTCCAGAGCCCCCCTTTCTTAGTATCAAGTAGGCAACCTAGTTCTCTATTATCAAAATTGTACTGGAGGCCAAGCCCATAAGCTAGACTTTCTCTGGGTTGGACCTTGTTAAGTCACCTACAAGAAGGGTGTTGAGTATACTGTGAAGCTGCTGTCCTCCAGCAGTCTTTTTGCCCATGTTCACTCCAAATTTCTCTGAAAATATCAACTTCCTGTGTCCAATCTTGAGGTGAGAAATGCCAGAAATTGCGCCATTAATGCTATTTTTATATGAACTTTGAATAATGATATGTGTCAGGGACCCACTTAACAGAGAACAAGTTTCCTATTTGGTGGGCCAAGGTCCCTAAGTTGAGCCCTGCTATTACTGAATCAATGGGTACCGTGATCATGGCAAAGTGACCTAAGTGACCCAGGTAGGCAAATATTCCCAGCATAGAGCCAAAGCAACCAAGCATATAATACCCCACCAAGTATGTTAACAGATAGAAGGAGGCATAGGGTCTAACCAACAAAGATTCTGCAGGAGGAGGAGTGAAAGAACAACCATAATGAAATTTGCGTCCCCAGTGGCCAGAGGGGTACTTAAACCATCCATGGGCTAGAGATTCCTTTTGGTGAGCATTGTTGGGAGAGAAGTTGTGTCAGTCAGTAGTTGGTGTTGAGTTCTCCAAGGATAACACCACAGAAAAAAGGCAGCTAGAAACCAGAACAGAAATATAATTCCTTTCATGGCTTCAAAATAAGAGATCAGAAGATAGGTGTGGACAGAGATAGGATAGAAATAATTCTTTATTGTTGGAACAAGTAAAAATGATAAATATGGCTCACTTAAATAACCTCAAAATAGAGGCTGGAACATTTTAAGTGGCTATTGGGAGTAAAAGGGATTTGCAGAGGATTATCATGATTATTCTGAATGAAACTAATACCTGGGTGAGATGTGCCTCAAATTGTTGCATGAGGATATTCATTATGATAGTAGTTAGATCAGAGGAGAAAGACAAAGCCACAAGATTAAAGACAATTAAGTGGTGTAAATTCTTAATCTTTGAGAAGATCAAGTGCAGAGCCAGGTCCAGGCAGGTAACCAGTGGATTTGAAAACAAAAAGAAAAAAGAAACCAGTCAATCAGTATCTGAGCAGTAAGTGACGTGTCTAGGTGTTTTACTAACGTTTTTGAAAGCAAACCCAGAGTCAAAAGTGAAAGTCAAATGATAGAATTCAAAATAAATAGGTGAAGTAAGTTGAATAATTGAATCTGTACTAACACTGGGCCCTTTCTTAGAGTTTCAGGTTCAATTTCCATTGGGTTCTAGACTAGAATGCAACATGTTTACAAATACTTGGTTGCTGTGTTGCTTTGATTTGCTGTAATTCAAATATTATTTATAAAATTAAGGTAGTCAGGGACAGAATCTCTGACACATGTGTGAAGATTTGGTTGGTTTTGCTTTTGAATTTGGGAATTTCTCACCTTTTGCAAATGAGTCTGGTTCAATATTCACCCATTCTGGATTATCATACCTGCCCTTGACTGATCCTGGTATGACCTCACCCCAACATGACCCCCTCTGCCACTCTTTCTACCTAATGAGTCACCATTGACCCTTGTCTACTATATAAGTAGAATCATTTCTTCCAATAAAGAAAAGTTTATCCACATTTGTGTTGGCTTTAATAATTTTCAAGCTTTTTTCTTTCCTATTTGCCAAAAAGAATTCCTCATCTTGTACTTCAGAAAATTAAGGTATGTGTCCTTAATTTTGCCCTGAAGAGCTAACCCAAGGCTAGCTTTGAGCCTCAAATCTTTTGTTATAAATATTTTCTGCCATGTCTCCCTGGATGCCATCCCCAGGAGCCAATCACAACAGGGGGGTTGGCGGAGGGTGCTGGTGGGTGTGGCAGGCGCCTGCCTGGATGATAAATTATTCCAGTAGTTATTAAGTTCTGTTTTTTACACTTTTTGATTTTTATTTTCCCCAATTAAAGGGGGAAATCCTCATTGAATTGAGCATTTTTAACAGGAAATCCTTTTATTCTTTTCCAACATTTTACTTTATTAAGAATCTGGTTTATGTCATGAATATTCCTGACAATAGATAAATACTGATATCATTTTTTCTTGAAAATAGTACTTAAATCCAGGCTAGGACAAGTTTAATTGTCTATTTATCTCATTTTCTGGCTCTGTTAACCACATTTGTATGTTCAACTTGGCTTTAGTCTTTTCTGTCTATAAATTCATGATTATTGACTGATTTTCCCTCTGAGTTAATATTACAAAATTCTGATAGTGTATATTGAAATAGTAAATTTTAAATAAAATAAATATAAATTTTGGAAATATATTTTAGTCAATTTTTAATGTTAAATGTGTTTTTAATGAAATATTATGCATATAAATTGTAGTTTTCAAAAAAATAAAATGATATGTTTTCAATAGTGTCAGTGATTAAAAATCAGTGTGTATTTATGCTGTATCTTTTAACATTATTAGTAATAGAACTTAATTTAATTTTTAAAAAGTTTACTTTATTTTTAGCTTAAAATTTTGCCGTTGGTTGATGACAAACCCCACAAAAAAATTATTTGCTATTTTATATTGTTTTGAAATTGATAAAATTCATGAAAAATTCCATTCATACATCAGAATTTCATATTCCTGACACATATAACACATATTTTTTATAACTTATATATGATACTAGTTGATTTTTTGTAATTACAAGTAAAATTGTAAAGTTTAATTATTTATAGAATAAAAAATCAAAAATCAATTCTATTGAATTTATTAATAACTCAGATAAAATGCTTGCATCTAAATTTCAAATCATTTATATTGGATTTGTCAGCTTCACATTATGCCAAACAGGTTGTAATTTTACAGTAAGTTAATATTTTTCCAAAAAAACTGTAATGCTTGCAGCTGATTTATAAGCATTATTTTTAAATTTGTAACCCTCACAAAGACTTCAAAAAAACTTATATAGTAGTTTGTATACTCTGCATTTTATACATTTAGTTATTTTATTTTTATTTAATATCAAGTAAAATGATTATATTATATGTTATTAAACATAAACAATGATCAGAAATAAAATCTACAGCATTTTTAATTTAGGTTTATATGTAACTTTAGCATTGAGTTTTTTGATTTTATTGTTGTTCACTTTAATTATAAAATCAAAGCTATTTAAAGCAATGTAGTTAGTAAAATACAAGTTCTACAAACCACTTTGCAAGGGTTTAGACATCATTTAGGGTTTACCGGGTTGAAATTAGTTGCTAGAAAAAATATACACAATAATTACATAAATTTATGGCAAAAGGGTAAATTAAATCAATTAAAGCTATTGATTCTGCTTTTAAAATGCACATCAGTAGTCACTGCTGTATAAAGTCTAACTGTTATCTAACAACACTCATTAAATAAAATGGATTAATAGAAAAGGAATATAAGTTCCAGTGTATAATTTGGAATTAGTTTAATTTATATGATTTACTAACTATGTACAAAATTAGCTTAATTTAAGAGCATTGATTATTACTGGCATTGTGTTTTAAATTATGGAAGTATAAATTTATCTGTAGCAGTTTAAATGATTAAATGTTAGTGTTATTTCGAATTACTTGCAACTAGGGCTTTTGTTTCAATTCAACTTGATTCAAAATTGCATTTTTCAGATTTAGATTCCAGATTGAAAGCCCTTTAAAATCCATTTTGATTTTTTTGGTATTGTGACAAGGGGGTTGGTTCTCATTTGATTTGATTCAAAATCCTATACTTTATTTTAGAATTTATAAATGATTTGGACTGGAATCAAATCACCTAATTATGATGAATACCAGGGTGATCAAATTTGATTTCAATTCTAATTATAATTTGATTTCAATTTCGATTTCAATTTTGATTTTACCTTTGATTTGGATTTCAATTTGGCGTTTTTGATGAAAATTGCCTATTTAGAGTTGAAAGCAGGCTCTTTCAAATCCAGATGGATTAAAGTCGATTAAAATTAAAATCCTAAAGTAGGTGAAATTGAACCAATATTTGGCACCAAATGTTAGATTATAAACCTAGAAGCTGGGGCCTCCAACCAGTTCAATTAAACTTGATTTTCTCAACTCCAAATCAATTCCAAGATGACTACTTCTACCTTAACTTCTCAAGCTGATGCCACTAGCCCTAGAGCTCTGAAAAGAGCCTGTACCACTTCTCTTGAGCAACAGACTTCTCCCAAACAACGGTCTGCTGCTAAACTTCTGAATTTAATTCCCTCTCAAAATACTGCCAAGGGTAAGTTATTTATTTGTGGTACTGGTGATTGTGAACAGCTGGGCAAAACTGAGGATGTACTTGAACTTTGTAGACCTACAATGCTTGATATCTCTGGTAGAAACTTTGTTGATATTGCCTGTGGTGGACTTCACACTCTTGCTCTGACTGAAGAAGGTGAACTGTACTCTTGGGGATGTAATGATGAAGGTGCTTTGGGACGGGTCAGTGAAGAATTTCTCCCTGGTTTGGTTATCTTTGAGGAAAAAATTGAAATTGTACAACTTGTGGCAGGAGATTCCTTCTCAGCAGTCTTGACATCAACTGGTGAAATTTATATTTGGGGTGCCTTCAGAACTTCTACAGGCCTTCTTGGTTTTGTCAACAAACCTGATGTCAAACAGATAACACCAGTTAAGCTGGTTCCATCTGGTGCACCTGTCCAATTTACAAAGCTTGCAGCAGGCAACAATCATTTGCTTGCTCTCACCACGGTAGGCACTATTTATGCAGTAGGTGACAATGAAGCTGGCCAGCTTGGACTTCGAATGAGTTCCCGTAAATTTGGCCCTACACAAGGCCTTTATCCTTTCTCACTCCACCTGAAAGATGTAGTAGATATAGCAGCTGGTGGCTATCATAGTTTTGCTATCTCTAAGACTGGGAGGGTCTATGGTTGGGGCCAAAATAATTTTTACCAGTGTGGTGTACCCATGTCAGCCTCAGAAGCAGAAGCCAAGCTGTTTGCTCCTACCTTTTCCAGAAGTCTCAGTGAGTTATCCCCAATCCAAACTATTGTTGCAGGAGAGCATCACACACTTATCCTCAGATCAAATTCCTCTCTCTATGGAATTGGACGCTCAGATTCTCATCAGCTGGGAGTAGAACTATCTGATGTATGGACTAGCAGCAAGACAGCAGTCAAAGAGCCTCAGCTTATCCCTGATATTGCTCCCCTAGATATTGCTTCTGGATCTAACCACTGTCTGGCAATAGAAGATGACCGCACCCTATCTTGGGGATATGGTGAATCTCATGCCCTTGGACATGGTAAAGAAGCAGATGAAGCAGTACCAACAGTGATAGAATCTCTTGCTGAGAGAAAGGTTATCAAAGTATCTGCAGGTGGCCATCATTCAGTTTTCTTAGTCCAGCTCTAATATTTGAATTTATTAAACCATGATTTTCCTCATAAAGACACTAGTAAACTAATTTGGTAATGAAACTCCTTTTCAAAATTTTAAATTGACTACAATAAACATTTTAGATATTTTGAGTTTAAAAATAAATTTAAGAGATTAGACTAATTATTTTTCAATCATACAAGAAAGGCATTAAGTGTAGACTTTTAGGTTTAAAGAATACATTGAACTTTATTACTAATACTATCAAATAGTGCTAATCTTAAACTTTAAGTAGTTAATATCAATATTGGCTTATTAATCAAAGTGATGTATGTTTTTTAGAGTTTTTTCTGATTTATAAATAGAGTGGGGATGACCAGATGTATTGAACTCAATTTAAGCACTTTACTCTATATTTTAGCATCTAAAGCAGCTAAATTAAAAAATTAGTGATATTATGATTGTAATTATCTAAAAAAACCTATATCTATCTGCTCTGGTTTTTATAAAAATCATTTTATTAGGTCTTAATATTATTACACTTGCTGACATTCCGATTATAATATAATGCTAAGCAAGGTTAACTATAAAACAATCTGGATTCACTTGGATCAGGTAGTGTATTAAGTGTAATATTCTATTATGAAAATCAAAACAAATAAAATTGCTATGTACAAGCCAACCATCTCTTACTTAAACTAGCTTTCATATATCTAATTTGAATTATACCTCTTTAAATTAATCAAGCTCAATTTTTCTAGCTAAGTCAATTTTCAGCTTATAGTTTAGATATCTAATCATATAAAAGTGTAGCCATCAACACACATGTTAGTCTTATCTCTAAACAAACTTTTTTGCCCTTTAATATAATTCACACTTTTTGGAATTGGATAATTAATACAGATATGGCTCTTTGCAATGATTAAACCACTATTTAAAAATAAAGCAGCTAAATACCAATTGTTTGAATTATAAGTATGCTAATATAATTTCTAGATAATTTTGGATCAAACTTTACTGGGTTAATTAAAATCACTTAGCTTTAGTTCTTTTATGATCTTTAATTAAATCCCCCTTAAATATCACTTTTTATTTACATTTCTTTTCTTCAATAAACACTTTTTCTTGGTTTGTTGTTTAAGAGATACTAAAAAATATTAAATTATTTGGTATTGTCATTATAAATAAGCCTTTTTGCTACTGCTATGGCTTGTAAGGTTTTTTTGGTTTGAGTGTATTAAACTACAGAATAACTATAGTTTGTAGCATAGTGCTTTTATAAAAAACAATATATTTTGAAAGGCATTAAATATTTTCAGTTGTAATTTTTATTTTTTCATCTACAAAGGTCCTGATTTTAGTTGTTTTTTCTGGTTCAAAGAAAATGATCCTCTTAGCTGAGCAACATAATAAAAATTGAAATTTTTGACTTGAACCTTTTAAAATTACTTTAAGCTTACTTGCTATATCTTGTGATTTTCTCTAAATCATGTGTTTATGAACTGACATATTTTATTTGAAATCTGGATTTTTTATCTGAATAAATTGTCCAGTTTAATACCAAGCCATCATATCAGTATGATAAAGATGAAAATCCTTTTATAAAAGTCAGAGGCTATCCACTGAAGAAGTAGTTATCTTCTAATTTTATTATGTTACTAAACAATCAATTAGTTTATCTTATTTCTTATAGTAGATTATAGATTGAAATAACTAGATATGATTTTAGCTACTTGTTTAAAGTATAAAAAAGACAAGCATTCTAACCTTTTAGAATACTTAGACTTATATGCTAATTTTATGACTGGTTTTTATGATAAAGTCATTGTTTGATTTTTAAAATATAAATTATTATATGGTAACTGTGTTTTAAGAGAGTGGTTTTTAGTTAAGCTAGATTTTTTTAGAAAATTTAAAGACAGATAACTCTTTGAATATTGATCTTGAATGTGCTCATTTTTAATTATAATACAAATTTTTCTTGGCTGTTAAAATGGCACCTTTTATCCCACAAATCAAATAATGTTCTGAATGAATTCATAAAGTTTCAACTTGTTATTTTATTTTAATTTGAAAATATTTAACCCAGTTTTATGCTTCATATGTCAAAAATGTGTCTTTTAACCTGAAAGTGTCAGAGTCTATCCTGACACCATTGATCTTATAATCAAAATACCAGAATCATATACTAACTCAAATTCTAACCCTAAAAAACACTCCTATACAACCAATTCAATAGCTTCATACACAGCACAAACTAATAACAACACAACTGTGAATCAGTTTGGATTAAAAATAATTTTATGGCAAAGAAACAGAAACAGAGGATTCAGAATCAACAATCTAAAATAAACCTATTTCAAGGCATGTTCTGAAGTGAATAGTAGAGAAAACAGGTAAAAATTAATCATTGAAAGTCTACTCTCATACAAACTAAGCCTCAGAAACCCAAGCTATTATCAACTGTCTTTTACTGGGTTTCTATATATCAAAAATAAAATTAGATGTCTGGATTTAAACTTATCCTTATTGAGTGCAAAAGTGTTAAACAAAACTATCAAGACAATGATGTTATCTGGGCTTTAAAAGAGACCCAAACAGGACAAAAACTGATAAAAAACATAAAACATATAATATGATATATATTCAAACAGTCAAAGATGATCATCATCCAAAAAAAACAGCATAAAATAAAAATAAATTAAAAAATAAGCCAAAAATCTAGAATTTAGTTTCTGAACACAATAATGTAGTCAAACCTAGTGACCTGAAATATGAAGAAAAATCAAATTAAGTGCCTTTAAACAACTCTTTAACTATGAAAGTTTAAGAAAAAATTAACACACTTTTAATTCTGGACTCAAAGACCAGATTTTTCTCTAAAACCATGTTTTTTATCAGAAAGAAAACCAATTCAGAGATAGATCATATGCTATCTGTCATCAAACATTTCTTTTCACTTTTTTTTCAGCCAAACATACAACTAGGACACTCTAATTAAATTCTTCAAAACACTTGTGTATAAATAAAAAATTACCTGAATGATAGCCTTGTGCTATCATTGAGCCTAAAAATATACATTTTATAAAGTTTCTAATTTCCAGATACAGGATTCAGAAGATGAGTAAGATTTTTTTTCTGATATTATTGTATTCTCTCATATCAACCCTGTCTTTTCTTACTCCAGCTATTATCAGGATGAACCCAACCTAGACCATGACACATTTTTCAACCCAAACCACAAATAACTTTACTTTAAAGGTCCAAAAATCAACCCATATCCTGCCATTGTGTTGCTTTTTTGACTATGCTCTACTATATATTTTTTACAAAAGTAACAAATTCAAATCCCCAAGTGGGATTTAAACTTGCTCCCAGCCACCAGGAAGGGGGCAGAGCAGGTGGCAGAGCCTGCCTGCACCTGGCTTTTCTTTGTAAAGAAAATATTCAGGTGCAGGAATCACTTCTGTCCTATCAGTAGCTGCAGGGCCCGTCCTGGGCCCCAAAAGCTATGCCCAAGCCTTG
Source organism: Entomophthora muscae (assembly GCA_014839935.2). Classification (NCBI taxonomy): domain Eukaryota; kingdom Fungi; phylum Entomophthoromycota; class Entomophthoromycetes; order Entomophthorales; family Entomophthoraceae; genus Entomophthora; species Entomophthora muscae. The sequence goes on from QTSX02001476.1 coordinate 215,233, forward strand.
GTGAGTTTGGCTGGGCTTGGGCAGGCTAAATTTAGCTGCACAGAGCTCCCAGCTCAAGCCTATCTTTCATTTAGTAATCTGGGGGTCCTAATTGAGAGCCTCTTTTTTAATCAAGTTTTTCAGCCTTAGAAATGTCTGTCAAGCCAATCCAAAAATGGTAATCAAATTAAAAATAACCTCATGACACCTGCAGCTAACCCCACCAGAACCAGTGTCCAGTCAAGAAAAAATAGACCATCAGCAAGCCAAGCAGCTGTTACTGAAGACCCCAAAAATAATGATAAAACAGCCAACCAACCAGCAGAATTTGAGATGCCAAACATTTTCACCCAGATAGTACCAGAAAAATGCCCAGAGGCACCTGCATGTGAATGACTATATAAGCCAGAAGTACCAGAAAGATTCTGTATTGTCATTCTTACCAAATAAAGTTGCTATGAACCTTTGGTTCACCAATCTGATTTCATACCTATTTTTGATAATCTTTTATCTGCATTCACCTAGAAACCAGAACTCATCCTCAGGAGTTGCACACCAAGCGCCAGCTAGAGACCAAGAAGAATTTGATTATTACTGCCCTCCTAATGCTTTGTTTGGCCCTGTACACTTCACAGAGTATTCACCCAGTTCCAATCACAAACCCTGGACTTTGAAAGACCTGCAGTGGTACACCCACCCAACCACCCCTGAATATTCCTACCAAATTGTATGCAACAGCAAGAAGATCATTATATACCCTTTGATATTCAACAGGAAGTACAACAATCCTTCCACCTACCTGGACCCCATGAAACCACCCTTGAAACTCAAATCAACTGTCTCAACCCCCACCTCTGATGCCACTGGCCAGAATAGTCAATTCCTGGGAGTGCTATACCTGGCACTCACAGGATTAATTGAATCTGTCTTTCCAGCAGCTGGACCCTGGGCCATGGCTGGGAAGGCTTTCTACTATTGGTAAAGTTAGGTCCCATCATCTGGTGGGCTATGCCCATACCTGCATCTGCCCCTCCCTCACCTGAAGGAAAATCACAGTACTCTTGATATCCTGACAATATTGGGCTAATTAGGGCTTTTTTAAACACTTCAACTCAGAAGCTAAAATTTTTATATTGATGATGATTTTCTGATGAATGATCTTTCAGCTTACAGGGGTTTTTAAGCAAGGTATCCCTACCCCTGATTTCCAAGTTTATTATGATGTATGGGTTTACATAAAGTTTTTTATTTTTTCTAAAAAAAGGTTAACAGCTTTTTAAATGAGCTTATAATCAGAGCCAAAGAACTCAAGACTGTAAATCTAAATCCAACCTTTATTCAAAGTGGTTAAAAATATTTAGAAAGCCAACTATACAGATTTTGTTTCATAAAAAACCTATTATCTCTATAGCAATAAAGCTTTTATTAAACTTAAAGCTTATATACAGTAGTTTTAAAAGCTACAATGACAAAAAATGAACTCAGATTTAAAAAAAATTAACTCAGAATTAAGAAAATTGAAAATAAATGAATTTATATTGATTTACAATAGATTTGGGTTCATTTCAATTTTGCTAAAATATGAATTCTTTTTGTTTAAATCTAATTTCATTTTGTTTGTTGCCATAGCTTTTAAAACTACTGTAATATATAATTATAAATTTTATTTCAATATAATTTATTTTATTTTTATCCACATTTTTAACTTGTTTAAAACATTAATAAAAACATTGTGCAAATTTTTATCTAAGCCCAAATATTTGGTTTTGGGTGATTGATTTTTCAAAATTTAAAAATTTTAACTATTTTTCCTAATAAAATACAGCTGCAATAAAATTTTAAACCAAAAAAATTTAAGTACTAGAACCAAAATTGCTTTTTTGGTTTAAAGCCTAATTGAGCATTAATTTTATCAAAAAATAGTAAAATAATACACTAAAAACAAAATTATCAACTTGAAAAATTAAATTCAACCACCCTTAAATATATAAAAATATTCATACATAGTCACCAATAGACACTATATGTTAGTAATAAGGCTTCATTTTTAAAAGTAAAATAAATTAAGTTCAAAAATTTATGTTTGATTAAAAATTGCTTCAAAAGTTTTATTGGCCTAATAGTTAGCTAAATTATCCCATTTAAAATATTTTAGAGCTATATAAACTTCAATAAAATATTATTATGTTTTTGACTTTATAAATTTTACACACATCAAGCCTAATTTTTATAAATATTCTGTTTTATCAGATCTATAAAAAGAGAGAATATATTAAACTAGATAATCATTTATTTTAAAGTAATGCATTATATAGTATAACCTGTGAATTTCAAAGAGAGTATGCTTTCTACTACAAGAGGTGCTATTTTAGAAAAAAAACTGGGCTCAATATAGAGCTATCTAGCTGTGACATGAAATTTAATAAGCTGTAATTCATATATTCTGGCTACAAGTATTGATCAGATTGAGTTGAGCCACATATTTTTTTCTGAATTAAAACCTTGCTGTCATGTTTTTTAGGCCTGACTAAAAACCACAACAGAGAAATTCTAAACCCATGTTTGAGTTTGTAATAAGATAGAAGTTATTCTCTTACAAATGAATGATAGAGTTACCTTAAGATCATGAAAATACATAGTATACAATAAATTTGTCTAGGTAGGGCTAGGAAAAGCACATCAAAGTATATAAAATACACAATAAAAGACAGTAATTTGAACTAAAATTTTATTGGGAAATTATAGTGTAATATATATAATTTTATATATAAAACGCATACATCATTGAAAAATTGGCCAAAAAGAGTTTGGGTGCCTGGAAAAAGAAAAAGTCAGTAAGCTAGGAGGTGACTGGCCAGACAATCATCATTATCTTTGTAAACTCAACTATGAGATTGGAGGGCTCAAAATATCATCTCATATATCCACAAAGATAGTAAACAGCTGAGAAAAAAGCAATACTGTGGTTGAATATGGTTTCAGACTTGAGTTATAGAAATATACTTGGTCATGTGAATGGCTGGTAAAATGGGATATAGTATAAGTTGGGTCTGTATTTTTAGTGATTGGAATAAATAGAGGCAGGGTCTTCCATGAGGGAGGACAAGAAGGCCAGAAGTATGAAATTACTTATCTTCCAAAGGACAATATTTAGAAACTTGAACTCTTTAAAAGGTATGTATTTTAGGCTCAATAATAGCACACTTTATTTCAATCAAGTGGTCCTTATTTTATATCAATGTGTTCAAAAAAGTTAACTGGGAGCTCCAAATTAAAAGATTTGTTTTTTATTGGCAAGTGATATTAGGTCCTTATTTCTGGTAGCTGTTTTTTTACTTGGGGTTCTGAAAATGGGCCTGGAATTTAGATTTCTTATGATGAATAGGCTAGAGCTTGATCAGGATCTTTTGATGTATTAAGATCATTTTCATTATTGTTCTTAGTCTTAAGAACAATTATTGGGACTGGGAACAATTATTGACCTAGTTGGCTGGTTATTTTGAAGTCAAATTTTTTTCAGAGCCTTTCTTCCTTTCAATGCATCTTCATATGAAAACAAGGTTCTATTAATTGTTTTTAGCTAATTATTTAGGGGTTGGATATATTTTTTAGCACCAAGCCTTTGTTTTTAGGCTCTGAAAAGGTGGAATTATTTTATATGTTTAAAAGGTAAACTCAATTTTGGATGGCTCAAACATAATTTTTCACATCTAGAAAGCATAAATATAATGCCAGAAGATGACATAGAGCCTCAGAGTTAGAATTAAATGAAGACAAGATGTCAGTAATTATTTCTATTTTTTTCTTTAGAGTTAATTCAGAAACATGTTTGATCTATAGTATCACTCTTAAATTTTTGTTTAAAGTTCTCATATCTATTTTATTCTGTTACTTGATTATTTTTTAATCTAAAATAGTTTAAGGGAATGTTAAAACAAGGTTATGATGTGTGTATTTTATTTTGAGTTTTCAAGGATTGTTTCTGGATCATATCTTGTGTTGATGTGATTAAATCTGGGATATCTATCAAGATATTGTCAGTAATATTCCTGACAACAACCTTTCACAAGAAAATATTATGTGTATAAGGGATATCAAAAGTCAAAACAAAAAATTGCAGCAGTTCCCCCTGATTGGGAAATGCCAGGATTTTGGGATATTGACTAATTAACAGATTCAACCAATTAACGTGGACCAGCTGTCAATCACTCTTAGGAATGGTTTCAATAGAATGACGCAGACTCCAGGCTACAGGATCAATGAAGCAACAACCAAATCATATCCTAGCATTAAAAAATTCATGCATTGCAATTAATTAATGGAACATACAATTACTGCTCATTAATTAGTCCACCTCAACAACCACCTCAAACATGCTTCTCATAATAATTACCATTCTAAACTTTAATCTTAACCTAGAACAAGGACCATCACATGGGCCATCATCCAAAACACTTCTAGAAGAGTCCAAAATGAACTGGGCTGTCAGGCCAAACACTCTAAGATAAAAAGGTCTCAAGCCTATTGTATTTGAGTAGCTCTGATTAAGTTAAACAATCATCTCCATGAACTAGTAGCCAACCGCTGGCTAGCTAGCCCTGGAAGTGGCCCAGGTAGACAGAAAAATACCAATATGTGGAAGATGTCAAGTTAGCCTTCCGTTAAAACCACCCCAAAAAGGATGGGCCTCCTGCTGTGTTGACCTAATGCCACTTCAGTCTCTTTTAGCATCATGAGCTAACTTGAATAAAACATGGCCAGGCGGGTTGCCTTAAAGCCAGTCCATTAGAATAAAAGACTGATGATTCTTTATTGACTTGGTGATGGATCCAAGTCCTATTTACTTAATGAAATACTCTCTTAGGCTTTAGTAGTGGAGAGAAAAAGATGATACTGCTGTCATACAGTATAACTATCTATAGTAAAATACTGTAGATTCAGAACCTAAAGGTAAAAATGCAGGATTGTCAAATTCTTTTGTGTGAACTCACCAACTTACTGGAATATTTTTCATCCTTTTATATAAAAATTTAAGTTGTTCTGGGATAAAAATTACTCCATTAAGTTGGTGAGTTCATGCAAAAAAATTTGACAATCCTGCATTTTTATCTTTAGGTTATGAATTTACAGTATATAGACACATATGGGTCATTATTTGTTAGATTAATCTGTTTCCTATTAACTGTGCTACTTAAAACTTTAAAATTTTGTTTTAATTTTCTTATCAATAAATTTAAATAATTACAACAATTTTATCAAAATAAATCTTATTTAATCCTTATAATATAAAAACCTATATTAAATTAATCATTTTCTACTTACAGCTAAATTAAACTGTATTAAAAGCTAGTAACAATCTTATTTCATATACCATTATTTCTTGAAAGCTGATTAGTACAAAATGACATCATTCTAAAAAGAGCAACCTAAAAATACAATAAAAACTGATATGATGCTTTTTGTTGGAAATCAAATTGTTGCCTAAAATCTTAGCTTTTTTAAAATATTTAATTTAAAATATAATAATTTTTGAATCCCTCTTTTTAAAAAGAGGGCAGATAGCTTTTTTGCATATTTAATAAATATTAAATAATTTTGGATTTTTTAAAAAAAAAATCTAGTAAAAAGTCAAAAAAAAACTAAAACTAAAATTAAAACTGAACTTTTATTGAAATTTCAGTGATCTCATTTAGCATAAGTAATTTATTCTTAAGTTAGATTTTATAGAAAATATATAATAAGAACTTATAAGAGAGTAAAAGTTTTTATTTTCAAAATTTTAAGTATTTAATATTAATAAAATAGCTTTATACAACTATTTAATAAAATTATATTTTTATACTGTATGCTAGAGATAATATGTATAAAAAATTCAAACATAAAAAATAATGTATCAAAATCTTGCTTTATTTAATTAAATTTTATAAAGGTTAAAATTTATTTGAACTAAACAGAAAATGATCTTAGTCATTGTATCTATAAAAATAAGATACAAATTTAATTATACAAGCAAATATTTATATGTGATTAGAAAAATATTTTTGTTTTGATAGATTTAAAATATATAAAGTTCATTTTTAAGAACTGTTAAAGGTTATAATAAACTTAAGTTTATTTAAAAAAGGTTTTTGAGTTGGTTAGTAAAAGTAAGCTAAATAATGATTTATACTTTAAATTTAGTTTATTGATTAAAATATCATACTTTAAGAGTTAATTAGCATATTTTATTTCAAATAAAAATTTTATAAGCTTACATTCAAAGCCACTTCAAGATACTAAATTGGTATTGAAATATAAAGTTGCAGCACAATTCTGAAAGCTGAGATTAAGGGCTTTCTAATGATACTAGTTTGAGCGAGATTGAAGTACTATTCGCGGAAATATCAACAGGTAACCAGAATATAAAAAGGGGTAAATAAACAATGATATCAGACTTCAGGGGTGATATTGATAAATTAAGGAGATCAGTTGGGGGTCAGTTGGGGATTTATGCCTGTAGTGCAAAAGCTCAGCTAACATGGTATTTAAACAGCTCAACTTTACAGAAATTTACTTTACAATCTACACCTTTACTCCTCTCTGATAACTGCACATCTATTTCCAAGCAAGAACTGCCTGAACCAAGCCAAGGAACCCAACCACTATCACTATGGAACCTATCAAGTTTGCACCTCAGATGACACCCTTCTTCTCACTGGGGGCTTCTACTAAGAGAGAAAGAATCTCTATGCTTAAACAAGCATTCCTTTTTACTGCTGGCAGTGATCTTAACAGCTTTGTTGAGCATTTCTTATTAAAAACAGAGTTTGGAAAAAGTACCTTCTTACCTGTCATACAAAATTCTAAGACAGATGATTTCCTTAACAACCTAAAGGAATTGATGTCAGAGTCCCCTGCCAAGCACCTTCCTTCCCTAAGAGCATTGGTTACATCAAGCTACAGTCTGAAAGAGCTTTGGGATTGTGGATTTAAAATGACAAAAAATGAGTATTCATATTCTAAAAAAATAAAAAATGCTAAAAAAGCATCATTAAATTCAAAAAATAAAAAAGGAAAAAATGATTCAGTAAAGAAAGAAAACATAAAAAATATTTTAAAACATATATTAAAAAATTCATTTCCAACTAGCCAATTCACTAAAAAATCCCCTGGATTGATTTATGAAGAATTACAAAAAGAGTTGAGTGAATACTCAACTAAAATAAAATACTCATTATTGAAAACAAAAAAAGAAATTTACGAAGATATGAAAATAAAAAACAATATTTCTATTTCACTTTCCACTTTTTATAAGCTTATTCCTAATAATATAATTAAAAGCAAAAAGCAAACTGATATGTGTAACATTTGCAACTTAAAAAAGTCATTAGAAATGAAGAAAAAGGATTCAAGTTTAAAGAAGTTGCCATTGCCTAAATCTATTAAAGAAAATTTGGAATCTATTGACCTACATGAAAAGTTTTATAAGCATCAAAATAAAGAATATATTAGTGATATAAATAATCTTGATAATAATTCATGTGTTATAGTAATAGACTATAAAGAAAACTTTAAAATAGGTGGGGGTCCTATAGAGACAAATAATTGTTTTTATGAGAAAATACCTATTTCTTTATTAGGATTTGCAATTGCTTTTAAAGAAAATGAGAAAATTAAATATGAGTATCATGACTTTTTATCTGAAATTTTATCTCATGACTCTTTGTTTTCAGGTCAGTGTTTGATAAGTCTGCTTAAAAATAATAAATTTAAGAATATTAAAAATATTAAAGTTTGGACTGATAATGGTAATCATTTCAGATCTTATGAATTCTTATATTATCTTTTTAAAGAGGTACCTAAAATTATAAAAGGAACAATTAAGTTTAATAGATTTGTTGAGTGTCATGGCAAAAGTATTGTTGATGGTCATTTTGGTGTATTATCTAAAATATTTAAACAAAAGGAAAATGAGATGTATATAAAAAATATAAATGATCTCAAAATGGTTTTTGAGAGAGAGGAAGAAAGGAAGGGTCTATATGAGACACTTGTAAATAATTCAGATGTTTCCCAAAAAATCTTTTTTCACATCTATGATAGAAAATCTAGGCCTAAAAAAAGCTGGCTTGAAGTCAAAGCATTTTATGTTAATCTTTCATATTTAATGAAAGATGGTGAGCTGTATGTTTCACCTTTGACATTTGAGGATGTTAAGGAGTACTCCAAAATAAATTATTGTGCAAAGTTCTGCACAGATGACAGAGAAACAAAGAGAGCTGATACTACTAAAGGATTAGTAGGACATGTTCATGAAGTTGGACGCATAACAAAAACTTATATTTCACATAGGGTAAATAGTCTTTTAAATAAAACAACTTTTTTTTTCTAAAAATAACTAAGAAATTAATTATATGAGCCAAAGATAGGGTAATAGCAATTATAGCTTTGGGGCTGCTATTACTCTCCCATGCAACTCATATATTTAATTCTTGGCTTATTAAAATAGAAAAAAGGGTTTTAGCAAAAAATACAGCTAATAGAAATAAGATTTATTTCTATTATTTGTATATTTTACACTATTAAACTTTTCTTCAGTAAACTAAGCATTATACTAATGTTCAAAAAACATAATTTTATGACTTAAATGATACCAAAGAAGTTAAAAGGCTTTGAAATGCTTAAGCTGGCGCCTTGGCTTAATCTAACAAATAATGACCCATATGAACTTATATCCAGAAGTAGGAAAAACTGTCCCAAATTCTGTGGGCCTTGGGCCTTGTCAGACTTGCTACTTCTGATGACAACAAAATATTCCGGGCCAAAGGTTACACCAAAGTCACAGATTATCTGTGCTTTTCTAATGTTAGAAGACTTAGGAAATCAGCTGGCAGATGATAAAAAACCATGGTCTGCAATTTTCTGACAGGGAAACTGTCACAAAACAACAGTTTTTGGTAAAAGATATCAAAATTCCAAAAATTTGGAAATTTGGGGTTTAACCCCAGCAGGCGCCCACCAGCCACACACCCAGCCTGGCAGCTTGCCTGCGCGCAGCTGCTGCCAGCCAGCCACTGCCTGCCTGCTCCTGCCACCCACCCACTCACCCACCCAGTGAGAGGCAGCCCACCCCCCACGGCAGGACCGTCCACCCCCGCCAGATGGAGAAACTTCCAAATTGGGAAACCAAAAAAGGCAATTTTCCCAAACCCAAATTTAGGGGAAAGTGCTGCCCAAATCTGAAATCTACCAAATTTGGATGGGGCCAACAGGCTGCCCTGCAAAGTCACCAATGCAGTAATTGCAGAAGTGAAATTTGGGTGCATGACAGTGCTTGAAGAGACACCAAACCAATGCAAGTCAGAGATTAGCAATTAATTGCTTGCAAACCCCCTCCAATCTCACTCCCAAAAGAGAATTAAAGACAACACCAAGTGTTTGGGGCTACCTGTTCAATGTTTTTCACTATTCATGCCACCCCAAGAATGATAGTATATAAAAAAGCTAAATCACTTGATGATAGTTTGTGCTATCATTGAGAGAATTACCCCTCAATTGTTATCACATAAATCAACCAAGACTTTTACCCTTCAGAAAGTTAAAGACACTAAGCTTTGTCTGCCCTTCCCCAGGACTAGAGGATAAACCACCTTATCTTCTTGGCTGTCCTTACAGCCTGCCTTGGGATTGTAAGCCATCAACACTATCAACCACATTGTCCATTCAATAATCCAAATGTCGCGTACTTTTACAAGGAGCCGGCACAGCTTAACTCTTCCATTCCGTATTCCTGACCCACGCTGGTTTTTCCCCACTTCACTCAGTCTGTAGCTATATACACCCTCATATTCTACATACTCACGTATTTTGCCAGTAATTTTGATTGTTATAACATTCACGCAAAGGTCTTTTGATGGATGATGACAGTCTATCCCATTATGACCGCACTCACTGGGTTCCAAGTGGCTAACTTGGGACCTTATCTTGCTAAAATACTTCCCCAATTGTTGGGTCTTTACAGATATTGATAATACCAGGGTAGAATATGGCATTATGCAACCATAAAAAATTAGATATAAATATAGATAATTCATCATCTTGATAGATGAGGCAAAAATTACTGAGGCTAATGACAGAAGAAAAAATTGAGGGCAACCTTTGTTAAAGGAGTATCATATCTGCAAAAGGCAAAAATAAAATTTTAATTGTTGATTTCATTATTTAAACCAGCCAGATGATACATTGAAAATTTCTAAATGTGGTCATTTATGACATTGTGCTCTTCAAGATTGACCTATGAGAGATTGTACTTGTGTGTCAGGGATCCAGCCTGTGGGGGGTTCCTGGGAACTTGCAGCAGATAGCCTGCGGGCCCAGCAGGGAGGGCCCACCACAAGATTGGGACCAACTTTACAATATAAGATAAAAATTTGCCCAGGAGAGCCCAAGGTCCGCTGGCAGGTACCATAGAATCTATCAAGCTGATAAAAGAGTGATGTACATCACTCCAAATATCTGAGTGGAAGTGGATTCATTGACAGCAACAGATTTTTGCGTGCAGTTGGGCTGCAGGGTGAGAGGCGGAGTCATTGGGACCAAATACACAGGTAGGTGGTTGTACTTGTTGCGGAATAGCAGGGGAGGTATAGTGATTTTGTGGCCTTCCCTATAAACAGTCTCAGTCTCTCTAGTTCTTGCCTCAGAGCCGTAGATTAGGATTTCTTCTAGGATGAACTCCAAATACACCAGGTTAGGGGGGGTACTTGGTGAAATGTACTGGGCTGTAGGGAGCTCCTGGTGGACAATAAAAGTCAGGCAGCTGGTCCGCGGTTTCTTGGGGTTGATGGGTGTGAGGTGCAGAACCTCAGGAGGTAGACTGTAAATGAAATTGAACTAATATCAAATATGGAATAACCTGGTTGAACCAAAGGTTCATGTCACTTTATTGCAAGAATGGCAATGGGCAACTTCCTGGCAGTCCAGGATATAAGTATGCCCATCTGTCATGGGTGAACTTTTACAAATCTTTTTGGCCCAGGTGTTACCGTCTACCAGGTTTTTCCAGTCCTTGGTGGCATTCATTGCAGGAGTTAATTCATTGGCTGGTTTGAACCAAGAATACTTGAATTCCCTTGTTGGGTTGTGGGTTGGTCATCTCTGGGCAGCCTGCGTTCTATAGGAAGTTTCTTTGTTCCCCTTCTGTGGTGGCCCAAGTTATTTTGGGTTCTATGGCTAGGCCTGCCTGCTGATTGGCTGGGTTAACAGGAACCTTTAATATGGGGAGGGTCAATGTAGGTGATTTTGACTCATCAAGCTTTAAAGGATTTTCCAAAGTCAAATCTTGTTCTGGTTCCTGCCTAAGAATCTGCAGGCGGCCAGGCGGCCCGCAGGGTGTCAGGGTTTGAATCTTGTAGTTGAGGTTTTCCAGTAAGCATGGTCAATAGGAGTTTGTCACTTGTGACATTGTGGAAAAATTTGACATAGATAAAATCAAAGAATTATCACTGAAAAAGTAACTTGACAGTGTAATTGAAGCCTCACTTGAAATTAACTTATAAAGGAAAATACAAAGGGAATCCAAATTATGAGAACAGTTAACAACTGAATTTTGATAATTTAAAATATGATAAACTAGTTGGTACTTAATTAGAGGGGCTCTTAGAGTATTTTCTGACATGAGTTCTAAGGTCATGATTTTATAGATAGTTGCATAGCAATAGCCTGATTATCTATGATAAAATTAGCCAAGTCTTTGATGCATTGATCAATATTATTAGCAGCATCAGCACTAATGAAAAAGCACTCAGAAGTAAGGGATTAACAGCCTCACACTCACAAAACATGGGGAATAACAAAAATACTGTGATTTTATGTTTAACCAAGAAATAAGAAAACATAGCAACAGTGTGGTGAATCCCAATATTCATGCATTATCAATTTTGCCTTTGGCAGAGTCAAGCTTTGAGCGCAAAATCCTCCAGTTCCCTTTTTCAACTCAAAATGGGGCTCACTACAAATTGGGTGAAGGACTCATTTATATTCCAACTGATGATATGTGTGATCCTCAACCCACTTATGAGAGTAGACAGTGATATATATGTCCTTCTACTATTTTGTGGTAAACATTTGCCATATAAGAATAATTTAGATTCACCCAATAAAATTAAGTTCTATTCAGACTTTCTCTCTGTGTTTATTTTTGTATTTTAGTGCCATCTCCCTAGTTTTAGCTAAATAAGATTTATGATAATTATCATTCCCAGGGCCCTAAAGCAAATTACTATTTTATCCCTGAAGACTAACCTATGGCTTAGTACAAACCCAATCCTATCATTAGGATTTCTTGTTGTGCCCTTGGCTGCACCCAAGTATACAACAAAAATGGTGCTCACTACAGGGGCTGTAAGTACTTTGGTTACCCTCTTTGAAACAACTTTTCATGGTCTTTCATCTTCACCAGTTCAGGACCTGTCTTTGCCTTAGGTCTCCAGCCCTTCAATGAAGGAAGACATTACTAACATGCCTATCACTCCTACTGTTTTGAACCTGGATAATGGCCCCTATCTTGTTGCTTACCTGCTAGGTATCCTTGATTTGGATCAAAGCACATCAGTGGTCTGTGGATTAGCCTTCAAGAGAGCCATACCTAATCTACAAGTCCAGTTCAAAGCTACCAAATATTATGAGATGATAGTTGCACCTTGTATTCCACATGATCTCCTTTCAGCAGCTGACTTTGCTACTCTCTTTGTTGCAACCAAGTTTCCAGACTTGCCTACCAACATATCTTACAATACACAAGGGGCGCTCAATGAGTCACCCCTTGACGTATCTAACAATATGAACCAATCTGATGGAAATATCAAATTATGGGCACTTTCTCCTAATTAGGAGTGCTACCAATTCAACCTGCTGATCCCTGCACAAGTTATTACTTGGCTCCAATCCTTACATAGAACATGTCATCATTCCACCCCCTTGTGGCTTTCCCCATATAGTATATTAATCTCAATATTCTACAATAAACAATACCTTGTTCTTATTATTCCTGCCCTTTCTATTGAACTGTTGTCTTCTCTAATTCAAATACTAAATCCTCATTGGTTCAGTTTCAACATCTTGATATTGTCCTTGTAGAGGATCCAGGAAATTGATGTTTTCTTCTTTATTATTCCGTTCCAACTTTTTTACAGTTTGACAGGAATTCTTTATGAGAGCTTTGATGAGCTCAGATTCCCGGCAAGCAATCTTGGCATTAATCTTATTGGTATCTGGTGATCACTTTTACGCCTTTTACTTCCCATAGTCTTAGCTGCAGACCATATCTTTTATTCCATGGTAGTCTTCTTTCAGTTAAAAGCCAAAAACATAAAACATAGTTTGATTGAGGGGAAAGCAATTATTATCACAAATAAATATCCTTATTAATTATTATCATGTTTTCATTATATACCAATCAGGGTATAATTGGCTGAAAACCCCTCTGGTTCTACAATAACACCTGGATTCCTATCATGTGATCTGTTAAACAACAACTTTTTTCAATCAAGACCTTTATCAAAAAGATCTTCATATTCTTAACCTATAAGAATGTGTCCTAATACATTCCAGAACCACATGATTCCTTCTTTGGAAATGTATTGTTTTGCTTGAAGCATTACAGACTTCTGGTGCCAAAACTCTGTGGAATATACATGCTGTAAATTCAGAACCTAAAGGTAAATATACAGGATTGTCAAATTCTTTTGCATGAACTCACCAACTTAATGGAGTAATTTTCATCCCAGAACAACTTACATTTTTATATAAAAGGATGAAAATTAAACCAGTAAGTTGGTGAGTTCATGAAAAAGAATTTGACAATCCTATATATTTACCTTTAGGTTTTGAATCTACAGTATTCCTGATCCAAGCTATCATTGTTCCAACTGTGAACCAGCTGATTAATCCTAAATTCCTAGACAATATTGTCTGCATTTAGCCATTTTTTATTGACTGGGGTTTTCTTTGCATTAAAAACCCATTAAAACATTTGAAACTTGAACCAGGCGCCACTGCAGTGACCAGGAACTTTCCCAGGCAGCGCCCAAAGCATTCTCTGGACGGGGCTTTACAAATCAATTAGGTGGCGCCTTGGCACTTATAACCTAATAAATTAGCCAAAATGGTGCTTTTAAACCACAATTTGGGGGTTTAATTTTGATTAACCTTAACCAAACTTCTTGACACAGTCAAGGCAATTACACAATGGAATTAAATCCTCATTATTATATTCCCCAGTATGTATTATTTAACCTTCCCAGTTAATTAATTTGTTTGAAGACAACAAGTCTTTACTTGACAGAGTCAAGTCCATTTTGACACTATAACTAAATACTCATTAATCATATTTAAGGGTATAAATTAATCTTTGTGGTTAATTTCTTGGTTTGAGACGCTTAGTCTCATAATCTGAATTGTTTAGATTATTCATTTTGTCCCTCAATTATTACAGCTTAATTGATTCCTGGGTACTCCATTACTACATTGGAAAATCTCTCCAAGGCCAATCCTATTGTTTTGAATTTCACCCAATGAAAATTATCACAATTAAACTACTTTGTGAAGCCACATCTTAACGTGACTATAGTACAGTCACAGTCCTTTGTCTAACCTGCCTTGATTCATCATCAGATGGTAATGGGGCTCCACATCCATGAGATCTCCTCCCTTTGTGCTGCTGCCTACAATTATTGATAGTAGTTTTCTGCCTATCAACAGTGGGTATACTATCTGTTCTCTCTAGTATACAACAATCAGATAAATTTGATTACATCTTAAGCTCAACTGACTACGTCCATTGAGCACCTACATTTCTCTGTCCCTGAGTATGTCTTCAAACATCCCCAGGAGTTCCACCAGCTACAACAACCTTGAAAGGCCCAGGTTGAATCCTCTTGTAACACCCATCATGCTGATTTTGAGCAGTTTATTGAAAAGCTCAATGAATTCTGTGCCCATACTGCTGAGCAATTGCATAATCTAGCTAAAATTTACTCAAAGCTGTTGTAACTGTGCTGTTTTAGCAGATTTACAAGAAAAATACTTAGAAGCTAGATAATATTCTTTGTTGAGAGATGATAATTATATAGTTAATGTGGTCATGAATAACAGGAACATGATTGTGTAGATCACACAGTGGGGTGGTGAAGGGGGTGGCTTGATCCTAGTAATGAGTCAAGAGCCAAAACAAGGTATCCACTGTAAGGGATCATCATTTGTTCATGTTGTTGGATTTGGAAATTTGAGTTGACTTCCTAGTCTGGCTTCAAGTGACTGGATAATTGGATTGCAGGTCACAAACCTGCTTACTCAAAACCTTGTTGGCGGGTCAAGCCTGCTGTTTCAACACCCCCCAACTGAAGGTTGGCCTCCTCTGGGGGAAGGTTGTCAGGGAGGTTGTTGGGAGCCTGGGCGCCATACTGGAATAACTGTTGTTCTGTGGCAGGTAGATTGGTCTTGCATTGTTTCTGTCTTGCCTTGCAGGTTCTCAGGAAATTATGGTGGAGGACCTTGTCCTGGTTCTGTTTCCTGAGTCCTTGCACAAGTTAAGTGTTGTTTTTGTTTACCTTTAGGATGATTGCTGGGCCTACTTTCTCTGGTTGTAGTTTAATTTTGCCAATGTTCATGGCCCAGACTTTGTTGCCAACCTCATGTCTGTTTTAGTGGGGACAAATGTCTTTTGCAGACGCTTGTTTTCTCTTTCTGTTTGGTTGCTATTGGCCTCTATGACCTGGGGATCTGAGCAGGGTGAAACCTTGCTTGGTGTTTCCAGCTTGGTTCCTGACAATGCTTAGATGATATCAGGCTATGTACCATATACTAACTCTAAGGTGCTTTTCCTGGTGGATCTGTTCACACAATTCAGAAATACAAGCAATGCAGTTGATAGCTGCTTGTACCATTCCTCAGGTCTCCCAGCAGTGAGCTTGGCCAAGGCTTGCACAAGGCTACTATTTAGCAGCTCCACATGTCCATTGGCCTGAGGATGATAAGGTGTTGTCACTGTGTGCTTGACCCCATTCTTGGTGAGGTATACATTGGTATCTTCAAAGTTCAATTCTTTGCCTCTGTTGGATATCAGGAGTTCTGGTTTTCCAAACTTGCTAATGATTTCTTTCCCTATAAATTGCCACACGTTGTTGCCTGTATGTATCTTTACTGCTTGTGCCACTGGCCACCTTGTAGCAAAGTTGATGGCGGTGATGATGTATTTCTTATTGTTGTGTTTCCCTGGCATGGGGCCTGCAATGTCTAGCCCACATCTTGAAGGATAGTTGTGTGTGGATAGGAATTACTGACTTAGATGATTTTTGCTTTTTGCAAATTTCTCACATACTTTGCATTAGTCCAAGACTTTCTGAACGTCTTGGTACAGGGTTAGCCACCATGCTTTGTGTTTAAAAAATTTGTAGATGTTGTGGCTTTTTGTGTGCCCCAGGTCTCTATGATAACATAGGATGGTATCAACTTGCTGATGTGTGGGAATTTAAGGGATGGTGGTTCCGTTGGACATTTTTTGATATAAGGTTCCATACACGTCTGCAAATAGGTGCTAATTATTAATGACTGTTTCCTTAGTTATGTCTGTAGTGCCAGTGGGGAAACCTTTGTCCTTTGTTTGAAGTACTAAGAGGGGCCAGTCTGGGTCAAGCCCATTCTCTCCTCCCATGGCTTGGACGTACAGGTGTGAGAGCGCATCTGCCATGGCAAGTTCTGGGCCATGCTTGTACTGTATGAGCATATTGAATCTCTCAAGGATTTCCATCCAGTGGGCCTGACGGCAGGATAAGTTTTCTTGGGCTCTGAAATATATGAGCAACTTGAGGTTGGTCAACACTATGAATTCTTCCTGCTGTTCTAGATAAAAACACCATTTAACTAGGCAGTGTACAATTGCCAACAACTCTTTGTTGTGTATAGAGTATTGAAACTCACTGTCTGTCAGTTTCTGTGATTCATAGGCTACAGGCAGGAAGTCACTGTTATTGTTTTTAATTCATAGTAATCTCCCAATGGATGTGTCTGAGGCGTCAGTTTCCATTTGGTACTCCCCATTGCGTTTGGGGTACTATAGGATAGGTGCTGTTGTGAGTTATTCTTTGAGGCGTCTAAAGCAAAGGTTGTTTTGGGGGGTCCATACAAACTTGGATTTAACGCCAGTTATGGCAGATAGATGGTGCATTCATGACGCCACAGTATGGTATAAAACAGCGTATGTAGGCCACCATTCCTAAGAATGTGCGTAGTTCCAACTTGTCTTTGGGCGGTGGCATTTTGCAGATGGCCTGGATCTTCTGATTGTCGGGTTTGATACTTTCTTTTGAGACTATGTGTCCTAGGAAGGGCAGCTGCTCACAGAAGAACTGGCATTTGGAGGGCTTGGCTAGCAGTTTGTGTTGTGCCAGAGTAGCAAAGACTGCCTCCAGGTCCTTGTGGTGCTGATCTACCAAGGGGCTATAGACAATAATGTTGTTTAGGTAGACTAGGGCATGTTTATCTATGTGAGGGGCAAATACTTTGTTCATGAAGGTCACAAAGGTTGACGGGGCGTTTTTCATACCAAAATTGAGCACCACACATTTGTATGAGCCATATTTAGTACAGAAGGCTGTTTTGGGGATGTCTTCCTTCTTAATACAAATATGATTGTAGCCTGAGGTCAGGTCAATCTTGGAGAAGACTGTGGCTCCTCCCAAGGCATCAAAGAGGTTGTCAATGAGCAGCAGAAGGTAAAAATTCTTGATGGTAACTTCATTTAGAGCCTGATAATCTGTGACAAGGCGCAGGGTACCATCTTTCTTGGCCGCAAAGAATATGGAAGCCCCAAAAGAAGATTGTGAGGGGCAGATAAGACCTTTCTCCAAGGCCTTCTTGAGGTAGGCACATAGGGCATTGTCTTTGTTTGGGGTCAGGCAATAGATGGATTGTGCCTTAGGTACAGCTCCCTTGAGTTGGATGGAGTGTTGGATATGCTTCTCTGGAGGCAACCCGGGTAAAGCCTCCTTGAAGATTTCTGGATGGCGGGTTACAATTTTTCAATCTTGAGGAGTAGTTGTGTCCTGGTGTTTTTTGAAATGCATGAGCTTGTACTGGCAGGAGTCCCAGTCAATTGCCTTGAGTTTCTCTTTTTTATCCAGGGTTTCTGTGATGAGTACAAAGACATGGTTGTGTAGGAGTTGATCCACTGAGTTGGGGTAGATCTGGTGGTTGACACCTTTGCGTTTGATGGTCAATACCAAGGTTGCCCAGTCTACGTAGGGGTTGTTCTTTTGCAGCCAGTCCAGACCCAGTACAATGTAAAACTTTGGAAAGTCAATGACAGGGCCTTGTATGGTGAAGTGTAGGTTCTTGAGCATGACAGAGAAGGGGGCAGTTTCCCTTGTCACAGCAATGTGGTGTTCATCAGCCAAGACCACATTTTTAATCCACAAAGGATTAGTGGCTAGCTTGAACTTGTCCACAAAGCTACTGTTGACTAGGGTTTGGTCTGCTCCTGAGTCTAGGAGTGCCAAGCCTGTGTAACTGCAAAAGCAGAAAGGGTAAGACATCAGTTTATTGGGGTGTCTAGAGATGGTGTACAGTACCGGGTCCTCCAAGGGTATTGAATCATTGGGCACTGGTCCACGTCCTCAGGCTGGTACTTGTTGTTGGACAAGTTAAGAATTATGCAGGGAGAGCTTGGCTTGCTTAATGCTCTCCCCAGGCCTTTCCCTTGTCTTGGTTGCCTTGTGTGGCAAAAGTACAAAATAGGTACAGATTATATGGCCACTTTTCCTGTTTCCATGTCCATTTGAGCCTGCAGGCTTATGGTTTGCACTGCTGCTGTTATTCCCAGGGGGTGGTTGATTGGAGCGCCCGGCTGGGTGAGAGTCTTTGGGTCTCTCTTGATTTCCGGTTTGTGCCTTATAGAGAGTATCAGACATTTGTTTGGCTTTCTCTGCTTCACAATAAAGACTTTGTAGATTGATCACTTGGTCCAGAATCACGTTTCTCATTACATGTGACTTGAGTGCGTTGTAGTACATGAGGTGTGTAGCTGGGGTGTCAAAGGCCATGTCAAAGGGGGCACATAGTTGTAGCTCCTCATAGGCAAGGGTGAGCTACTTTACAGTGCCAGTCTGAGTTAGGTTCTATACTTGGCGTATGATCATGAGTGCGGTGTCTTTAAGCATGAATATTGCCAAGAAGTCTTGTTTGAAGGTGTCCCAATCCTTCTTGGTGTGTTCTTCATGCCACTTGTTGCACCAGGTGCCAGCATCATGAGTTAGTTGAGTGGATATTTATGCAATCTGGAAATGTTGCGGTCATTTCATTTGGGCCAGTTTGCTTTGGGAAGATTGGATCTATGCAGCGGTGTTGTTGTTGTTGGCCCCAGAAAAGGATTCCAGGGCAGCGCTTCAAAGTCTTTGGGCTACCTAGGCTGGCATAGTGTTTTCATCAGTTTCACAAGGCATAGCAGAGGGAGCCTGGAAGAATCCTTGAGCTGACAGGGCATTGAACACGGGGAGTGGTATCACCATGTTCTGGTAGAGGATGAACCCATCAGGTATCTTTGCACCAGGTGTGTACGGTGTCCAGTCTACTGGGAGGCCAGACATGATTCTATTGAGGATTTGTTGCCCGCGGCAAGTACAGACAACAGGCAGAATTTTACAAGATAAGGTAGGATGGAGAACCTACTGCTGCTACCGGCAACAGTGCCCATGTCAACATTAAAAATTTTAACAGTGGCCATGTTGACACTTTTAATTTTGACACTATAGTAAAGTGACAACCCAGTTTTACTTAATGTTGTTTCCTGGATATTGACACTTTTTTAATTAACAAAACACTTTACCCTGAACATTTTTAATATAAAAAATTATTTTAAAATACATTATTATGATAAAATGACCCCAGAGAGTTCAAAACTGTAATAAAAAATTACATAAGTAATAAGAATAAGGAGCTATAAGCAACTATTTTTCAGTATACTATGTAAATTACACTATTTATTATAAAATTATTTTTTATTCCCATAAAATCAAAATTCCAATGAACCAAAAATAAAGATATTTTATATATCATAATAACTACAAAATATAAGAAAATTCTAATTTACATTTATTATACTTTATATAAGCATAACTGAAAAAATTGCATACCTTAAAGATAAATTAACAAAATATAAGATATTTCTTACTAAACTACTTTAAAACTGTATCTGAAACTTACCATTTAACCCTAAAAAGATAAGTATACTATAAATAAATTAAAAAATTAAAAGTTTAAAAAGTAAAAAATATAAAGGCAAAGCAAGGTTTATTAAGCTAATTAAAGCCACCAGCAAGAGCAGTGGTAACATCCTCAAGGTACTTCTTAATCTCTGCCACCTTATACTTTTTCTTTACCACCTTCTGAAAGTCCTCCTGGTAGTTCTGCTCCTTGGACTTTTGCTTCTTGGGGGCCACCTGGTTGGCCAGGTTATAAAACTTGGAGACAGTCTGGGCCTGCTCCTCCTGCAGCTTCTGGAAGAACTTGTTATATTTGGGGTTTGACCCAAGCTTCACCTTCAGGTGCTTATGCCAAACCTCAAGGCTAGAGGGGTCTTCATCTCCCCCTTGAGGCAGGCGCCTTGATAGTTCCAAGGGGCAGTGGCCCTGCTCTTACCTCTCCAGGCAGTCACCTTCTTGCCCACCCATTGGCGCTCAAAGTAATCCAGGTAGCTTTTGAAAATGGTGGAGTGCTTCTTGATGTAAGCATCCTCCAGGAGGGCCTCAAAGCCAAGCCCAGTATGCTCTGGGCGCACAAAAGCCAAGACAGCAAACTGAGTCAGGGCAAAGCAGTACTTCCCCTTACCATTGTTAAGATACTTCTTGAAAAGGTCCTTCTCACTCTTGAGATTCTTGATGAGGGCCTGCCTAAAATGGAAGAAGCAGCCCTGGACTTCTCCATTGAGGGTGGCCTCAAAGGCTCTGAACTGAGCTTACTCAAAGTCCATTATTATAACCTTTGGCCCAAGTGAGAACACATGAGCTAGCTGCTCTGCAGCTAGGGTCAACTCATCCTTCTCGGCAGAGGAGGGGTTTGCCTTATAGCGTGAGTGGGAGGGGGGAGCTGGTTGGTGAGAAGGGAGCTCAAAGCATCCCAGACAATCTTAAAGGCTCTGGTGTAGACTTCAGTCTTGGCACCAGGAAGGAGAAAGAACACAAGAGGGATAACCTGGTCATTAAACTGACCATGCAGGACCCAAAGCTGCTTAAAGAGAGAGGGGCAAGTAGCAAATGTGCCATCACACAGTCAGGTGGTAGCAGTGTTGAGCTTCTCCAGGTTTTGGGTTGTGGCATAGGAAATGATTCTATCCTCTACTTCCTGCCCATTTTCATGGAGCAGGAACATCTCATCATCATCAGTTTTCTTGAGAGCATTGGTGAGCACCAGGTCTTTGATTGTGATGGCGCTCTTGGCCAGGGGGTTTGAGGCTTGACGCCTATTGCTCACAAACTTGGCCAACTGGCTGTGGGTTGGCACACTCTTTAGATTGGTGGAAGAGAGGTGCTTACAGGCAAGCACAGCCAGCTGGGTGGGGGAAAGGCCCTTGAAGGTAGGCATAATCTGCACAAGGTACCATTTCAGAAGATGGGCTATGGTTGTACTGGGCATCACACAAGTTTTCTTGTCCTTGATGGGTTAAAACTTGTCCAAGTGCTCAGTGTTGAGTTGCACAGGGCAGGAGCAGTCCTTGCAGGTGTAATGGCGGCTCTTGAAGCCCCAGTTAGCATTGTTGCAAGAGAAAATATACCCATTAGCTACCATGGCTGGCCAACTCTTTATGCTCATGATTGGGAAGTATTTGGGCAAGGAAGAGGGAGCCTTAAATTTGCTGTCAACGTTGCAGATGTTGTGGGCCAACAGAGGGTCCCAGGGGCCAGCAGGAGCATGAAGGAAGCCAGGGAAGTAATTGGGGCGGGGCTTTAAATCATCCCCAGATGAGCTTGAAGGGGGGGAGTTTGATGGTGGTGGGGCAAAAGGGGGCTTATTGTGGTGCTCCTCATGTGCAGGAGACTTATCCTTGGTTGGGGACTTTTGGGCTGAGCGCTTCTTCTTGGTTGGCTCCTTGTCAGAAGCCAAGTTGTAAAAACTGTGGTCCATAAGGGAGCCATCAGATTCCTCTCCCCCAGTGGAGTGAGCAGGGCTCTTCTCAGGAGAGGCTCAGGAGAGAGCTTTGGTGAGGGCTCTGGGGATGGTTTTGGAGTGGCCTTCTTTGATGAGACAGGCTTCTTTTTGGTGGGTTTGGTTAGTTTTGAAGGATGCTTGGTTCCTTTGGGCTGTTTGGAAGTGTTTTTGTCCTAAAATAATAATTAAAATGGTTTAAAATAAAGCAATGTATTTAAAAAACAAACAAAACAACTTAAAAAGCATAATATATAAAAGAAAATCTTAGATGGTTTTTATTGGCATGTAAAAGTTAAAAAATACTTGTAAAGGTTTTATTTTATTATAGTTTTAAATAAAATTTTAATTTAAGATATTTATGTAAAAGCATTATATTTAAATATAGATTTTATTTTAAAAATTAGAAAATATGGAAGAGAAAAGTTAAAAATACAACATATCAAAAAGCAAGAAGTTTTCTTATGTAAAACATAAAGTTTTATATGTGAGAACTGAAAAGCGTCGACATTATGAGTGACAATTAGTAAAAAAAGCCGAATTCTCACTGTCAATTACAAAAATTGTAGACATTATTTTTGACAACATTGTCACTGTCAACATTTTTTTAAAAATTTACTATGTTTTTTCATAGTACACTTAATTAAATTTACGCAGGCTAACAAAAATTAACTGTTTTCTGTGTATTTTTGTTCATATATAAAAATTAAAAAAAACATAGAAAATAAGTAAAAAAAGTATCAAAGTTCTTTATTCTTTTATTTAAAATAATATTTGGGTAGTGGTAATATGATATTTTATCATTGCATATATGTGAAGTTGGGAAGAAAGTTGTATTCAGTATTGAAAAGGGTAAAGTGTCAACAACGTCACTTACAACATTCTTTATGAGGTGACATATTAATTTAAGCTTTATTGCACCACTCTAATTTGCTTAACTCCACCCTGACAGATGATCATGAGCAAATAAACATATTTACAAGTGTTAACATTATTTTTAATAATAAATTCTATAGTAACTTACATAGTAACTCACGCTTAAATTATTGGATTGCTGTTAGCCACCAATCCACTTAATATATTAAAGCTGTAATAAGTGCCACATATATATTTATAACATGAACATTCCAACAATCAAATGTATGCACACTGTCTTTTTCAATATAATAATTCAATAAAAAATATTTTTAAATGCACACTTATTTTTTTACTGTAGATGTTTCAGTTTTGTTATTAAAAATAAGTTCAGCTTAAAAAGGGTCAGCATTAACACTTTTACGTTGTAAAAAAAATAAAAAATAAACTAATTTTTATTAGTAAAAGTTAAGGAAAAATCTGGTTAAATTAAGTTTTTTATTAAGCTTAATATTAAATTGTGTTGAGATGGCCACAGTTTTGTCGTGTTTTCTGGGTTTTCACCCCTGAACGCTTAAAAAAGAATTAAGCTAGCACAACTAGCAAAAAACATAAGAGATTTAGAGTTTTGAGTCAACATGGGCGCTGTGGCCCTGCTACCAATGTTGTAACTATGCTGTTTTAGCAGGGTTACAAGGGGAAAGTATTTAGAAACTAGATAATATTCTTTATTGAGAGATAATGATTATATAGTTAATGTGAGTCATGGATAACAGGAACATGATTGTGTAGATCACACGGTGGGATGGTGAAGGGGGTGGCTTGATCCTAGTAATGAGTCAAGTGGCAAAACAAGGTATCCAATGTAAGGGATCATCATTTGTTCATGTTGTTGGATTTGGAAATTTGAGTTGACTTCCTAGTCTGGCTTTGAGTGACTGGATAATTGAATTGCAGGTCACAAACCTGCTTACTCAGAACCTTGCTGGCAGGTTGAGCCTGCTGTTTTGACAAAAAGTATACATTATATGCAGGATAAATTGATACAGGAAAAAGATGCTGGAATTATTGTCCAGGGATTGCAAGCTTTCTTAGACAATCTAAGAAAGTCCTCTACTGATGATCTCCCTTCTGAAGACCTGGTGAGACAAGAGCAGATGTTGGGGGACGCTATTCATGAATTACATGCCACTACGCGGAGTCAAGCGCCTCCAAAAGCCATGCCTTAACCTGACCTAAAGTAGCTGTACTCACTACTCAGGTGGCTGCACTCCAATAAGAAGTCTTGGATTTACAAGAAACCATCACCAAGTCCATCATCCTGTTGGGATATTAGAGGATAATGTCTGTTTCCCTGGAATGCCTGGATAGCCTTGTATTCATTGCTCTTGCTAACAAGGTTGAACACTTAAAAAAGGATCATGGTGCCTTAGACAAGGACTTCCAGGAGATGACCAAGTTGATTGATTCTGTCAATGTGCAATTCTCCCCATGATTTTCTGTTGGCCCCTATTTGATCTCCAAAATAACTGAGCTAACAACTGTAGTGACTAACCTAAGACATCAATTAGATACTACCAAAAATCAGACAGGTTGTGCCTATAAGACTGGTACCTGTAACATCAAAACTCCAGTGACTTTGGAAAAGAGTGTTCAGTAGTTATGGGCCAGGCAATCTACCACTGAATCAAAAGCTGACTTTTCTCCTTGTATCAATATGGTTAACAGAAATAATGGCGGGCCAACTCATGAGGCACATTTCAAGCCTACCTTCAAACAAGTGTTTGATCCAAATAACTCTACTATTGCTGCCTTCCTTATCATATATGAAGCTGCTATGTGTAAGACTTACAATTATATAAAAAAGAGCACATATTGACCTGTCTCTACCCTACCTTCTAAGAAGTTGTGGTGCAGAGCTTCTTTTCATTACCACTTGGGAAAAATGAAGTAACTGCTGATTGAGGAGATTAGAGAAGACATCAGCTCAGAGGTGAAGAAAGATACATTCATGTGAATTGTGTTCAAGCCTAAAGAAACTCTGGCTGAGTTTGCTGATAGGTTTTATGTGAAAGGACATAAGTTGATAAAAATAAACAGTTGACTGTTCACAAAGCTTATAATGCTTGCATGAAGGCCCTCAAGGTTGATCAGCTCCTATGTCTGCACTTTAAAGCACATAAGCCATGCTCATGTCTATGAAGAGTATCAAGAATCTTTCTCAAGACATTCACCTCACCCATTCTGGCTCTGTGGTTTTCAAGACTTGAGCTGCCACGTCTGATACAAAATCCTGCACCCCTCAATTATTAGCTGTGAATACCCAGAACCAGCCTAAAAAACAGGGCTTTCACAACTGTGGTCAGGTAGGCTATCAATCTCAAATCTGTACATATCCCCATGTTGAAGGAGCTGATCCTAGCTAACAGGCAGGAAAAGAGAGGTCAACCTAGAGATAGAGATGCTCTTGTTTGATAACTCTTTGCAGTCTCTTCCTTCACCTCCTTTCACCTCTGCTGATAATGCATCTAATTCTCAGGCCCCCAATCCTTCTTCTCTTCCATGAAATTTCAGATGACTCTGATGTGGAAGAGTCTGATGCTGAGAATCCTGAAGCCTATGGATACTCTGTCCTCACTATGCCTGAAACCATTCCTGTCCCCTATAAACTATGTTCTGGGAAAACTAAAATCACTTCCAAACCTTTTGCTGAATTCAAGAAAATTGTTTTGAGATCCTACCTCATTCAAGCCAAGAGGTCACCTGTCTTGGTGGAAACTTCTGAAGAAGCTGCAGAGGTAGCTGACACTGCCTTCCAGAACATCTCCATATTGCTCCCCCTACAGAAAGTTTATAAGGAATTTCCAGGCTTGAGATGCATGATTGAGAAATGGGACAAAGAACTAGCAGCAGCCCAGGAAAACCTAGCTGTACTCCCTCCCTTTGGTTGTACTACCACATGTGTGGAAATATCCATTCAAAAGGTGAAAATCAAGGTCATCTTGGACACTGGATCCCCTGTTAATGTTGTCTCCTCAGAGCTTGTCAAGAAGCTCAAACTTTCCCCCAACCTTAATTATCACCAGTCATATGGCACAGCTGGGCTATCCATGACCTGCGCTAAAGGGGCTTATTCTGCTCCTCCTATGCGTTTTAGCAAACTACTCTTGGCTGCGCCTGTTGTTGTCTTAGAGAATGAGAGCTAAAAACTCCTTGTTGGTACTCAATTTCTTAGGAAATACAATAGGATTGTCAACTTAAAGGACAGCTACCTCTCTATCTTAGGGTACAAAGTCCCCCTGATCTTTGAAGATCCTGTTAAAGTCCTTGGGAAATGCCTCAATATATATGCCTTAAAAATACCTACTGGTGTTTTCACCCTAAAATACAGTACCCACTCATCCAACATGAAATGTCCTCCTATGGCTTGCCCTGCGTCTGAGGGGATTCCTCTCCTGGCCACTTCTGCTGTAACCATCCCCCCTGGATCTCAAGCTATCTTAGACTCCCAAATATCATATGAGTTACCAGAGTGCACGTTCCTAGAGTTATACTCTCCTCTATCACTAGGACGCAATAGACCCTACCTCTGCCTGGGAATCTTAGATGTCTCTAATAAAGACCCCATCCAATTACTGGTTGCCAACTTAACCGCTCTCCCAATACAAGTGTCTAGAGGGCAGGTTGTTGGCTATGGCAAGTTTTTGAATGCTCCTGATGTCCTATTGCTACATCCCTTTGGTACGTTCCAGGATTTTAATTTACCTGAAGATGAGCCCCAAGTCCTATCCTTGTTCACTGCACAAGATTTCCCGCAGCTATCCCTGGTCCAGAAGAAGGAGGTGCTTGATTTGCTAGATAAATTTCCAGATATATTTGCTAAAGATAGCACTGATTATGGTCTATCTAAAGGTGTCATTCACTAGATTGATACTGTTAATGCTTTCTCCTTCTGCGCTAAACCTTATTGCTGCAGTTGTGTAGAAGATGCTCAGGTGTCTAAAGAGCTCAAACAACTTCTAGACTCTGGACTACTAGCTCCTTCCCAAAGTCCTTGGGCCTTCCCCTTGCTCATACTAAAAAAGAAGGATGGAGGTCAAGGAATTGTGATGGACTACCAACAATTGAACTTTTTAACCAAAAATGATTCCTATCCCTTACCACACATTGATAATGCTCTCTGCCGCCTTGGGGGCTCCAAGTTTCTCTCTACTATGGACCTAGCCTGTGGATACTGGCAAGTTAATCTCTCTCCTGAGGATAGACAGAAATCTGCACTAATCACTTCTGAGAGACTGTTTAAGCCTAAACACATGCTGCAAGGACTCTGCAATGCCCCAGATATCTTCCAGCAATCTATGGACTCCATCCTCCATGATTTGAAGCTCTCATGTGTCCTAGTGTACTTAAAAATATAACAGTCTTCAGCGCTACCTTTATAGATCACCTGGCTCACCTCAAGGAAGTGTTCATAAAGATTTGAGAGACTGGTCTTAAGTTGAAATCATCTAAGTGTGTTTTCTTCAAGGAACACCTTGAATTATTGGGCCATGAGGTAACACAGACAGGGATTTTCCCAATGACGAAGAAAGTTGAGACCACCAACAAAATGCTTCCACCCACCAACTTACAAGAAGTTCAAGTCTTTCTGGGCATGATGGGATACTACAGACAATTTATCCCTGATTTTGCTGACACTATCAAGCCCTTGGTCCAGCTGCTGCATAACATCCTTTTTGAATGGACCACCAGCCAACAACAAGCCTTTGAGACCCTCAAACAAAAACTCAAAGAGGCTCCCATCTTAGTATATCCTGGCTACAATAAGGAATTTATCCTATATACTGATGCTAGTGACCTGGCTATTGGGGCTATCTTGGCTCAATTGGATGATGAAGTTGTGGATCACCCTGTAGCTTGCACCTCTTGTGTCCTGAATAAGCATGAGAAAAATTACAGTGTTACCAAGAAGGAGTGTCTTGCTATGCTGCATGCTGTCAAATAATTTTGTCACTAAATTTATGACATACACTTCAATTTTGTCACAGATAATGCCTACCTCAAGTGGTTACAGTAATTGAAAGAACCAGAAGGACAACTGGTCAGATGGGACCTTTGGCTACAAGGTTATAGTTTCACAGTGCTACATTGTCCTGGCATACAAAATCAAAATTCTGATGGAATTTCTCAAATACCTATCTTGGCCCTCCATCTTGCCAAGGCTGATTGATTGTACAAGCTGATTGGTCACCCTTCAGCATGAGATTCTGAGACTGAAGACACATTCTTGGCCCTAAAAAAGCTATCCCAAGATAACCTCATATTCAATAAACAGCTATTTAAGAAGCTTCAGTACCCATATATTCCCTATGTCTGTCCAAGTCTACAGCTTTACCTCATCCTGCAGACCCATCATGAAACAGGGCATGATGGGATAACCAAGAATTATGATTGGCTTCAGAAGCATTACTATTGAGAGAACCTCTGCCTCTTAATCCCTGGTGGAATACCTAGTTGTCATGACTGTTAACCACAAAGACCTTGTGCTGAATCTCATGAACTCAAATTGGTACCTCCCCAGTACACCTTCCATACTGTTAGCATTGGCGCAGTAGGCCCTCTCCTGCAATCAAGGTATGGGCGCAGATTCATACTGATTTCTGTGGAACATTTCAGAAAATGAGTAGAAGCTAGACCACCAAAGAAATCACAGAAAAGACAACTTCTGCTTTCTTCTTGCAAGACAAAAGCTATTTCCATGGTTTCCCACAAGTTTTTCTCTCTGAAAATTGGTCCAATTTTAATGCCTGCTTGATAACGTCAGTGATAGAAGCACCAGGAACTCATAAATCCTTTTCAGACCCATATAATTCCTCCACTAACAGTCCCTTATATTAGGATAATTATTTTCTAGTGTCTATCATGAGAAAGCTAACTTACTATGATGCTGCCAACTGGGATCTATAATTGTTAGCCACTCTGTTTGCCTAAAGTCTCAGAAAACACAGGTTTACTGGGTTCTCCACCTTTGCCATGCTGTACAGGAGAGAGGCTACCACCCCTTCTCTCTTAGGGATACAAATCTCTACCTCTTATTCTACCTCTAATCTGTGGATCACATCAAAGGCCTAGTTAATTGCATAATTGGCATCCAAGCTTCTGCTTATGTTTCTGCCTATAAAACAAAGACCCTGGAGCTAACCCCAAGCAATGCTGACTGTGCTATCCTCCCAGAGTTTCAATTAGGAGACATGGTCCTCTACTATAAACACCAAGTATGCAAGAGAGCCCAAAAATTAGACTCCCTGTGGATTGGCCCTCTTGAAGTAACCTTCAAAAAGACTGCTGAGTATGCTGTTAAATTGTTGTTCACAGGAAGCCCCTCTTCAAAAGTTCACGCCAAGCTTCTCTGCAGGTGGACCTCCCAAAGGCCAATCTAGAGGGGGAGGCAATATTGCAAGTCCCAATATTATGCATTATTGATTTTGCCTTTAGAGGAGTCAAATTTTGAGTGCAGAATTCTTCAGTTCCTTTTCTCAACTGAAAATGGTTTTCACTCCAAATTGGGTGAAGAAATTATTTACATTCTAACTGATGACATGAGTGATCCTTGACCTACTTATGATAGTGGCCAGTGATCTATCTGTCCTTCTACTGTTTTGTGGTAACATTTCCCATATAAGAATCATTTAGATTCACCCAATAAAATTAAGTTCTACTAACACTTTCTCTTTGTATTTGCTTTGTACTTGAGCACCAACTTTCTAGTTTTATCTAGAGTAGATTTATAATAATTATCATTCCCAGGGCCTTAAGATAAATTCCTTATTCATCCCTGAAGACTAACCTCTGGCTTAGCATGACCCCAATACTATGGTTAGAATTTTCTGCTGTGTCCCTTGGCCGCGCTCAAGTAATCAACACAGTTTGCAGGACTCCAGGGTAGTTACAAGGCACTAGAAGTAGAACAACGTAACTTGAAAAATGGTACCCAACCCAGTCAGTGCCTGACTTTGATCCAGAACACCCTATGATCACCTCCCAGGAGCACCACACATATTTTTGTTGATATTTTGGGTGCAAAATATGTCTTCCAGGTGTCCTGGGATATGGCCTTGTTTAATACTTGGGCAAAGGTGGTTGGGTTCTGTTCAGTCACTTTGTGTTCCATTGAGGTGATAAAAACTGTAAATTATATCAGTGATGTAAGTGTAGGGTCTTTCCCAATAAGGCACAAGATTATAAACTAAATCATGAAAGGTGTTGGGGTTAATATTTAACAAGTAAAAAAATGTGGGAACTGTCTGTAAAAGTACTTTAAAGAGGCCAGCCAAAACCTTGTAGTTTGACAAAAAAGGGTTCATCAAATTTACTAATACTAAACAAACTATATAGAATAGAGTATTAAATAAGGACTTATTTCAACTAAGGGAATGTTGACGCTGGGATATTTCCTGTGGGAATATATTAGCATGAAAGATAAAAGGTTACCTGTGATGATCCACATGTTTGGTGGTTTTGCAGGCAGGGCTAATGTTGGCCAAGAAAAAGTTTGGTTGTTTGTTGAAGGTGAGCCAAGTAGATAACATGGTCTACTAGGGTAAGTAAGGTGAGCCTAGTAGGTAACATGGTCTACTAGGGTAAGTAAGGCCTTCCTGGTAGGTAACATAGGACTACCAGGGGCAGATGTTGCCTCCATCCAGCAGAAGAAATAGGCTGCTTTGGGCTATAGTGCTTCACATTGCAGAGAACTGTGGCTGAAGAAGAGTGAAGACTGAAATAGTAAGCAGGGAACTTTGTCTGTCTGGGGGGAGTAGGTTTTGGACCCCTGGCGGGTAACGCGGGCTGCCAGGGAGGGGAAGAGCTTTGAGAGCTCTACGTACCCTAATACACTTACAGGAGGTCTGTGAGAAAGCACCCTAACTAACAAACTGGTATGGTGTCCTCATTTATACCCCTATGAGTGCTTTGGGGGAACCCAAAGTGAGCATTGGAGGGTATAGACTTGCTCAGAGGTGTCACCAAGGCGGCTTGCTCAGGGAAGCAGCTGCAGAACTTGGTGTGATCAGGCCTCTGGGAAGTAGAGATGACTAATCTGCAACTGAAAGCTCAGACTTAATCACCTGGGTGAGTAAAGATAACACATAGACATTGATCTATGGTTGAATGGCCTAAGTGGACTGCCACTTGCAAGGGCCCAGTCAAACGCCAGTTCAATGTAGACTCATGCCTGGGTCTACAAGTTCTGGTAATGGGGACTGAGATAAAGAACTGATGTAGTTCACAGAATTGACAGAGAAAACTAGCAGGAGGGACTTTTTAGTCACAGTGAAGGCTAGTTGATATACTGTTAATTCATATTGAATGGTAGGAACCAATATGGTTCAGTATGTAGAAGGAACAAAGGAGGTTCTTAGTGGGGATTTGTTGAGGAACTGGTTGAGAAGTTGAAGGACAGGAAGATTTTGGATGTAGGACTAGCTTATCAAAAAGCAGGATGGCCAAAGGACCAGAAGTTGGTGTTAAAGAACTGAAGAGCTGAGAGGATGAACTAGCCAGACTGGATGCAGAGGCTGGAAGAGCTGATTTTAGTGACTTTTGAGAGGAAATACAGATAAAAAGAAGCAGTTAAAGAAATATTAAATACTTCCTGATTATGATTAAAAAAGGATTAAAAATCATATATGAAAAATAAAGAAAAGGAAAAATAACATATAGTTTGTTAGAACTATAAATTTATTTAAAAAGAAGAATTAAAGAAGAAAAGAGCTGGAAAGAAGCTGGAAATAGAACAGAGAAACTATGAGGGCAAAAGAGCAAATTCTGCCAAGAACAACTAGGAGAGGCAAAAGGAGAAGCAGAAAGCAGGTTCAAAGTTGCAAAACGTTGAGAGAAACACAGAGAAACGTTGAAAAATCAAAGGGTCAAAATTTGCCTAAGTAAAACACATGTGGAAGTGCTTGAGATTTGCCGGGGAAACATGACAGGAATGTTGGGGAAACCGTTCAAAACATGGAGCAGTTGTTTACCCAGAGCAAGACAGCCTTGAGTTCAAACCAGGGTCAAGGACAGGTCATCCAGGGAAACCTTTTTTGGAAAAACTGTTGAATCAAGGCGTATGATTGGCTGCAAGCCAAAATCTATTTGATCAGTGTTTTAAGGGCTTTAACTTAAGAGTTAGAGCTTAAAAAATGAGGAGCAGAAACAGAAAATTAAGGGCTTTCATTGGCTGAAGTAAGTTTAAAGGTTTAATATATTATAGAAGAAGAAAAACAGGATAGTTTAAGCTTTGAAGAACCAGAGTTCTAAGAGAGGTTTTTGGTCTGAAACAAGGGGCCATAAAAGGGAGACCTACTGAGACTCTTCAGGGATTGGATGAAGTAGATTACAAAGGCCATAAGAGCTACAGAAGGAGAAAAAGATCAAGAGTAGGAAGCCAGAGCTAGAAACAGACCACATGAGCCCAAGATGGGAACACAGAATCCCAAGACCAAGGTGCAGGAGCCCAAGACTAAGAAGCAGGAGCCAAAGACCAAGTACAAGGGGTCTGAGATATTGTTGGAGGACTTCAAGTATTGGCAAATCCATATTGTTTCCTTAACCCCCTGGGCCATATACCAGAAGGTTTCTAAGGGGATCTTCCTTCTGAGAGTAAATAAAAGCCCATTTTGACCCCTTTACATATTGCTGAGATACATTTCCACTTACTAGAGAATGATAACCCCTTCCAGCCGGTCCCTGGCTACAATCCAGGACACACTTGGGGACTGATGACCAGGAACCCCACATTAACCCTCATGTAGAAAAATGGTGACAACAAGCCAATTGCTTGTTGTTGGACTAGCTCCATTTTAATAATCCTACCTTCTGTCAAGTATATACTTCTAGGAAGTATAATAAACGAGATAAAGGGGAAAATTAAGAAGATAATGTTACTTTATTGGATATGAAAATAGGATACTATATAGTATAATGGGAAGCCACATACTGTCCATGTACATTATTATGATCATGGGGCTTATCTGATTAGTGCTCCTCTTAAGTCATGAGTCTTGTTCAAGTTGTGTTCTGCTTAGGATATGGAGTGTTTGATCCCCGTAATAGATGGCTGAATGATAGTAGTACCACCACCTTAATGGTCAGTCAGTGAACCATTTGGTGAATCATTCAGTGAGTCACTTGGGGCATTAATTCCCCAAGATAAAGTAATCAAAGATTCTACAACATCTCCCCCTGGGGTGCTGGAAAACAGAACCTTGGGAATTTTCTTGAGAGTTTCAGGGATGTGGGCTTGGTATTGATCCAGTTTGGCTTTGGGTACAGGGAGTTGAGAGTTGCACTGTGCTGTTCTTTCTTTACATAGACAAAGGAAGTCATAGTGCATGTAATTGAGTTCTGTCCAAGCGCCAATACCTTTGATTAAGTAGGTATTGTTGGGCTTAACTTCCATGATAATTCCTGGTTCTCTTAACTCTGGGTCTAATTTGTGTTGATTGTGGTTGACAACACAATCTTGTCTCTGACTTGAAATCTTTATTGCTGTAGTAGAATTGTTTCTCTCTCAACTCTTTTCTTTTCCATATCTTCTAAGTCTTTTCTGGCACGCTGTATGTTGGGGTCACTGTTGTCTGGTACCTTCTTAGGTAGAGGTAAGTGTGGACCTGCAGTAGTACTAACAAGGGCAGGCTTGTGCCCAGAGACAAGTTTTTATGGACTTTTGCCTGTATTGCAGTTGACTTGAGTTCTGCACACTATGAGTGCTGTTGATAGCATGTTGACCCAGGCTGTTGTAAATTGTGCTGTTAATGCTATTTTGATATGGCCTTCAAATAGTGATATGTGCAAAGATTTGGTCAGTTTTGCCTTCTTTTTGGGATTCCCTTGCCATCTGTAAATGGGTCTGTTCCAATATCCACCCATTCTGGAATACTATACCTGTCCTTGGCTGATTCTGGTATGACCTCACCCCAACATGACCCCCTCAAACACTCTGTCTATCTAATGAGTGATTATCAACCCTTGTCTACTATTTAAGTAGAATCATTTCTCCTAATAAAGGTAAGTTTATCCACATTTGTGTTGGCTTTAATATTCTTCAAGCTTTTTCCTTTCCTTTTTGCCAAAAGGAATTCCTCTTCTTGTATTCCAGGAAATTAAGGTATTTGCCCTTAATTTTTCTCTGAAGGCTAACCCAAGGCTAGCTTCAAACCTCAAATCTTTTGTTATAAAGATTTCCTGCCATGTCCTCCTGGATGTTGTCCCCAGGAGTTAAACACAACAAAATGGTGCTCATTCAGGGGCTGAAAGCCCCTTGGTTACTCTGTTCCCCTGCACTTTCTCTGGTCCTTCTCTTTTTGTTTCTGAAGTACACAAACCACCCAAAGTCTCTAATCCTCTGCTTGAAGAGGATATTACCGATTCTCCCTCTACACCAATGGTGATGGCATTATCTTCTGGACCTGCAAGGCCCCCCTTTCTGCTTTATCTCTTAACTACAAGCAAGCCTGCAATGCTGCATGTTCCCTCCTCCATACAGGCACCATGTTAATGCACACTATCTCTGGCCTTCACCTTGGCTATGCCTTTGAGGATCTGTATTCTTTCCTCCTGGATTTTGGTCTCCCCCTGCTTTAATAGAGTCAATGGAAACTATTGGCGTGCAGGTCAACCAATTCATTTAGCCTGCTTTAGTTCATCACCAGTTGGCGCTAGGATCACAGAACCAACTCTTGACTGCTGTTGCCACTGCCATTTCCAATAACCATGCACAGAACATGACCTATCAAGAGTGGAAGCATAGCCTCTTTGCCTGTATCTTAGACAGCCAGGGAAACTTGCTGGCTTTACAGAAGTACCTGACCTCATCTCTGAACTTGCTTTGCTCCTTGCTTCTCAGGTACATCAGGGATTTACTATGTGAATTAGATGATCACCAAGGTATGTGTTGAGAACAGATCAAAGCAACTCTCTAGAAATATTGCTAAGATTTTGAGACCTTGGTTAACAAGCTCAATCAATTTTGAGAACATGTCAACTCCCAACTTGAGTTGTTTGGAGCCCACATTGACAATTGAGATCAACATCTGCACCTGCAATATGGTTTAGATAAGGAAGCACTAGGCAACACTCTGAGTCAGGTTCAAAACTATGTCAATGACAGAGTAGCCTCAATTGAAGTGACTCCTCCTACTCCTTTGGTGGAGGCCTCCTCTGCTTTTGAGGCTAGGATATGGGAAGCAATAGATGACCTTAAAGCCACCACTCAACGCCAAACATCTGTTACAGTCCCCCTGCTAGTGGAACCTATGTCTGACCCCCACATTGCTTCCTTGACAGATCAGCTAGCTACGCTGCGTGGTGAGGTCAAGTATTTGCAACAACACCTCTCAGACAAGTCATCCTCTAAATCTGAAGGCAAGAGAGATCCTGAAGTCACTGAAGTCCCTGCCCAAGCAGACCACAGATGCTGTCCTGGGTTTGAAGGACAACCCCATGTCAATTATGCCCTTGTTTTGGATTACTTGACATTGGTTATCATCAATGTTACTTACAGAAAGGATGCAATATAAAGGGAGGTACAGAACCTTACTTGCTTGACTGAAGCAATGGATGAGCGTGTTGCTTCTTTTGGCATTGCAGGCTACCGCTTTGGCCTCCTGTGTCAATGGAGTTGCAGGCACTTTGGCAGTACAAAAGAAAAAAGATTGATGAATTTGGAACTTTTGCCACTACTTCTTGGGATGTCAGTGGGAAAAAAAGCTCTACTCCTGACACCTTAGAGGAGAGCCTTTGATTTTTGTGGGCTAGACAGCCCGCTGTAGAATCAGAGTTTGAAGCAAACCCTCATATTAATGTCCTCAACCTGGGTGACAACAGCCAACCCACCTTGTTTTTCATTGACCCAATTAAAAGCCCTCTTTCAAGAAAATCTTTGATTATAAGACCTCCACCATTGCTTTCATGGTAATTTCCATAATGCCAGGGATTATTTGGCCAAGTATCAAAGCTCAGAAAGCCCAAAAACCATTAACAAAACTGACTGATTTAACAGATTTGAATCAAACGGTTGATTGGAAATGGGTTATGGCTGCTCCAGTTTGCCGTTCAAATATGATTCCCCCTATAAGTTGACGTTGATAAATTGACATAATTTAAGGGTCACCAGATATAAAATTGTTAATCAGCATGGTTGTCAGAAATTGGTAACTCAAAGGGTTCTTTGCAATCTGGACTAGATACTCACTTGACAATGTGGAAGGAATAGGAGCCCAGGATCAAGGCAGTATTGCTTAGTCAAGTTTTGATATATATTGAATAATTTTCACTTTTCTAACTCTTAAGAGTTGAGTCCTCCCAAAAATTTACTCAATAAAATCACATTATCCTTGATCTAACTTTACTTTTGAAAATGCATCCTGTAGTTGGATTGTTGCACTACCTTCCCTACAATTTAATCCTTAGCAAGATTATTACTGGAAGATGGGGGCCTGCTGTTGGTACTTTGTTGTCATTGCCACCAAATGTTAATTCAATGCCTGCCAATCTCAGAGCTATTACCACTCCTGTCAAAGCTGAAACTCATGTGCTATCTCAATATCCTGAATTTTATGCTGAAGACACTCTGATTCTCTCACAAGCCATTTACCTAGGACTTTTCTGGTTGGGGTTAATTATTTTACTTAACCCTAGTATCTCATTTGTGAATTTTATAAAACAGTATTTAAAGCTGTGTTGGTGGTTAATCATTAACTCTATGTGGATTTGGTGGGTGATTCCCCACTACACAGAGACAGCTTCTTATTATCCCATGATTTCTGTCACATTACTCAACTCTTCAACGTCTGAATTTTTGGAAGCAGTTTGTCATGAGTTCATGTTTATTTTCTTTCTCTGTTGAGATATCTGCATTTACCATGTTTATTTTCATCATCTCCTTTCTGAGTTTTCAGTTTGGGCTCTTCTTTCATTTATGGTTTCTATCTCCAGTTGCAGTTGTTGAGACTGTAACATCTGTTTCCTATTTCTGTTGCGCCATGTTATTTTGGCGTCTGTATTATTTCCCTGCTCCACCCACCAATGAAATTTTGTGTGAAGTTTTTTCAGCCTAATCAATCTATTCTGGCTCTAGCCTTAGCCACAAATTGCAAGTTTACCATGTGATGACAAAGGTTTCAGAGGATGCTTGAGAACAGTTGTTATCCACAGTGGAGCGCAATCCACATGCTTTAACCAAAAGTGCAACTCTTTACCCTATGTTAAAAAATTTGTGTGTATCTATTGAGGAGCTCAAAGTATATTTTAAGTTGTACGCCTTCCAACAGGGTACTACTCCACTCTCAGTATTCCTTCCTCAGTCTCTTGCCTACTGCTGTACAATCAATGTTCCCAAGGTGAATAAACTCTCAGTGTTGTGGTTAGCAGTTGACCAGGCTGCCCAGGATCTGGCAGTTTGGGATTCACTTTTAACCACAACTGAGGCCCTGGTAAGCTAAATTCTTTCTCTGGTCTCAAATCTGTCAACTTCCAAACAAGGTGCTATGGATATTGAAGCTAAACTCACTGCTTGCTCCTGGTTTTCTGGTAATTGCTCTGCGGTGGCTTTTTCTAGTCAGAGTTGTGATCACACCCCTTGTGTTTCTTCTCAGTTGCAATTGGCTATTTTGAACAGACCTGCTGAGGTGGAAAAATGCCAGTGGTTTTGGCCACTGAGAGTTTGTTGGTTATACTCCAGCATGTTGTGCCTGCAAAGTCTTTGGTAGTCAAGTCCAAAGAGTTGCCTATTGTTGTCATCAATTGTGATTGCCTGGTCTTCCCTGAAGCCATCCAATAAATGATCAAAAGATATTTTCAGGAGCATCCTACCTCCTTAGCCACTGTCTGTACTACTGAAGAGAAGCAATATCCTGCTGAGGTTGCAACTTTTGCGGAAAATAAATCTACTTCTGGTTACTTCTTGTTTTATGGTAGCATCAATAATGACCAAACTATCTATCAGCCAGCCATTTTTTGGATACTGGTGTATCCAAGAACTTCATGAGTGTTGAGACTGCAGACTTGTTGTAACTCAATTATCATCCTGAAATACTGGTTAGGAATGGAAACTGTCAAACGTTTCCCTTCTTCCAGCTTAAGAAGCCAGTGACATTTGTAGTTGCGGGTCAATCCTTTACCGCAAGGTTCTCCATATGCTCTACTCTCATGTATCCTATTATCTTAGGAGTGGGCTGGTGGAGGGACCATAATGTATTGACCTTTTTAAAAGAAAATGAGCTGCAAGTGGACCACTCTTTGGGTATATTCATCCATATTCCATTGTTGGGTATGTCAGAGTTAGAGCTGTCTTCTCAGAACATTCAATTGGTGCCTGTTTTTGTCCCCGCAAGTTTGGATTTACCAGCATGCCTGCACCCCTGGTCTGCGGTGTTTGATGCCACTAGGGGCAAGGTCCTTCCCAAGCACACTCAGTTCAACTTTGACTTTAAGGTTACTGTTGATCTGATTTTTATTGTGTTGCCATTTACCCTTTGACCTTAAAAAAGGATGTATGTTTGGAGGAGTGAACTTGTGACATGTTAGCCAAGGGATACATCTTCAAGAAGGCTTTGTCAATTTGTTCTCTGTTGTTGTTTTTCCAAAAATCCAATGGGTCTCTTAGACCTTGTGTTGACTATGAAAATTTGAACAACATCACAATCCTTACCCTTTACCTCTTGAAGCACAAATTTCTTGGTGTATTGAGAAGGCAAAGGTATTCTCAAAACTTGATCTGTCAAATGCCTTCAATCAAATCAGGATTGCAGAGGGAATGGAGTGATTGACGGCGTTCAGAACAAAGGAAGGTATCTTTAAGTTCTGTGTTATGCCTTTTGGATTGAAGAATGCCCCAGCTTGCTTTCAGCGGTTGATTGACTCAATCTTGGGAGATCTCTTAGGTGTATGTGCCATTGCGTACATGGACAACATCTTGGTATTCTCTCTGGATGAGGAGTTGCATAAGGCCCATCTGTCAGCAGTTGTAGAGTGAATACTTCAGGCCAATTTGATTATCAAAAGGAGTAAGTGTGAATTCTTTAAACAAAAGGTTACCTTTTTGGGTAACATTATCTTTGAGGATAGCCACACTATTGCCCTTGACAAAGAAGCAGCAGTTTGAGAGTATTCTACGCCTGTGACTTTTTCCCAACTTTGTAGTTTCTTGAGTACTTGTAAATTCTTGAAGAAATTTACCCCTCACTTGTCAGAAGTGGCTGCCCCCTTGTATTCAGCAAGCGGGAAGACAACTTTGGTCTGGACACCCAAGTGCGCAGAAGCATTTGCAGCAGTCAAGGCTCTTTTGTTTTAATCCCCAGTTATACAACATGTAGACCCAGAGCTTCCTTTTGTGGTCTCTACAGATGCATACAAATATGCTGTGGTCAGTGTGTTGCTAAAAAATGCTGACAATGGTGTTAAAAGACCAGTGGGGTACTTCTCCCGGAAAATGGAAGCTCAGGAACACAATTACATGATTTACAACAAGGAATTGTGGCAGTTGTGGAATCTTTAAAGCATTGGCAACACCATCTAATGTCATTGTGTAATTCATTTTTAGTAAGAACCAACCATAAATCTCTCCTTTACTATTGTCAACCCAGGGTTTTTTTGGGTTGCCAATCCAGATGGCACAGTGATCTGACAAGGTACAAGTTCCACTACAAGTTTATCAAGGGAGCCAATAATCATTTGGCAGATGCGTTGAGCAGAAATCCTTCCCATCTTCCAGATGTTGGTATAGATGTTGAGTTCAATACACATACTATGATACCAGACAATGATGTGGTTCCTTTTGTACTACCTCTGCCTGCTACGCTTGCCACCATGTCCTTAATTGAGGGTGCAGCCTTATACTTTATTCCAAAGTTAAGTTTTTGCAGCCTTTGTCCAAAGGTTATAATAGGTTATTGGGACTAGCATGTGCACATCCTGTTGGCCAGTCACAGGATTATCACAAGATAGACCAATTTTATACCATCAAGGTTGCTTTTGGGTCCCAGAGGGAACTATTTGGAACAAAATCATGGAGGTTTATCACACCTTTCCTACAGCAGTCTACCCAGGGAAAAAAAGTGGAGATTATTTGCCAACAGTTTTCATGGAAAGGTTTGACAGTGCAGGTGGCGGCTTACCTTTGTGACTGCTTGGTATGTGTTTGGTCTAAGACAAGCAGAAAAAAGACTACTGGTTTGTTGGTTCCTTTACAACCAGCTGTAGGGCCCTGGATGTCAGTATCAGTGGATTTCATCAGAGAACTTCCAAATTCTGACGGGTTCAATGCAATCATGATGGTGGTTGAATGCTTCACAAAAATGGCACACTTTTTTCCTTGTTCAACCATAATTAATTTGGTAGAGACAGCTAGGTTGTTTATGAATAGAATATTCTCCCTACATGGTATCCCAGTGGATATTGTAAGTGACTGTGGGCCTCAAATTATTGCTCAGTTCTGGGAAGCTTTTACTGAAATTCTCTGTATCAAATTGTGCTGTTCCACAGCCTTTCACCCACAATCTGACGGACAAATGGAGAGGGGAAACTAAAGTTTGGAGGTCTACCTACGTTGCTACACTAATGAACAACAAGATGACTGGTGTGATAACCTACTGTTGTACCTGTGCTGTTTTAGCAGAGTTACAGGGGGAAAAATATTTAGAAACATGATAATAATCTTTATTATGAGATAGTGATTATATAGTCATGGCGAATCAATGGGTAACAGGAACATGATTGCTGATCACACAGTTGGATGGAAGAAGGGGGTATCTGGATCCTGTTAATGAGTCAAGCACCAAAACAAGGTATCCACCATAAAGGATCATCATATGTTCATGCTGTTGGATTTGGTAATTCAAGTTGACTTCCTAGTCTGGCTTCAAGTGACCAGGTAATTGGATTTCAGGCCACAAACCTGCTTGGTTGGAACCTTTCTGGCGGTTCAAGCCTGCAGTTTCAACACCCCCCAACTGAAAATTGGCCTCCTCTGGGGGCAGGTTGTCAAGGAGGTTGTCAGGAGCCTGGGCGCCTAATTGGACTAATTGTTGCCCTATGGTGGGCAGGGCAGTTTCATGTTGTTTCTGTCTTGCTTTGCAGGGTTTCAGACAATCATGGTGTAGGGTCTTGTCTTGCTTATGTTTTCCAAGCCCTTGTACAAGGTAAGTGTTATTGTTGTTTACCTTCAGAATGATTGCTGGCCCTACTTTCTTGGGTTGTAGTTTGCTCTTGTCAATGTTCATGACCCAGACTTTGTCCCCAACTTCATGTCTGTTGCTGATGGGGATAAAGGTTTTTTGTAGACCTTCATTCTCCTGTGCTGTTTGTTTGCTGTTAGCCTCTACAATGTGAGGGTCCAAGCGTGGGGGGACTTCACTTGGAATTTCCGGTTTGGGTCCTGTCAATGCTTGAATGATATTTGGCTGTATGCCATATACCAACTCAAAAGGACTTTTTCCGGTGGATCTGTTCACTTGGGTTTGGCACACAAGTAGTGCAGTTGGTAGCTACTTATACCAGTCTTCAAGTCTCCTGGCGGTGAGTTTAGCTAAGGTTTGTACGAGGCTACCATTAAGCCACTCTACACGTCCATTGGCCTGTGGGTGGTATGGCGTTGTTACGGTGTGTTTGACCCCATTTTTTGCTAGGTATACATTGGTGGTTTTGGAGGTTAATTCTTTCCCTCCATTGGTTATCAGGAGTTCTGACTTTCCAAACTTGCTGATTATCTCTTTGCCAATAAATTGTCGTACATTGTTACCAGTGTGTGCCTTTACTGCTTGGGCTACTGGCCATCTTGTAGCAAAGTCAATGGCAGTGATGATGTATTTCTTGTCATTGTGTTTTCCTGGCATGGGGCCAACAATTTCAAGAGCCCATACTTTGAAAGGTAGTTGTGTGCAGATGGGAAGTACTGACTTTGACGGGGTTTTGCTTTTGACAAAGTTTTTGCATACCTCACATTGGTCTAGAACTTCTTGCACATTGCAATATAAGGTTGAACCAGGCCTTATGCTTAAGGAACTCATATAGGTTTTGTCTCTTGGTATGTCCAAGGTATCTGTGATAGTGTAGGATGGTGTCTACTTGCTGATGTGTGGGGATGTAGGGAATGGTTGTGCTGTCAGACATTTTTCTGTTTAGGGTTCCATATACGTCAGCAAATAGGTGTCTATTCTTGATAACTGTTTCCTTTGTTATATTGGTTGTGTTGAGGGGGAACCTTTGTCTTTTGTTTGTAGTACTAAGAGAGGCCAGTCTGGGTTGAGCCCATTCTCTCCTATTGAGACACAGATATACAGGCAGGTAAGGGCGTCTGCCATGGTGAGCTTGGCCCCAGGTTTGTACTGGATGAGCATGTTAAACCTCTCCAATAGCTCCATCCAGTGGGCTTGGCGGCGCAACAGATAGGCTTGAGTTTTGAAATAGATGAGCAACTTGTGGTTGATTAATGCTGTGAATTCTTCCTGCCCTTCTAGGTAATAGCACCATTTGACTAGACAGCGCACAATAGCTAATAGCTCTTTGTTGTGAATAGGGTATTGGCACTTGCCATCTGTCGATTTTTGCAATTTTTAAGCTATGGGCAGGAAGTCACTGTCATTATTTTTGATTCATAGTACTCCCCCAATGGATGCATCTGAGGTGTTGGTTTCCATTTGGTATTCCCTGTCACATTTGGGGTATTGCTGGATGGGAGCTGTTGTGAGTTTCTCCTTGAGGCGTCTAAAACAGAGGTCACTTTAGGGTCCACACAAACTTGGATTTGGCGCCAGTTATGGCAGATAGGGGAGAAGTCAAAACGCCACAGTCAGGTATGAAGCGGCGTACATAGGCCACCATTCCCAAGAAGGTGCGGAGTTCCAACTTATCATTGTGTGGTAGCATCTTGCAGATGGCCCGTATCTTTTGACTGCTGGGTTTAATGCTGTCCTTTGAGACTTTGTGCCCCAGGAAGGGTAGTTGCTTGCAGAAGAACTGGCACTTGGAGGGCTTGGCTAACAGTTTGTATTGTGCCAAGGTAGCAAAGACTGCCTTGAGGCCTTTGAGGTGTTGTTCCACCAAGGGGCTGTAGATAATAATGTTGTCCAGGTACACTAGG
Organism: Entomophthora muscae; assembly: GCA_014839935.2. Taxonomy (NCBI): domain Eukaryota; kingdom Fungi; phylum Entomophthoromycota; class Entomophthoromycetes; order Entomophthorales; family Entomophthoraceae; genus Entomophthora; species Entomophthora muscae. The sequence goes on from QTSX02001476.1 coordinate 258,368, forward strand.
GCGTGCTTGCCTATGTGGGGTGCAAATACTTTGTTCATGAAGGCTATCAAGGTGAACGGGGCATTTTTTATGCCAAAAGAGAGCACCACACATTTTTAGGAGCTGTATTTAGTGCAGAAGGCTGTTTTGGGGATGTCTTCCTCCTTGATGCAAATCTGGCTGTAGCCTGCGGTTAGGTTAATCTTGGAGAAGACTTTGGCTCCTCCTAAGGCATCAAAGAGGTTTTCAATCAGTGGTAGTGAATAAAAATTCTTTATGGTAACTTTGTTTAGGGCTTGGTAGTCTGTGACCAGACGTAAGGTACCGTCCTCCTTAGCAGCAAAGAATACGGCGGCCCCAAAGGGAGACTGTGAGGGGCAGTGAAATCTTTTTTCCAATGCCTCCTTGAGATAGGCGCGTAAGGTGTTGTCCTCATTTGGGATCAGCCTGTAGATAGGGTGTGCCTTGGGTACAGCCCCCTTGAGTTGGATGGAGTGCTGAATGTGCTTCTCAGGGGGCATCCCAGGCAGCGCTTCCATGAAGACCTCTGGATGGCAGGCCACAATTTCGCAGTCCTGAGGTATGGAAGTATCCTGGTGATCTTTGAAATGTATGATCTTGTACTGACAAGAGTCCCAGTTAATTGCCTTCAGGTTTTCCTTTTTGTCCAGGGTCTCTGTGAATTGTACAAAGACATGGTTGTGTAGGAGTTAGTCCACTGAGTCAGGGTAGATCTGGTGTTTGACACCTTCACTCTTGATGATCAACACTGAGGTTGCCCAGCATATATGAGGATTATTCTTCTGTAACCAGTCCAGCCCCGGCACAATATCAAACTTTGAGAAGTCAATGACGGGACCTTGGATGATGGAGTGGAGGTTCTCAAGCATGACAGAGAAGGGGGAAGTTTCCTTTGTCACGGCCATGTGGTGTTCATCAGCCAGGACCATGTTTTCAATCTGCAAAGGATTAGTGGCCAGCTTGAACTTGTCCACAAAGCTACTGTTGACTAGGGTTCAATCTGCACCCAAATCCAGGAGTGCTGAGACTGTGTAACTGAAAAAACAGAAAGGATAGGACATCAGTTTATTTGGTGTCTGGTAATTGTGTACAGTACTGGGTCCTCCAAGGGTATTGAATCATTGGGCACTGGTCCACGTCCTCAGGTCAGTACTTGTTGTTGGGCAAGTTAATAATTATGCGGGGAGAGCTTGGCTTGCTTAATGCTCTCCCCAGGCTTTTCCCTTGTCTTGGTTGTCTTGTGTGGTAGTGGCACAGAAATGAGTACGGTTTGACTGACCATTGTTTCCATTTCCATGTCCATTCAAACCTGTGGGTTTGTGGTTGACATTATTCCTGTTGCCTCCAGGGGATGGTTGAGTGGAGCGCCTGCCTGGATGGGAGTCCTTGGGTCTTTCTTGTTTCCCAGTTTGTGCCTTGTGAAGTGCGTTGGAGGCTTGATCTGCTTTCTCCACTTCACGGTACAAGCTTTGCAGGTTGGTAAACTGGTCCAGGTTTACATGCCTCATCACATGCAACTTGAGAGCGTTGTAGTACATGAGGTGCATTGCTGGGGTATCAAAGGCCATGTTGGATGGTGCGTGAAGTTGGAGTTCCTTGTAGGCGCAGGTGAGTTCCTTCATGGTGCCTGTCTGGGTTAGGTTCTTTACTTGGTGTATTATCATGAGCGCTTTATCCTTGAGCACAAATCATACCAGGAAGTCTTGCTTAAAAGTATCCCAGTTCTTGTTGGTGTGCTCCTTGTGCCACTTGTTGCACCAGGTGCCTGCGTCATGGGTCAGGAAAATGGAGATTTCTGCTATCCAACATTGCTGTGGGCACTCCATCTGGGCTAGCTTGCTCTGGGCGGACTGGATCCACAAGGCAGTGTTGTTGTTGGCCCCGGCAAAAGGTTCCTAGGCGGTGCTCTGTAGCCTTTGCGCTACGTAGGCTGGCATGGCGCCTTTGTCAGTTGGTTGTGGGATTGAGGAGGGAGCCCAAAAGAAACTTTGTGCAGACATAGTGTTGAAGGCGGGTAGTGGAATCACCGTGTTTTGGTACAGGACAAAGCCATCAGGTATCTCAGCACCAGGAGTGTACAGAGTCCAGTCAGGCGGGAGGCCAGACATAATTCTGTCAAGGATTTGTTGGCTGCAGTGTGTGCGGGCAACAGGCGGAATTTTTTAAGATAAGGTAGGATGGAGAACCTACCTGTGCTACCAATGTTGTAACTGTGCTGTTTTAGAAGAGTTATAAGGGGAAAAATATTTAGAATCAAGATAATAATCTTTATTATGAGATAGTGATTATATAGTCATGGTGAATCAATGGGTAACAGGAACATGATTGCTTATCACATGGTTGGATGGAAGAAGGGGGTGGCTTGATCCTGGTAATGAGTCAAGCACCAAAACAAGGTATCCTTCATAATGGATCATCATCTGTTCATGTTGTTGGATTTGGTAATTCAAGTTGACTTCATAGTCTGGCTTTGAGTGACCAGGCAACTGGATTGCAGGTCACAAACCCGCTTGGTTGGAACCTTGCTTGTGGGTCAAGACTGCGGTTTTGACACTACCCATGGCAGAGTTCACATATAATAACACCCCACACACTTCAACTCAGGTTTTTTATTCTATGTCAATGTAGGTTACAATTCCTCATCCAACATGGTCCCTCTCTTGGTTAGTAACGTATAAGCTGCTGCATTGAAGCAGGTTCATAAGGAACTTCAGGTTACTCTTGTCACTGCCTTGACAACTTACAAGGAATACACAGATTTTAAGCACCAGGAAGATCCAACCTACTGGCCAGGTGATCTGGTCATGGTGGATGCCTGCAATATGAAACTAAAGGTTCTTTGCCACAAGTTAGGTCCCAAACAAGTTGGTCCCTTAAAAATGAACGTCAAATTGGTCCTTCTGCATACCAATTAGATTTAATTCTGGCTTTTAATATTTTCCACACCTTCCACAAATGCTTACTTACTCCTTTTAAGGGTACTGAGACTTTTTTCCCAACCCATTCTTGTGGAAGAAGAACCTGATTATGAGTTAAATTGCATTTTGGCTTCTTGTAAGAATCAACACCGTCTAGAGTACTTGGTGTCATGGAAGGGTTATCCTGATTCTGAAAACTCATGGGTTCCCCACTATGATTGCTTTAATTCTCCAGATCTTATCCAAGAGTTCTATGATCACAATCCCACCGCCATTAGTCACCCCAAGATTACCTTAGCCATGATGAAACTTCCCCTGCCCACTAAATCTTCTCCCTATCCCATCTTCCAGATGGTGGTATTGTGCCCCAGGCTAAAGCAGAAGGTAATGTCACAGTAAGTTCCATAATGCCAGGGATTATTTGGCTGAGTAGGAAAGCGTGTAAAGCCAGAAAACCTTTAACAAAACTGACTAATTTAGAAGACTTGAATCAAACAGTTGAATATAAATGGGTTATGACTGCTCCAGTTTACCAGTCAAATCTGATTCCCCCCTGTAAGTTGATGTTGATAAATTGACATAATTTAAGGGTCACCAGACATGAACTTGTTAATCAGCATGGTTGTCAGAAATTGGTAACTCAAAGGGTTCTTTGCAACCTGGACTAGATACTCACTTGACAATGTGGAAGGAATAGGAGCCCAGGATCAAGGCAGTATTGCTTAGTCAAGTTTTGATATATATTGAATAATTTTCACTTTTCTAACTCTTAAGAGTTGAGTCCTCCCAAAAATTTACTCAATAAAATCACATTATCCTTGATCTAACTTTACTTTTGAAAATGCATCCTGTAGTTGGATTGTTGCACTACCTTCCCTACAATTTAATCCTTAGCAAGATTATTACTGGAAGATGGGGGCCTGCTGTTGGTACTTTGTTGTCATTGCCACCAAATGTTAATTCAATGCCTGCCAATCTCAGAGCTATTACCACTCCTGTCAAAGCTGAAACTCATGTGCTATCCCAATATCCTGAATTTTATGCTGAAGACACTCTGATTCTCTCACAGGCCATTTACCTAGGACTTTTCTGGTTGGGGTTAATTATTTTACTCAACCCTAGTATCTCATTTTTGAATTTTATAAAACAGTATTTAAAGCTGTGTTGGTGGTTAATCATTAACTCTATGTGGATTTGGTGGGTGATTCCCCATCACATGGAGAGAGCTTCTTATTATCCTGTGATTTCTGTAACAATTGCTGCCTTCTTAACAATCTGCAAGGCTTCAATGTGCAGGGCTACCAATGAACTTAAGAAGGAACATATTCTCACTTGTCTGCATCCCACTTGCCAAGAAGTTGTAGTTTCTGAACTTCTGTCCATTGTTACTTGGGAGGATATGAAGCGCCTTCTTATTGAGGAATTTGGAGGAGATCTCATCTTGGAGTTCAAGAAGGATGCTTTTATGCATATTGCTTTCAAGCCCAAGGATACTCTAACTGATTTTGCTGACTGCTTTTATATTGAGGGACATAACTCATTACCAGTTGCCAGTTGACTCCTTGGGAAGCATATACAGCTTGCTCCAATGCCTTGAAAGTGAACCAGCTCCTGTTTTTACACTTTAAGGCACATAAGGTATCTCTTAATTCCATGAAGAACATCAAGACCCTTCTGCAAGATATGCATCTGACCCATGGAGGAACTGTGGTCCGTTATCATAAGGCTAATGCCTCTGGAACTACTTCTCATACCCCACAAATCATGACTCCTGGCTCTAATGAACAACCCAAGCAAAAAGGGTGCCACAATTGTGGGCAATATGGTCATCACTCCTTCACCTATACCAACCCTTGTGTATAGGGTTACAACCCAAAAGAGCAGGCAGGAAAAAAGATGTCAGCCCAGAGGCAAAGACACTCTCTGCTGAACAATCTACCTTGTCTACTCCTGATTGTCCCTCTGACAGAGAATCTCCTCCTTTGTCTGGCCCTAATATCCTTCATCTGTTCCATGATCTCTTGAGTGATGCCAAACCCAAGGATTCTGACTGTGATGGATCAGATAGTTATGGCTATTCTGTGCTGGCTGTCCCTGAAACTGTGTCTGTTCCCTACAAACTTTGCTCAGGGAAAACCACCACTACAGCCTGTCCACCTCTAGCTGAAGCTAAAGCTGTGGTAGCTCACCCTTACCTAGCACAATCTCATCAACCTCATGTCCTAGTGGACTCCTCTGAGGAAGCCGCTGAGGAAGCCGCTGAGTTAGCTGAAGCTCTCTTCCAAAATGTTTCTGTGTTCCTGCCTTTTCAAACTGTATATAAGGAAATTCCTGCCTTGAGGTGCATGTTAGCAAAATGGGAAAAGGAACTAGAAGCAGCACAGGACGTCCTGGCAGTCTTATCTCCTTTTGGAAAAGATACCACCTGTGTAGAAGTATTGATCTAGAAGATTAAGATTAAGGCCATCCTGGACACAGGCTCTCCTATCAATGTTGTATCCTCCAAGTTGATGAAGAAGCTCAGGCTGGCTCCTGATCTCAACTATAATTAATCTTATGGAACTGCTGATATGGCTCAGACTCAAGCCATTGGCGCTTATTCTGCCCTGCCAATGAGGTGTGGGAAACTTCTCATTGCATCTCCTGTTGTTTTTTTAGATAAAAAAAGCTACAATCTACTGGTAGGCACTCAGTTCCTCCAATAGTATAATGTAATTTTCAACCTTAGAGATGGGTACCTATCTCTCTTGAGATAAAAAGTCCCCTTAATATTTGAATAACCTCTGTGCATCCCTGGCAAGCGCCTCAAGACTTGTGTGCTTGAGTACCCCACTGGCATCTTCTTGCTGAAGTACAGAACTAACTCCTCCAATATGTGCTCCCCTACTCCTTCTTGTCCTGCAGAAGAAGGTGTCCCTCTACTTGCTCCAGTAGTCTTTACAATCTCTCCTGACTCTCAATTAATCATTGGCTCTCAGATATCCTACAAGCTGCCAGAGAAGTTGTTATTAGAGTTGTACTCTCCTGAATCTCTAAGTAGTAAAGAGCCTTGATTACGCCCCAGGATCCTAGATCAAACTTATAAGGAGCCTGTACAGCTGGTGCTAGCTAACCTGACTGCGTTAACCATGCAGGTTTCTAGAGGCCAAGTTATAGGACATAGACACATACTAGGAGCTGAAAAAGTGGCCTCCCTCTACCTTTTTGGGACATTCAGTGATTTCAACTTACCAGAAGAGGACCCTCAAGTGCTCTCCCTGTTTACAGCTTCTGATTTCCTGAAGTTATTGCCCATCCAGAAGAAAGACATACTAGAACTGCTTGATCAGTTCAACAACATCTTAGCATCTGGACCCAATGACTATGGTCTAGCAAAGAGGGTCATTCACCAGATTGATACAGGTGATGATCTGCCCTTATGCACTAAACCCTACAACCATAGTAGGGTGGAAGATGCCCAGGTTTCCAAGGAGCTCAAACAACTCTTGGATGCTGGACTCTTAGCTCCTTCTCAGAGTCCTTGGGTCTCCCCTTTACTTATCATTAAGAAAAAGGATGGAGGCTATTGTATTGTGATGGATTATTGCTGCTTAAATTCTCTCATAAAAAAGGACTCATACCTGCTACCTTGGATTGCTGACGCCCTTAGACAATTAGGAGGCTCAAAATTCTTCTCCACTATAGACCTAGCATCAGGATAATGACTAATCAACTTGTCCCCTGAAGACTGAGAAAAGGCCGCCTTCCTCACCTCAGAAGGCCTCTATGAACCTACACAAATGCCTCAGGGGCTTTGTAATATGCCAGCCACCTTTAAGAGAGCTTTGGGCTTCATTGTCAGAAACCCACTTGATAGGAAACAATTTCTCTACCTGGTGGGCCAAAGCCCCTAAGTTGAGCCCAGCTATTACAGATCCAATAGGTACCCTGATCATGGCAAGATGGCCTAAGTGGCCCAGATAGGCAAATATTCCCATTATAGAGCTGAAGCAACCTAGCAGGTATTATCCAACTACATAGGTTAATAGGTGGAATAAAGCATTTGGTCTAACCAGCAAAGGTTCAGTTGGAAGAGGAGTGGAGGAACAACCATAGTGGAATTTGCGTCCCCAGTGACCAGAGGAGTATTTAAACCACCCATGGGCAAGAGACTCCTTATGGTGAGCATTGTCTGGGGATGAATTGTGCCAGTCCTTAGTTGGAGTGGGGTTCTCTAAGGCTAGCACCAAAGGCAAGAAGGAGGCTAAAAACCAGAACAGGAATGAAATTCCTTTCATGGTTTCAAAATAAGAGTCAAAGAAATAGGTGTGGACAGAGATAGGATAGAAATAATTCTTTATTGTTGGAACAAGTAAAAATGATAAATATGGCTCACTTAAATAACCTCAAAATAGAGGCTGGAACATTTTAAGTGGCTATTGGAAGTAAAAGGGATTTGCAGAGGATTATCATGATTATTCTGAATGAAACTAATACCTGGGTGATCTGTGCCTCAAAACGTGCCTTGAGGATATTCATTATGATATTGGTGAGATCAGAGAAGAAAGACAAAGCCACAAGATTGAAGACAATTAAGAAGTCTAAATGCTTAATCTTTGAGAAGAAAAAGTGCAGAGCCAGGTTAAGAAAAGTAACAAGTGGATTCAAAAACAAAAAGGAAGAAGAAACCAGCCAATCAAGATCCAAGCAGTAAGTGATGTGCCTAGGAGTTTTACTAATGTTTTTGAAAGCAAAACCAGAGTTGAAAGCAAGAAGTGAATGAAAGAATTCAAAATAAATATGATAATTAAGTTGAATAATTGAATATGCACTAACACTGGACCCTTTCTTAGGGTTTTGGGTTTGATTCCTGTTGGGTTACAGACTAGAATACAACATGTTTCCAATTACTTAGTTGTTGTGTTGCTTTGCTTTGCTATAATTACAAATATCATCCATAAAATTAAGGTAGTCAGGGAAAGAATCCCTGACATCCATTCTAAAAGACTTAAAGCTCTCCTGTGTCCTTGTTTACCTCAATGACTTTACGGTGTTCAGTTCCAACTTTACTGATCATTTGGATCACCTCAAGGCTGTCTTCCTCAAGATTTGAGAAGCAGTTTTGAAGCTCAAACCTTTTAAGTGGTCTTTCTTTAAAGAAAAACTTGAGTTCTTGTGCCATGAAGTTACCAAGAATGGAATACACCCCATGGATAATAAGGTGGAATCTATTGACAAGATGCTTTCCCTCACAAATCTACGTGAGATTCAAGTATTCCTGGGCATGATGTGATACTATTGGCAGTTCATCCCTGATTTTGCTGAACTAAGTAGCCCTGGTCTAACTCTTCTGGAGCGTGTCCTTTGAATGGATTGACAGCCAATAGCATTACTTTAAAGCTCTGAAGACCAAACTCAAAGATGCTCCCATCCTATTCTATTCTAATTTTGATAAGAAGTTTATCTTATACACCAACGCCAGTGGAGTAGCTGTAGGTGCAATCTTAGCCCAACTCAATGATGAGGGCGTAGATCAACCAGTGGCCTATTCTTCACATGTCCTCAACAAACTTGAGAAGAATTATAGTGTTACTGAGAAGGAGTGCTTGGCTGTCCTACATGCTGTAAAGCAATTAAGGTACTACCTTTACAGAGCCCACTTTACCATAGTCACTGACTACTTGTACCTCAAGTGTCTGCAACAACTAAAAGAACCCAAATGTTAATTGGCTTGTTGGGCCCTGCATTTACAAGGGTATGGCTTCACTGTGATACACTGGCCTGAAGCTCAACATCAGAACACTGATGGGTTGTCAAGAATGCCTATACTGGCTATCCATCCTGCTGACGCTGATTATCTGTACAAATTAATAGGGTATCCTGATACTTGGGCTACTGAAACCAAAGAGATACGGCTGAACCCTTCAATCCCTATCAAAGGATACTATCATTTAAGATAGATAATTGTTCAAGAAAGTCAACAACACCTATCTGCCCTATGTCCACCCCAGTATAAGAATAGCTATCATTCTCCAAGCTCATATTGACACTGGGCATGGTGGTATTGCTAAGACTCATGACTGGTTATGCAAGAAATTATACTAGGAAAATATGTGCCTTCTGATCCCTGAAGGTCTTGCCTCCTGCCACTGCTGCCAAATCCAACAACCCAGACCCGCACAACATCAGTTCAAACTCATCCTGCCTAAACATGCCTTCCACACTATGAGTGTTGATGCTGTTGGACCACTCCCTTGTTCTCAGTCTGGGTTTTGTTTATCTTGGTAGAGGTTGACCTCTTTAATAAATGAGTTGAAGCCAGATCTACCAAAGACATCACTGATAAGACTACTGCAAACTTTCTGCTGCAGGACATATTCTACCAACACAGGTGTCCCCAAGTCCTATTATCTGATAACGGCACTAATTTCAATGCTCACCTCATTAAATCTATTGTAGAAGCTATGGGCACCCATCAATCCTTCTCTGCATCATATACTCCTTCAACTAATGAAACCCTAAAATGAGCCCATTATTTCCTTGTGTCCATTATGAGGAAACTTATCCTCTCTGACGCTGCAAATTGGGACATGTTCCTCCCTGTTGCTCTCTTTGCATATCAACTCAGTAGACACCGGGTGACTGGGCAATCCCCCTTTGCCATGTTGTATGGACAAAAAGCTACCACCTCCTCAATCTTGTGACTCCCGCTGATGGAATTTGATGCTTCTACCAATCCAAAAACTCACATCAAAGACTTAACCAATTGAATCATTGACATCCAAGCCACAGCATATTCAACTGCCTACAAAGTCAAGGCCTTAGAACTCTCTCCCTAAAATGCTTTCAGAGCCCCCTTCCCAAATATCAGGTGGGTGACTTGGTTCTCTATTACCAGAATTGTACTAGAGGCAGAGCTCACAAACCATACTCCCTCTGGGTTGGCCCTTGTGAAGTCACCTTCAAGAAAGATGTTGAGTATACTGTGAAGCTGCTGTCATCTGGCTGCCCTTTTGCAAAGTTCATTCCAAATTCCTCCGCAAATATCAACTCCCTGTGTCCAATCTTGAGGAGGGAGGTGCTGTAAATTGCGCCATTAATACTACTTCAATATGGCCTTCAAATAGTGATATGTGCAAAGATTTGGTCAGGTTTGCTTTCAACTTTAGGAATTTCTTGCTTTTTGTAAATGGGTCTAATCCAATCTCCACCCATTCTGGAATACCATACCTGTCCTTTTCTGATCCTGGTATGACCTCACCCCAACGTGACTCCCTTGACCACTCTGTCTACCTAATGAGTGATCATCAACCATTGTCTACAATTTAAGTAGAATCATTTCTCCTAATAAAGACAAGTTTATCCAAATTTTTGTTGGCTTTAATAATCTTCAAGCTTTTTTCTTTTCTTTTTTCCAAAAGAAATTCCTCTTATTGTATTCCAGAAAATTAAGGTATGTGCCCTTAATTTTGCCCTGAAGGCTAAACCAAGGCTAGCTTTGAACCTCAAATCTTTCTTTATAAAGATTTCCCGCTGTGTCCTCCTGGATGTTGTCCCCAGGAGCCAAACACAACACAGGCTTTTGGATTTTTAGCAGATAACTTACTGAGGGCTTCTATTAGCAAGCTGTTTATTTGTTCTACTCTTCCATTTGCTTGTGGGTGATAGGGGCTGGCTATGGTGGGTTTTATTTCATTCTTGGCAAGGTAGATATTGGTGTCAATGGCTTTAAGTTTAGTCCCTTCATCTGTGATCAGGAGGTCAGATTTTCAAAACTTTTCTATGATCTCTTTACCAATAAATCTTCTCATGTAATTATCTTATTGTTCTTTTGTAGCTTAAGCTATGGGACATCTGGTTGCATAGTCAATAGCTGTTATTATGTACTCTTTGCCTTTCTTATTTCCAGGCATTGGTCCTACAATATCCAGTGATCACACCTAGAAAGGTTGTGTGATTGATACTGGTAGTACTGATTTGGGAAGAGCCTTGGATCAGGCATAATTTTCATAGACTTTGCATTGCTCCAGAACCTCTTTGATATTGTCTAAAATGTTTGGCCACCAGTAGCGTGTTATGAGGTACTCATGTAGGTTTTGGCTATGAGTGTGTCCTAGGTCTCTGCGGTATTGAAGGATGGTGTCTGTTGCGCTTTTTGCATTACAGCGCCACAATTATCTAAGATTAAAGGCAAAAGAAAATTGCTCAAATACATTTATATGTGAGGATATGAGTAGTATTGTATCAGAATAGCCAGGATTGAATGGAACCATGATTATTGTCTGGCAATGGCTTCTGATCAAGCAGAAGCACTTAAGAATTAGGATAAATGTCATGGCCTGCCATGACATAGTAGCTTTGGAAAGTCACGTTTTAAAAGCTTGTATCAATAAAGCTACTTCTTGCTATCAGCAAGCTACTTTGATGATCTCCTTAGGTACCCTAGATTGAAAGTTATGGCAATTTAAAGAGCTGAGTTCAAAAACCCTGTCAGCATGTCCTGAAATGGTTGCAAGATTGGATTTCAAATCAAGACAAGCAACAATTAGTAATCAGGCAAATCCAACCATATCTAAGCTTCCAGTGATCAGTTTTGGACGTTCTTATGCTCAAATGAAAGCTCCAGATGAGGAAAATCCATAAAAAGTATTTTTGATGACTACTAAGGCAAAGCGTGAAGTTTGAATCTGGCCAAAAGAATATGACTAGAATTAGTCAGCTGATATTTCAAACTTTTAGCATGACCCTCCAGATAGAGAGACAAGGGCCTTCAGGAATAATCTGGAAGAATCTCAAAGACCAATGTAAATGGTATAAAAAGAACCTAGTTCCCCTTTTCCCCATTGTGATCATTCTTGGTCTTAATAATAAATAAAGGACTTCTCTTAGACTATAGTTTAAATGTATTAGAGTTGGGAGCCCTTGGGCCCTGACACTGGGAGCGTTTTTCATACCAAAATTGAGAACCACACATTCAAAGGATTCATATTTGGTTCTGAACACAGTTTTAGGTATGTCCTCTGGCTTTACACAATTTTGGTGATATCCTGCTGTCAAGTCAATTTTTGTGAAGACCTGGGACCCCCAGGGCGTCAAAAAGGTCATTGATCAGGGCAGGGGATACCTGTTCTTAATCATGAACTCATTGAGCGCTCTGTAGTCTTTGACTAGGCAGATTCCACCATCCTTTTTTTATGAAGAAGACAGCAGCACCAAAAGGTGATTTTGAGGGACAAATGAGGCCTTTATCAAGGGCTTTGTCAAGGTAAGCCTTTAGGGTGTCATCTTATTGTGATGTTAGACAGTACATGGGGTGTGCCTTTGGTACAGTTCCTTGAGTTTGATTTCATATTGTATGCCTTGGTTGGGTGGGAACCCTGATAAAGTTTCTGGGAGACAGAGGTGAATTCAATGGTCAGCTGTTCTTGTATTAGATCTCTCTCATGTCTGGTTTATGTACTCTTGAAGTGGATAACCTCATATTTGTAGGAGTTCCAATTGATTTTGCTAGGGTCCTTTTCCTCTTCTATCTCCACAATTTTCACAAACACATGATTCCTCATAAGTGTGTCAAGATGAGTTGGGTAAACATGGTGGTTCACCCCGCCTCATTGTATGGCAAGGGTAGTGCTATCCCAGTCAATGTGAGGTTTGGTCTTTCTCATCCAATCCAGGCCAAGTATAACATCATATTTGGGGATTGGTATGATTGGGCCACTGAGCGTAGTCTGTACATCTCCAATTTGGGCACAGAAAGGTTTCATTTCTCTGTTGACTGGTGTGCTTATTTATCTGCTATGACAACTCTCTTGATGTTGCTTTGGACTGTGGGTAGTTTAATTAGGTTAGCAAATTTCTTATCAACAAGGGACTGGTCTGCTCCAGTGTCAAATAATTCTGTGCCCTGATATCTGCAAAAGCAGAAAGGATAATTGAGGAGATTATTTCTGGTTTGGGCAGCAAAAAGTAAAGGATTGCTGGAGAGTACTTGGATCATGATAATTGGGTCCATGTCTTGGTCCCTGTACAAGTCTTGCAAAGTGGGGGAGTGAGGCTTGCCTAAGCACTCTCATGAGCTTTCCTTTCCTTGTTGGTGTTATCAGTGCTCATTTGATTTTCTTGAGTGGTAAAATTTCTGCCTTAAGGGCGGGGGTTATTGGCTTGTTTGTTCTGCTTATTAGGTCAAGGGTTCTTCTTTGCTGTGGGACTTTCCTTTTTTTGTTGGTTACATGCAGATTGCCAGATTTTTGGGCTGTGTGTTTTCCTTCCAAGAATAAATCTTCAAGATTTTTGCAGCAGGTCATGTCAAACTGATGTCTAATGTGTGTGTGGAGGCCATTGTAGAAGTATAATTGTGGCCCAGCCTTGTCAAAGTTAATAGTGCTGGGGGCTTGGTCACATAAGTCTTCATAAGCTGCAATGTACTCCTCAATTGTTTCTGTCATCTTGAAGGTTCTGAGTTTTGTCATGATCATCACTTCAGAGCCTTTCATGACAAACCCTTTGAGGAAGGCGGCTTTGAACATTTCCCAGTTTTCATTTTGATCAGAGTGTTGTTTGGGCCATTTGCTTACAAAATGTGAGGCAGTCCCTGTGACACAAAGGGTAATTTCACTGACCCAGAGTCTGAAGGGGTAGTCCACTTGTTCAAATTTGCTTTGTGTATTGTTGATCCAGAAGAGGCAATTTCCCAATGTAGTCCTGCAAACATCCCAATTTCTGCTGTCCATAGGCATTGAAATATGATGCTGGTTATCTTGGTTGGCTGTGAGCCTGAAGTTGGAGGCAGGTTAAGATGTTTACAGGTGTTGAGGAGATTATACTTTTTGGTAAAACAAGGACATTGTTGAAGACAGCAAAGCCTGGGGGACGTCCTGTCCTTCTTTGTAGTCTCTTCAACCTGCGGGGAGGGTCATTTGCTGGATCTTTTTCTTGGGAGGAATTTTTCCTTTAAGTTGCGTAGGTGTGGATAACCTACCTGTGCTACCACTGTCAATCATATACTTCTGGGAAGTATAATAAATGAGATAAAGGAGAAAATTAAGAAGAGAATGATACTTTATTGGATATAAATAATGAATATATATAGTATCATAAAAAGCCACATACTGTCCATGTACGTTGTGATGGTCATGGAGCTTATCTGAGTAGTGTTCCTCTTAAGTCACAAGGCTTGTTCAAGCAGTTTTCTGTTTAGGATCTGGAATGTTTGATCCCCGTAATAGATGACCAAATGATAGTAGTGCCACTGCCTTAATGGTCAGTTGATGAACCATTTGGTGAATCTTTTGATGAGTCACTTGGGGCATTAATTCCCCAAGAGGGAGTAATCAAAGATGTTGCAGCACTGCTAAGTAAAAAAACTAGTAAATTTAAGAGGAAATTTTGTAAGTTTGTTTTTTCTTTTACAAAACTAAAGACTAATGATATAATTGGAATAAGAATGTATAAATTTTGAAAGTGAAATGTGAAAGATTTAAAAAGTGAATTGAAAAGATTGAAGAAGAAAAAATAGTAAAAAATGGTTTGGGGAAACCCACTTAGAATTTCAGCTTAAAGCTTACTTTTCTGGGCACCTTTATTTATAGAGATATGGATCTTGTGTGGGGGGGAGATCAGCAAGGAAAACAAAGACATTATTATTCAGTGTTTGATAAACCAGGGGCAAGAGAAGGTAAAGGAGCCTGGTTACAGGCACAAGATCTGCAACTGCAGTGGTGGGGAAAGTGGTGGTTGCGTAAGCAAGTATAACAAAAAATAGCATATTTTAAAATAGAATTTATAAAGAAAATAAAATAGGGAAATTGTGTACGCAAAGAAAAAAACCAAACCCAAAGCAAGAGAATTAAGGTAACTCAATATCTTTGAATAAGATACTAATAATTACTCAAATCAATTTCAAATTTGAGCTTTAAATTTCAAATCTTTAAAGAGCCTGTCTTTCAGGGCAGGGCATGGCAGAGGGGGCAACTTTGAGAAAGCTTCAAAAAGTCTTTGGAGCAGAGCATATTTATTTGAATTATAGGTTAGGAATCTATAGCTAAATTGATTGTGGCAGAAACACAAGTTGCATCAATAAAAAAGGGGACCAAGAGGATGTTAAAAGATCAGGAATGGCAGGACAGGTGAACAAGTCAACTGAAAACTGATTTTAATCCAAAGAGATGAGTAATTGGGAAATTTAATTGGCACTAAATTGGGCAATGAATGGATGCTAAGTTGGTTGATGCTAACCATAGTATCTAACATCAAACCTTCAACAGATTAAATCTTAAAGGACCCTATTTCTATTTCAATACATGAAAACAAATAAGATTGTATAGAATGCATTGCTTTGTATATGAAATATCACTTCAGTGCCTGACTCAAGTTTATTGTTTGATTATGATGTGTTTGACAACTGATCAGTATATTGGCTGTTTTACATTACATCCAGAATATGAATTGTCTCTTTCCATTTTTTGACTATCCAATTTTTAGAATTGTATTTGGGTTTATTTTGCTGTATTATTGAGAATTTTTGACAACGCTATCTATTTGGCTGGTAATGTTGTTGTGTGAAATCAACAATCAAGTGGAACACTTTCCTGGTGCCCACCCTGCTTCCAACAACAGTTTCCTGAGGAACCAAAACCTGAATTTATGGTATTGTTTCTAGTGTTTGATGCATGAAATTATATTTTAAATTCTAAACATGATTTCATAATGTTGGGGTTAGGTTCATCAGAAACCTGTTGTTGGAAACAAGGCAGATACCTGATCCTCTTTAGTTTTGGTGTTGCAACTGAACCAAAAAAGATTAGTATTTGATTTTAGGAAGACAACAGTCCAATAGAAAGGACAAGAATGAATAGAATAAGATCTTGTTTATTATAGAATACTGTGATTAATATACTATATGGGGAAAGCCACTGGTCCACAAGGGGGTGGCATGGTGGCATGTTCCATGTAAGGTTTGGATCCAAGGAATAACTTGTGCAGGGATCAGCAGGTAAAATTGGTAGCGCTCCTAATTAGGAGAAAGTTCCTGCAGTTTGATATGGCCATCAGATTAATTTGTGACGTTAGACACGTCAAGGGGCGGCTCACCAAGCGCCCCTGCTTATCTTAAGATATGTTGGCAAGCAAGTCTGGAAACTTGGTTGCAACACTGGGCTGGGTTGATTTTGTTTTATAAAGAGATACCTTTGTTTATCTCAACATGCTGCAAGACTAATGTATGATTTTGTCATTCTGGACTAACTTTGGTTCATGTATGTCAATAGTAGTTGGCAGGCTTTAGGTTTCAAGTTGAACAATTGGTTTAATCCAAGTACAAGGGTTGTGCTACTTGCCTTTGATTTTTGAACCAATTTAATTAGATCTCAAAGTCCAGTTTTTCTTTAGATCCTTGCTCTTTTTAGCCCTTTTTAGACTATATTCACAAAGATACACATCTGCCTAATTTTTCAAACACTTCAGTTAAAGATACTATTTTTTAAGTGTTGTGTTTGTTTTAAATGTATAAGAAAGCTGTTTCAAAACTTGACTATCAAATCAACCCTCCCAATTGTCATGTAAATAGTTCTTTAAAATATATGAAATAAGATAAATGGGAGAATTAAAAATAGACTGATACTTTATTTGATAAGATAGAATATTATCTAGTATCAAGGGAAGACACATGTTTCCCATGTATGTCATGGAAGTCATTTGGCTTATCCAAGTAGTGTTTCCCATATAACTCAAAAAGTTTGATCCCCATAAAACATGGGGGTATTGAAGGAGTGCCACTGACTATTTGTTAGCGAAGAAATTTCTTGGGGAAATGATTTTCTGAGAGGGATTAATTGAAGATGCTGTGACATAGTATTATCTATATAAATCAATAGAGCTAAGAGTAAGCCTTTAAGCCAAAATTATAAGCTTTTTCTTACCACATCTCTAAGATCCCATCACTCTTAAACCTTTTAAACAGATCCTTATTTGAGTCAAGTTTTAGGTTATATCTACCCTTCCTCCCAAAATAATTCAACAGCAAGCTAGTGGATTTCTTTAACTCTTTAAAATGTAAATAACCCTTGATTAGCAATTGTTATCCCTATCCTGGTGGTAAATATTGTTGAAACAGCAGGTTCAACCCGCCAGCAAGGTTCTGAGTAAGCGGGTTTGTGATCTGTAATCCAATTATCCAGTCACTCAAAGCCGGACTAGGAAGTGACTTGAATTTCCAAATCCAACAACATGAACAAATGATGATCCCTTACAATGGATACCTTGTTTTGGCGCTTGACTCATTACCAGGATCAAGCCACCCCCTTCACTATCTCACTGTGTGATTTACACAATCATGTTTCTGTTATCCATGACTCACATTAACTATATAATCATTATCTCTCAATAAAGAATATTATATAGTTTCTGAATATTTCCCCTTGTAACTCTGCTAGAACAGCACAGTTACAACATTGGTAGTACAGGTAAGTTCCCCATCCTACCTTATCTTGCAAAATTCTGTCTGTTGCTTGTACTTGCTGTGGTCAACAAATCCTTGATATAATCATGTCTGGCCTCCTGGTAGACTGGACACCGTACACACCTGGTGCTGAGATACCTGATGGGTTTGTCTTCTACAGAACATGATGATTCCACTCACCATGTTCAATGCCCTGTCAGCACAGGGGTTCTTACAGGCTCCCTCTTCTATGCCTTGAGCAACTGACAAAAACACTATGCCAGCCTACGTAGCCCAGAGACTTCAAAGCGCAACCCTGGAATCCTTTGCTGGGGCTAATGATGACAACGCCGCTGCATGGATCCAATTGGCCCAAAGCAAACTGGCCCAAATGGAATGCCTGCAACAATTCTGGATTGCAGAAGTATACATCCAACTGACTCATGACACTGGCACTTGATGCAACAAGTGGCATTAAGAACACATGGAGAAGGATTAGGATACCTTCAAACAAGACTTCTTGACAAGATTTGTGCTTAAGGACACTGCGCTCATGATCATACGCCAAGTAAAGAACTTGAATCAGACAGGCACCATGAAAGAACTCACCTGCGCCTACAAGAAACTCCAACTACGTGCACCCTCTGACATGGCCTTTGATACCCCAGACACGCACCTCATGTACTACAACACAATCAAGTTGCATGTAATGAGTCATGTAAACCTGGACCAAGGGACAATCTGAAAAGTCTGTATTGTGAGGCAGAAAAAGCAGAACAAACGTCCAACGCCCTCCACAAGGCGCAAACATGAAAGCAAGAGAGACCCAAGGACTCTCACCCAACCAGGCATTCTAATTGACCACCTCCTGGGAACAATAGCAGCAACACAAACCATAAAACTACAGGTTCCAATGGACACAGAAACAGGAACAACAGCCAATCAAACCATACTCATTTCTGTGCCACTATCACATAAGTTAACCAAGTGTTGTGAATACCGCTATTCACCATGTTTCAATTTTGCCTTTGGTGGGCCATTTGAAGACAAATCTCTTGCTTTTGCTTTTGCCTCTCAAAACAAGTTGATGGCTAAATCAGGAAGTACAATTGTTTGGTTTCTTGATCCTGCGCAACTCACTCACCCCACTCATGCTGGTGGCAAGTGATCCTACTGTCCTGGTAGTGTTTTGTGGTATTCCTAACCACTATATATTCCATTTTGTATTCACCAATAAAATCTAAGTTCTATTCACATTTTTGTCTTTGTGTCTTCTGTACTGCTTTGCCTTTCTCCATCCACAACTAGTAGAGATTATTCTTCCAGGGCCGCAAGGTAAACACATAGCCTTCCCTGTCATCTAACCAAGACTTAGTACAAATACAATCCTAAGGTTAGGATTTCCTGTTGTGTGTCTGTGCTGCGTCTCAGAACACAACAAAAATGGTGCTCACTACAGGGACTGTAAGCCCCTTGGTTATCTCTTTTACATCCACGTTTTCAGGTCCTTTGCCTCTGCCTATACAAGAGTCAACTTCACCTGAAATAACCAGTCCTCCTATTGAGGAAGATATTTCCAACCCGCCTATTGTCCCTACTGTAATGAACCTCAGGAATGGTCAATGCCTAGTTGCTTACCCCATAGGTACCCCTGAATTAGAACAAGTCATGTTGGTAGCCCTTGGGATAGCCCGTGAAGGAGCCATCCCTTGCCTTCAGCTGCAGTTCAGTTGGGCTGAATACTACAAATTAATAGTGGCTCCTCAATTTCCACAACATCTCCTCTCAGCAGCTGGCTCTGCTGAGCACTTATTATTGTCCTTTGTGCAGCCTGCCTTGGCCCACTATCAAATGGTGTTTGGGCTCCACATCCAAGAAATCTTGTCTCTAAAAGCAGCAGTTACTCATTACTGGGACCAGTTTGCTGCCTACCAACAGTGGATTAATTCACTGTTTTCCTTAGTATCTGACAATCAGCGCAACTCTGTTACCTCCCAGACTTGTTTGGTTAATTCTATCAAACAAATGCGCCAGTCCATCCCCAAATACGTGAGAGAGTGTCTACACAAGTTTCATCAGCTATAACAACCCTGGAAAACTCAAGTAGATTCCACTTTAAACGCTTATCTCACCAACTTTGAACAACCTGTGCAGCAGCTCAATGCATTCAGCATGTATTCCTTTGAACAACTACAGCAGGTAGCAGACTTTGCTGTTAACAGCCTTAATAAACTCAGTATGGTGTTTGATCAAGAAAGAGCTGCCACCGCTGCTGCTATAGCCAAACTCCAGAGTCAAGTGAATGAATTAGCTACGCCCAAGCCTGATGTTCCGCCCTCTCCCCCTTCTGATAATTTGGCAGATTGAGAACAAAGAATATGGGATGCTATTTGAGAGCTACATACAACTACTTGCAGTCAAGGAAGTCCTGCTGAAGCTCCTCAACC
Organism: Entomophthora muscae; assembly: GCA_014839935.2. Taxonomy (NCBI): domain Eukaryota; kingdom Fungi; phylum Entomophthoromycota; class Entomophthoromycetes; order Entomophthorales; family Entomophthoraceae; genus Entomophthora; species Entomophthora muscae. Next base: position 278,146 of record QTSX02001476.1, read on the forward strand.
TGACCCCCAGGTGCTTGAATTGACTGCTCAAGTTGTAGAGCTACAGCAAGAACTTGCTGCCCTATGTGAAATGATGGCAACTGCTGCTAGTCCAGTTGGGGTTGTTGATGAATATGGCTGCTGCCCTGGCTTACCAGGAGCTCCTTGAATCCAATACACTAGGGAACTAATTGCCCTAGATAATGAGGTGGATCAATTGAAGCGGGAACATACTGAACTGGATAGAGACGTACAAGAGATGAATGATGTGATCAACTCTGTGAATGATAGTTTGCCCCTTGCCTCTCAGTGGGGCCATCCCTTAATTTTTGACAGGATGAGTACTCCACAATAGTGACCACCCAAGGTCAAAGCTTAGATACTACTGCACAACAGACCATTCAAGCTTTCAATACGGGTGCCTGCACTGTTGAGACCCTGACTACCCTTGAAGAGAGTGTTTGTCAGCTATGGGCTAGACAGCCCCCCTCTGAATCCAGGGCAGAGTTTTACCTGCGTATAAACGTACTCAATAGTAACAATGGTGGCCTGACTCCCAAAGCACACTTCAAGCCTACCTTTAAGCAAGTCTTTGATCCCAAAACCTTGACTATTGTAGCTTTCCTAACTATCTACAAAACTGCCATGAGACAAGCTTCAGAAAAAGTTGAGAAAGAACATATTCTGACCTGTCTACATCTGACTTGCCAGGAGGTGGTGGTGCCTGAGCTGCCCTCCATCAAGACGCAGGAAGATATGAATCAGCTTCTGATTGAAAAGTTTGGTGGTGATCTTAAGATGGAAGTAAAGAAGGACGCCTTCATGCATATTGCTTTCAAGCCTAAAGAGACGCTAGCTGAGTTTGCAGACAGATTCTACATGGAAGGACAGCAATTGATAACAAGCAGACAGTTGACAGCCAATGAAGCCTACATGGCTTGTGCTCAAGCCCTCAAAGTTAACCAACTTCTGTGCCTTCACTTCAAAGCCCATAAGGCTATGCTTTCCTCCATTAATAGCATAAAGATGCTGTTGCAAGACATGCACCTTACCCATTCTGGAGCAGTTGTTAGGGAAGGTTGAGCTACTTCTAACTCTGGTTTGTCTTCCTGTGGTCCTTGCATTCTTATCATGAACTCGCAAAATCCTTCTTAACACCAAGGTTGCCACAACTGTGGTCAGATAGGTCACCATTATTGAGTCTTCATCAACCCACAGGTTGAAGGAGCTGATCCAAAAGAGCAGGCAGAAAAAAAAACAGTCAACCTAAAGGCAGAGACGCTCTTGGTTGACAATTCTTCCCAGTTTTTCAATTCCTCCCTCTATATCTGACTTGGAGCCTGCTGATAATGAGGCTCCTCATATCCTTCTCTTGCCCACAATATCTCTGACGTCTCTGACCTGGATGACTCTGATACTGACAATGCCAATGCATATGGGTACTCTGTTCTGGCTGTTCCTGAAACCATTACAGTCCCCTATAAATCACACTCTGGGAAGACTACAACTACCGCTAAGCCTTTGTCTGAAGCCAAAGAAATTGTCTCTTTTCCTTACCTCACTCAGGCTAAGAGGTCCCCTGTGCTAGTGGAGTTATCAGAAGAAACTGCTGAAGTTGCTGACGCTGTCTTCAAGAATGTATCTGTTTTGCTCCCTCTCCAGACTGTTTATAAGGAGTTCCCAGGATTAAGATGCATGATTGAGAAGTGGGATAAGGTACTAGAAGAGGCTCAAGATATCTTGGCTGTCCTTCCCCCCTTTGGTTGCACTACCACTCAAGTAGAGATATCCATTCAAAAAGTGAAGATCAAGGCTGTTCTAGACACTGGCTTGCCAGTCAATGTTGTCTCCTCCAATCTTGTGAAGAAAGTCAAACTTTCCCCTGACCTTAATTATCACCAGTTGTATGGCACAGATGGACTGTCTATGACCTGCTCCATAGGGGCTTACTCCACTCTACCCATGCGGTTTGGCAAGCTTCTCCTAGCTGCACCAGCAGTTGTATTGGAAAACAAGAGTTACAACCTCTTAGTTGGCACCCAGTTCCTTAGGGAATATAATGGGATAATCAACTTAAAAGATGGTTACCTTTCTATGCTGGGATACAAAGTCCCTCTGATTTTTGAAGAGCCAGTCAAAGTTCCTGGGAAACAGCTCAAGACATGTGCCTTGGAATATCCCACTGGGGTTTTCAACCTCAAATATTGCACCCACTCTTCAAACATGAAATGTCCACCCATGGCTTGTCCTGCATCTGAACGGATACCTCTCCTAGCCACGTCTGCTGTCACCATCTCCCCTGGCTCCCAGGCTGTCCTAGACTCCCAGATATCATATGAACTACCTTAACAAACCTTCTTGGAGTTGTACTCTCCCCCTTGTTAGGATGCAATGAACCTTATCTCTGTCCTGGGATTATAGATGTCTCCCATAAGGACCCTGTTCAATTGTTGATAGACAATCTGACTGCTTTCCTCATGACCATGTCTAAGGGGCAGGTTGTTGGATATGGCAAGTTGTTGAGTGCTCCCGATGTCCTGTCTCTTCATCCCTTTGGCACATTCCAAGATTTTAACCTACCTGAGGGTGAACCCCGAGTCCTATCCTTGTTCACTGCGCAAGACTTTCTGCAGCTGTCCCCGGTTCAACAGAAAGAGGTGCTAGACGTGCTAGACCAATTTTCCAACATCTTTGCAAAGGACAGTACCAACTATGAATTAGCCAAAGGCTTTATTCATCAGATTGACACTGGTGACGCTCCTCCCTTCTATGCTAAACCATATTGCCGCAGTTGTGTAGAGGACACCCAGGTATCTAAAGAGCTCAAAAAACTGTTGGACGCTGTGCTGCTGGTACCTTCCCAAAGTCCTTGGGCATTCCTGCTACTGATCACAAAGAAGAAGGATGGGGGTCATTGTATTGTGATGGACTATTGTCAATTGAACTCTTTGACCAAGAAGGACTCGTACCCCTTGCTGCCTATTGATGATGCTCTCTGACGTCTTGGAGGCTCTAAGTTTTTCTCTGCAATGGATCTGGCATCTGGATACTGGAAAGTTGACCTAATGCCCAAGGACTGCCAAAAAGCCGTGCTAATTACCTCTGAAGAGCTTTTTGAGCCTACTTGCATGCCGCAGGGACTCTGCAACACCCCAGCCATCTTCTAAAGGGCCATGAACTCCATCCTCTGTGACTTGAAGTTGTTGTGTGTCCTAGTATATTTGGATGATATTAAAGTTTTCAACTCTACCTTCACCAATCACCTGGATTATCTCAAAGAGGCTTTCATAAAGATTTGAGAAGCTGGCCTTAAGCTAAAACCTTCCAAGTGCTCCTTCTTCAAAGAATCTCTTGAATTCTTGGGCCACAAAGTAACCCAGACCAGGATTCACCCAATTATTAAGAAGGTTGAAGCCATTGACAAAATGCTTCCGCTCATCAACCAGAAAGAGGTACAAGTCTTTATAGGGATGATGGGCTACTATAGAAAGTTTATCCCTGACTTTACTGATACTAGTGAACCTCTAGTCCAGCTGTTACATAATGTCTCTTTCAAATGGACTGCCAGTCAGCAGCAAGCCTTTGAGACCCTTAAGCAAAAAATCAAAGAGGCGCCAATCCTAGTGATCCTGAGTATGATAAGGAGTTCATTCTGTACACCAACACTAGAAATCTTTCTATTGGAGCTATTCTGATCCAACTTGACAACAAGGGCGTAGTCCATCCTGTGGCTTACACTTCCTGCAGCTAAATAAACATAAGAAGAACTATAGTGTTTCAGAGAAGGAGTGTCTTGCCGTGTTGCATGCAGTCAAGCAGTTTTGTCACTACGTATATGGTACTCACTTCACAGTTGTCACTGACCACGCTTTGCTTAAGTGGTTACAAGAGCTTAAGGAGCCTGAAGGGCGCCTGGCTAGATGGGCTCTACGTCTGTAAGGATACGACTTCACTGTGCTTCATTGCCCTGGGATTCAACACCAGAACACTGATGGGCTCTCCAGAATGCCCATTCTTGTGTTGCATCCTGCATAGGCTGATCAGTTATACAAACTATTTGGGTACCCTTCTTCTTGGAAAAGTGAGACAAAAGAAGTACACTGGCCTTTTCCAAGCTATCTAAATATACCCTCATACGCAACAATCAGCTCTTCAAGAAGGTACAAGACCAGTATCTGCCTTATGTACAACCCAGTCTTTGCCTCTTATTGGTGTTGCAAGCTCATAAGGAGACTGGGCATGGAGGCATTGTCAAGACCTTTGACTGGCTTCAAAAAAATTACTTCTAGGAGAACCTTTTTCTGCTGATCCCAGACTTCATAGCTAGCTGCCACAACTGCCAGCTGCAGAGGCCTTGAGCTGCTATCCACAGGTTCAAATTAGTTCCCCCGGAACATGCCTTTCACACTGTCAGCATTGACACAGTAGGTCCTCTCCCCGCTCATGTTCTGGGTGTTACTTTATTCTGATTGCTGTTGATCACTTGAGCAAGTAGGTAGATGCTTATCCTACAAAAGACATCACGACTAAGACAACTGCTTCCTTCCTGTTACAAGATGTTTTCTACTGCCATGGCTGTCCTCAAGTGTTGCTCTCAGATAATGGAACTAACTTTAATGCCAATCTTGTAACCTCTGTTGTCAAAGCTTTGGGATCACACCAGTCCTTCTCTTCCACCTACAATCCTTCTACCAATGGGGCAGTTGAGCATGCAAATTCAAAACTGGTCTCTATCATGAGGAAGCTCACCTACTCTGACGCTGCCAACTGGGACCTATACATACCTGCCGCTCTCTTTGCATACCGCTATAGCAAACATTGTGTCACTGGATACTCACCTTTTGTTATGCTGTATGGGCAAGAGGCTACTACCCCATTGCTCTTGGGGGGACCTGCTTACCTCTGATAAGGTCATGAATCCTGAAAACCACATCAAGGATCTAGTCAACCGCATAATTGATATACAGGCCACTGCTTACACTTCTGCATACAAGATCAAGATGCTTGAACTCTCTCCTGATAATGCTGGACGCTCCCCCCTGCCTGAATTCAACGTTGGTGACCATGTACTTTACTACCAACACAGAGTAGGTGGTTGTGCACATAAGTTTGACTCTCTGTGGATTGGCCCTTTGGAAGTGACCTTTAAACAAGAGTCTGAATACACTGTAAAGATCTCTCCAGTGGCCGTTCTTTTGCTTGAGTGCACGCAAAGTTCCTTTGTAAATACCACCCCCCCTAAGGCCAATCTAGGGGAGGGCAATGTCATGAATATTGCTATTCACCATGGTTCAATTTTGCCTTTGGTGGGCCATTTCAAAGACGAATCTCTTACTTTTGCCTTTTCCTCTCAAAATGAGTTGATGACTGAATCAGGAAGTACAATTGTTTGGTTTTTTGATCCTGCACAACTCACTCACCCCACTAATGCTGGTGGCAAGTGATCCTACCATCCTGGTAGTGTTTTGTGGTATTCCTCACCACTATATATTCCATTTCACATTCACCAATAAAAATTAAGTTCTATTCACATTTTTGTCTTTGTGTCTTCTGTACTTCTTTGCCCCTCTCTATCCACAACTAGTAGAGATTATTCTTCTAGGGCCGCAAGGTAAACACATAGCCTTCCCTGCCATCTAACCAAGACTTAGTACAAATCCAATCCTAAGTTTAGGATTTCCCATTATGTGTCTGTGATGCGCCTCAGAACACAACACTAAGACAAGGGAAAAGCCTGGGGAGAGCCTTAAGAAAGCCAAGCTCTCCCTGCATAATTCTTAACTTGCCCAACAACAAGTATCAACCTGAGGACAGGGACCAGTGCCCAAGATCCAAGTATCCTTGGAGGACCCAGTACTTTACATCATCTCCAGACATCCCAATAAACTGATGTCTTACCCTTTCTGATTTTGCAGTTAAACAGGATTGGCACTCCTGGACTCAGGCGCAGACCAAACCCTAGTCAACAGCAGCTTTGTGGACAAGTTCTAGTTAACCACTAATTCTTTGTGGATTAAAAACATGATTTTAGCTGATGAACATCACATTGCTGTGACAAGGGAAACTTCCCCCTTCTCTGTCATGCTTGAGAACCTGCATTTCACCATCCAAGGAGCTGTCATTGACTTTCCCAAGTTTTACATTGTACTGGGTCTGGACTGGTTGCAAAAGAACAACCCCCACATAGACTGGGCAACCTTAGTATTGATCATCAAACGCAAGGGCAAAAACACCAGATCTACCCTGACTTGGTAGACCAGCTCCTACGCAACCACGTCTTTGTGCGCATCACAGAGACCCTGGATGGAAAAAAACCTTAAGACAATTGACTGGGTCTCCTTCCAGTACAAGATCATACATTTCAAAGACCATCAGGACACCATTATGCCTCAATATTGTAAAATTGTAGCCCATCATCCAGAGATCTTCAAGGAGACTTTACCTGGGTTGCCTCCAGGAAAACATATCCAACACTCCATTCAACTCAAAGGAGCTGTACCTAGGGCTCAACCCATCTATTTTCTGACCCCAAACAAAGACAACACTCTATGTGCTTACCTCAAAGAGGCGTTGGAGAAAGGACTTATCTGTCCTCACAGTCTTCTTTTAGGGCTGCTGTGTTCTTTGTGGCCAAGAAGGATTGTACCCTGTGCCTATTCATAGATTATTGAGCCCTAAACAAAGTTATCATTAAGAATTGTTACCCACTGCCACTTATTGATGACCTCTTTGATGCCCTGGGCGGCACAATAGTCTTCTTTAAGATTAACTTAACTGCAGGCTATAACCAGATCTGTATCAAAGAGGAAGATGTCCTCAAAACGGCCTTCCACACTGAATACAGCTCATACAAATGTTTGGTGCTTGATTTTGGTATGAGAAACGCCCCATCAACTTTTGTGACCTTAATAAACAAGATGATTGCACCTCACATAGGCAAGCATACCTTAGTCTACCTGGACAACATTATTGTCTATAGTCCCTTGGTAGAGCAGCACCACAAGGACTTAGAGGCAGTCTTTTTTACCTTGGCGCAACATAAGCTGCTAGCCAAGCCCTTCAAATGCCAGTTCTTCTGTGAGAAGCTGCTCTTCCTAAGACACATAGTCTCAAAAGATGGCATTAAACCCAACAGTCAGAAGATCCAGGCTATCTGTAAGATGCCACCGCCCAAAGACAAGTTGGAATTTCACACATTCCTAGGAATGAGTGCCTATGTACCTTGTTTTATACCTGACTGCGTGTCAGGAAACCAGGCATAGGTAGAGGCATTAGACGGCTTGGGATGGGGTTGGACAAAGCCAGCGGGTAAAGCCCACCATAGAATGGGTGCTAACTTGATAATGTAAGACATGGATTGCCCAAATAAGGACCAGGGTCCAGAGGTAGGGATCATGGAATCCACCATCTCTATCAAGGTGATATAGAGTACTTCAAAAAGTTGAGTGGATGTGGTCTCTGTAGCAACAGGGGTCTCCATTGGGTGGTTGGGTTGTGGGGTTAAGGGCAGAGTCATGGGAACAAAGTAGGCAGGCAGATAATTGTACTTGTCTTTGAACAACCTTGGCGGCCTTTTGTTTTGCTTTCCTTCTTGTCCTATGTATTCAGTTTCTCTAGTCCTGGCCAAGGGGTCATCAATGAGGATGGTCTCTAAGTTGTACTCCCCATATGCCAGGTTGGGCGGGTATTTGGTAAAATGCACAGGTCCAAAAGGGGCTCCCGGGGGACAGTATAGTTCCTGGGTAGGATCAGCAGGTTGGTCTCCAGAGGGGGTGGTTGCCTGATGGTCTACTTGAACAGAGTTAATATGGAAGATCACTAAGACTAGGGAAGGTAAGATTTGTTCAAACCAAAGGTTCATAAAACTTTATTATCAAAAATGACAATGTGGTCATTACCATACTGCTGGGGTTTTTATACCATGGGACTTTGCTTCTTTGATTTTTGCAGGGTTCAGGTTTGCAGACAAGGCACTGGTGGGGCATGGATCTTGGCTTAGAGTCTTGAGGGCAGCAGGTCCAGGTTGCGCCTGCTCTGGCAAATGGAAGTGGCAGTGCTTTGTTCCGCCGCCGCTGTTCACTATGTCACCTGAGTAGTTCAATTGTACTACCCCTTCTGGACAGAAGACTGGCAGCTGCTGGTGGTCATTGGCAGAGTTAAAAATAGGTTTTGTTTTGACCTTCTTAAGGCAAGCTGCAACCTCTGCATAGGTTTGGATCTTTGGTGGCTCAAGGTTGGCATCAATCTGGTGACCATTTGAGGAATTGTCCTTGGGAGACTGGTGGGCCTCAGAGTAACTTGGGTTTGCAATTTAGCAAGTGGGCAAGTTCCTGTCCACTTTTTGTGACTTGAGTAGTCTTTGGAGGGTCAGGGTTTGATTCCAGGGTTTCCAATGCTTATTTCAAGACTCCAGTATTGGCGCTTGGCAGGTTGGCAGTAGGTCCTTCCCCAACCTCTGTTAGCCAGGTTACATATCCTTTGTAGGCATGGGTCTTCATTGGCACCAGTTTGGTGGCAGACTGGCAACTATTCAGGGGATCCTCTGTAGTAGGCTGGCGGGTTGCGGACTAATTTAACAATTTGAGCCTGTGACTTAACAGATTGGCGGGTCCTGGACTGTCCTGGAGGTTTCAATCTGCCTTCAGGAAACTGGGGTTCAACTTCTGGATTTTCAATACAAGTATTGAAATGACATTCATGATACTGCGGCATCCTGACTGCACCCCTGTCTGCCATAACTGGCGCCAAATCCAAGTTTGTATGGACCCCCTAATGCAACCTTTGCTTTAGGTGTCTCAAAGAGAAACTCACAACAGCACCTATACTAAAGTACCCCATATGTGATGGGGAATACCAAATGGAAACCAACGCCTCAGACGCATCCATTGAGGGAGTACTAAAAATAAAAAACAATGATGGTATTTTTCTGCCTGTAGCCTACAAATCACAGAAACTGACAGACGGCAAGTGTCAATATCCTATCCACAACAAAGAGTTGCTGGCAATTGTGTACTGCCTAGTCAAATGGTGTTGTTACCTAGAGCAACAGGAAGAACTCACAGTGTTGACCGACCACAAGTTGCTCATATACTTCAAAGTCCAAGCAAATCTATCCGCCGTCAGACCCGCTGGATGGAACTCCTGGAGAGATTCAATATGCTCATACAGTACAAGCCTGGTCCAGAACTTGCCATGGCAGACACACTCTTATGCCTGTATGTCAGAGCCACAAGGGGTCAAGAATGGGCTTGATCAAGACTGGCCCCTCCTGGTACTCCAAACAAAGGACAAAGGCTTCCCCCCTGGCACCACAGACATAACAAAGAAAACAGTCATTAAGAACAAAAACTTATTCACAAACATGTATGGAACCCTACATCAAAAAATATCTGACAGAGCCACCATCCCTTATGTTCCCACACATCAGCAAGTTACATCATCCTATGTTACCATAGAGACCTAGGGCACACAAAAAACTGCAACCTCTATGAATTTTTTAAACACAAAGCATGGTGGCCAGCCCTGTACTGAGACGTTCAGGAAGTCTTGGATCAATGCAAAGTATGTGAGAAATTTGCAAGGAGTAAAACCCCACCTAAGTCAGTACTACCTATCCACACGCAAATACCCTTCAAGGTGTGGGCCCTAGACATTGTGGGCCCCATTCCAGGGAAACATAATGAGAAAAAGTACATCATTACCACAATAGACTTTGCCACACAATGGCCAGTGGCACAAGCAGTAAAAACATATACAGGAAATGACATGCGGTGTTTCATAGGAAAAGAAACCATCAGCAAGTTCAGAAAGCCAGAACTCCTGATAACTGACGGAGGCAAAGAATTGACCTCTGAAGATACCAATTATACCTCACCAAGTATGGGGTCCAGCACACAGTGACAACACCTTACCATCATCAGGCCAATGGATGTGTAGAGCGGCTGAATGGCAGCCTTGTGCAAGCCTTGGCCAAGCTCACTGCCAGGAGACCAGAGGAATGGTACAAGCAGCTACCAACTGCATTGCTTGTATGCCAGACTTGTGTGAACAGATCCACTGGGAAAAGCCCCTGCTGAGGGTCTGGATGTACAAGCATTCTGGCTACTGCCAACCTACTTAACATCCAACTATCGCCCAATTCAGTCCCCTTTCAATATACCGTTTGATATACCAAGAATGGTAACCAAGCAATATCACCTGACCGTCCAAGTATCCAGTGGCTTGAACCCATCTAGCACATGACCAACCCCTAGGTTTGATCCAACTAAATCCCCGCCATAATCAAGTCTATATAAGTCTAAAGTATTATCCAACAAAATATACTTCTCTTCTTTCTTAATTCCATATTTGAAGCTTCCCCAAAAGACGCTCTTTATCACTGGTAGCAGCTATGGTTTTTCAACCACGCCCATGAGAGAGAAAATGACTGACCAAAACCCACCCACCTTTGCTCACGTACTCAACCAGGCCATATCCCAGGATACCTGGAAGATGTACTTCTGCGCCCACAACATCAATGAGGATATACCTAGTGGATGCACCATATTCAAAGGACTGGTCATGCCCAAAGCATGTGCCAAGATCATTCAATACAGTTGCTCTCTCCAACCACAAACAAATGCAATACCACCTATCACAGGCAAAGTTACCAACACCAAGTACATTGGTATCAACAAGTTCTTTGGTAAAAACAAAGAAAACGTCATCAACTGGCTAGACCACACAGCCGCCAAACTCTGCACCAGCCGCATTCCCTGTGAGAAATGGGTCCAGGAAGCCAGCAAGCGCCTGTACAAGGCCGCAGCTAACTGGTTTGCCACCTGGGTTAGATCACAAACTGACAACCAGCTTGACAACTGGGAAGAGTTCAAAGCAAACATCACGCACAATTTCTGTGTCACTAAATCCCTCCAAGACATTGCAATACAGCTCAGTGATCTTCCTTAAAAGACCACTATTGCAGCTTACGCCAACTTATTTGAGGAAATACATTGCAAGATCCAAAACTCAGTGCAAGCTGACAACGTACACACCAGAGCATCATTCATCAACAGAATGAAACCCTCTGTTGCTGCCCTCATCTGCCCAGAGGCAAATACCTCCATGCCTGCGCTCATTGCAGAAGCCAAGCGCGCTAAAAAACACGCAAACATGGAATATGCTGCACACAACAGCAATTGCTCCTCAAACAGCAATGGCAGAGAAAACTCTAATGGCAACAAGCAACAAAATACCAACCATAACAACAGCAACTTCAACTGCAACAATGGTAATCACAGCCAAAGCGCAAACCGCTCCTGCCCCAAGAAAGAGGACACCGCCAAAGTTAACAACATTGAAGTAGCAACTTGCTATGAATCTGACCCCACATTCTCTGACCTCAAAGGTCTCAAAACAGAGGAACAGGGAAAAGAGGAGGGGGAACAGGCTTAAGTGCCCCTGTCTCCTCCCAACTTGACAAGAAATTGTACCAAGGCACAAACATTGCTACTTGCATTCCCCCTGTCCTGCAGTCCTCCATTTTTATGAACTTAAAAATTATAGATTGCTCACAACTTCTTGTCTACCCATGCACTTACAAATCACATACACATAAAATTTTATTTGACTCTGGTGCACAACACACTATGGTTAGCAAACCTTTTGTAACCAAGTACAAAATACCAGTTGTCAAATCCAACTTCAAGTACGCCAAAATGGTAGACAAATCAAAGGTTCTACTTGAAGGCAAAACAACTCCCTTCAGAATTGATCTCCAAGGCACACAAACGTCCATCAAAGGACTTGTCATGAACAACATAATCTACAACATTGTAGCAGGCATGGACAGGTTCATCCGAGTGAACCCCAGTGTATGTTAGAAAACAAAGACCATGACCATTAAATGTAACAAAGTCAGTTTTAACAGCCTCAAAGAACCAAATGACCTCATTCTAAGAGACACAGTATTTGTCCAGGTCATAAACCAAGATGACTCAGAACATCTAACCAAAGATAGTACCCTCCACATAATGAGGTACACTGAGTTTAATAGAATAAAAACACAAAAGATACAATGCCCAGAACTTGCAGCACTCCTAAATGAATACGCTCATGTATTCAAAGAGGAACTCACCAAGTTACCCCTAAATGGGAAGCCAAACATGGCATTGACTTATGCAAAGTCATGCCCAAACCTGCACCCCTCTACAGACTCTCTCCCATGAAGACCCAAACCCTCAAAACACACATTGAGGACAACTTAGCTAAAGGCTTCATCTTCCCGTCTGAATCCCCATGGGGGGCAGCAGTATTCTTTGTAAAGAAAAATGATGGCACTCTATGTCTAGTAACTGACTAATGGAGCTCTCAATGCAAGCAAAGTAAATAATAAAAACCCTCTGCCACTTATAGAGGATCTGTTTGCAAGACTCTCAGGTGCCAAATTTTTCTCCAAAATTGACCTCACCCCAGGGTACAACCAGGTTGAAGTAAAAGAAAAGGACATACCAAAAACTGTGTTCCGTACGCAATTTGGATCCTTTGAATGTAGAGTAATGAACTTTTGGATGATCAACGCTCCCGCAACGTTTGTCACCATGATGAACCAAGCACTAAACAGTCTCTCAAATACATTATGCTACCTTGAAAATATCATCATATTCTCAAAAACAAAAGAGGAACACATCACACATGTCCGCAAGACACTCAATCAACTCGCAAAGCACAAACTTTACGCAAAACCAAGTAAGTGCCAATTTATGAAAAAGGAACTCCTGTTCTTGGGCCACATTTTCTCTGACGGTGGCATCAAAGCAGATCCAGATAAAATTAAAGCCATAAATAACATGCAATGCCCCACCTCCGTTAAACAAGTTAGATGCTTTCTCGGTATGGTAGCTTACCTAAGGAAATACATCAAAGACTGCAGAAAACTAACCAGACCAATCAATGACTTAACCAAGGGTAATGCCAAAAAGAAATTCATCTAGACTCCAGAATGTGACAATAATTTCCATTTATTAAAACAAGCTCTTATCAAAGCACCAATCTTGCAATACCCTAACAATAATGGATGCTATGAGCTCAAGTCAGATGCCAGCAACACCGCCATTGGCGCAGTCCTGCGCATCCACCAGCCAGGGCAGCAAGAATTCCTGCCAGTATGTTATGAAAGCAGAAAACTAACCAATAATGAGCAGAGATACCCAATACACAATAAGGAATTGCTAGCAATATACCACGCTTGCAAGAAATGGAGATGTTACTTAGAAGAACATTTAGACGTCCAAGTACTAACTGACCATAAATCCTTAATCTATTTCAAAACTCAAAACACACGTGCACAACAGTAAGCCAAATGGATGTCCTTGCTGGAACAGCTTAACCTGGACATCCAGTACAAAAAGGGGGCAGAGCTAGTCACGGCTGATGCTCTCTCTAGACTATGTCAGCCTAGAGAGGATCACCCTGACCACCTGGACCCTGACTGGCCAAACCTGTACAACACTGAGTATAAAATCAAAGGGAAAGACCCCTCAACACATCAACTGACCCACAACACATTAGTAAGAAACAAAAAGTACTTCCATGTATAAAATGGCACAGTATACTGAATTATTAATGACAAACATATCCCGTACATCCCACTTGCACAAAGAGTTGACACCATACTAAGACATCACCGCCTGCTAGGCCATAAAAAGGCTAACAACCTATACCTCACACTAAAAGAGATAGTGTGGTGGCCCAACCTCAAGAAGGATATAGTTGATGTTCTGAAAAAGTGCACAGTGTACAAGAAATACACCAGTACAAAGGCTCCTCAGCCAACAGTCAACCTAGTATCAGACCCTGAACCATTTAAGGTTTGGGGGCTAGACGTAGTGGGGCCCTTCCCAGAAATGAAGACAAACCAATGTTTCTTAATTGTAGCTATTGACTTTGCCACACACTGGCCCATCTGCTGGGCAACAAAGGACCACAAAGCAGAAACCATCAACTGTTTCATTAACAAAGCAATCATAGCCAACTATGGCACTCCAGACTAAATCATAACTGATGGAGAAACAGAGTTATCAGGCCATGTAGTTAATGACAACTTGAAATCCAAAAACATTAAACACTCCACAACCTCTCCATACAGGCCACAGGCCAATGGTAGAGTGGAACACCTAAATGGCAGCCTTATCAGGACCCTAGAGAAAATAATGGATGGAAACGCCAAAGACACCTGGCCATTATACGTGAAACACACATTATTAGTATCCCGAGTCTGCACCAACCAAGGGACAGGCTATTCATTGTTTGAGTTAACCTATGGCTACAAACTGGAAATAATCACCCGCAACAAACAGCCCTACATAAAGATCCCCCCGGGGAAACCTCCCACAGTAGAGCAAGCACCAAACCTAAAACACATCCGCCTCAAAGCAAAAATAGCTGAAATGAAGAGGCTCAAGACACAAAAGGTAACCTCCACAGAGGAACCACTTCCCATCAACTCCCCTGTCTGGATTCTAGCTGGCAACAGAAAGAAGCTAGACTCAATACACAGGGGACCAGGAAGAGTCATCAAATACAGACCAGAGCACAACACTTACCTAGTAAAATTCCAAAGTGCCAAAAACCCAATTATCAAGAAATACCACAGAACCTGTCTCCGCCTCATTAAAGAAGAGCACTCAACCAGACTGGTTCCAAGTAGCAAACAGCTCCAGGAGCATCAGGCGGCAGCTGTTAAGACAAAGCCCCCTCCTGATGCACCAGAGTAACCCCTTAAGGGGGGTGTCAAGGGTCTGGATGTACAAGCATTCTGGCTACTGCCAACCTACTTAACATCCAACCATTGCCCAATTTAGTCCCCTTCCAATATACCGTTCAACATACCAAGAATGGTAACCAAGCAATATCACCTCACCGTCCAAGTATCCAGTGGCTCAATGTCAGGGGTCCAACCAGTGGGGGGTTTCTGAGAACTCACAGGTGTACGGCCCGCAGGCCCAGAAGGGAGAGCCCACTATAAGATTGGGGCTAACTTTACAATATAAGATAACAATTTTCCAAGGACTGCCCAAGGTCTGCTTACAGGCACCATAGAATCAATCAGTCTGGTGAGGGTGATATACATCACCTCAAATATCTGGGTGGAAGTGAATTCATTAGTGGCAACAGATTCTTGTGGGTGGTTGGGCTGCAGGTTGAGGGGCGGTGTCATTGGAACCAAATATGTGGGCAGGAAATTATACTTGTCGCAGAATAGCAGAGGGGGCCGGATAATTTTGGTGCCTTCTCTGTAAAGGTCTTCTGTCTCTCTAGTTCTAGCTTCAGGGTCGTGGATTAGGGTTTCCTCTAGAGTAAACTCCAAATATGCCGGGTTAGGTGGGTACTCGGTGAAATGTATTGGGCCAAGGGAGCTCCTGGTGGACAGTAAAGGTTGGGCGGCTGGTCCGCGGTTTTTTGGGGTAGGTGAGTGTGGGGTGCAGAACCATTAGATGTAGGCTGTAAATAAAGTAGAACAAATAATAAATAAGGTATGATCTGGTTGAACCAAAGGTTCATGTCACTTTATTGCAAGAATGGTGATGAGAATCTTCCTGGCCGACCAGGGTATAAGTATGTGCATCTGTCATGGTAAAACTTTAACAAATTCCCTTGGCCCAGGTTTTCCTGTTTAATAGGTCTTCCCAGTCCTTGGTGGCATTCATCATGGGGTTTATTTCATTGGCTGTCTTGAACTGTGAATACTCAATTTTCCTAGTTGGGTTATGGGGTTGGTCGTCTCTGGGTGGCCCGCATTCTATGGGAAGTTTCTCAGTCTCCCCTTCTGCGCGGGCCCAAGTTATTTTGGGATCTATGGCTGGACCTGCCTGTTGGTTGGTCAAGTTAACAGAAACCTTTAGTGTGGGAGGTGTCAATGTAGGTTAATTAGATTCATCAAGCTTCAAAGGATTTTCCGAAGTCAAATCCTGCTCTGGTTTGAGCCCAAAAAACTGCAGGCTGGCGGCCCGCAGGGGATCAGGGTTCAAATCCCGTAGTTGAGGCTTTTCAATAGTAATAGTCAATAAGAGTTTGTCACTTGTGACACTCAAACCCATCTAGCACATGACCAACCCCTAGGTTCAATCCGACTAAATCCCTGCCACAGTCAAGTCTATATAAGTCTAAAGTATTATCCAATAAAATATACTTCTCTTTTTTCTTAATTTCATATTTGAAGCTTCCCCAAAAGGCGCTCTGTATCACTCCTTTGAGCTAGCTTATGGCACACAGCCCAACATCATCCAAGCATTATCAGGACCCAAGCTGGAAATACCAAGCAAAGTTCCATCCCGCTCAGATCCTCAGGTCATACAGGCCAATAGCAATCAAGCAGAAAGAGAAAACAAGTGCCTACAAAAGACCTTTGTCCCCATCCAAAACAGACATGAGGTTGGCGACAAAGTTTGGGTCATAAACATTGACAAAAGTAAATTAAAACCAGAGAAAGTAGGCCCGGCAATCATCCTAAAGGTAAACAAAAACAACACTTACCTCGTACAAGGACTCAGGAAACAGAAACAGGACAAGGTCCTCTACCATGATCACCTGAGACCCTGCAAGGCAAGACAGAAACAACGCGAGACTGACCTACCTGCCACAGAACAACAGTTAGTCCAGTATGGCGCCCGGGCTCCCAAAAACCTCCCTGACAACCTGCCCCCAGAGGAGGCCGACTTTCAGTCGGGGGTGTCAAAACAACAGGCTTGACCCGCCAGCAAGGTTCCAAACAGGTGGGTTTGTGACCTTTAATCCAATTATCCAGTCACTTGAAGCCAGACTAGGAAGTCAACTCAAATTTCCAAATCCAACAACATGAACAAATAATGATCCCTTACAATGGATACCTTGTTTTGGCACTTGACTCATTACCAGGATCAAGCCATCCTCTTCACCATCCCACTGTGTGATCTACACAATCATGTTCCTGTTATCCATGACTCACATTAACTATATAATCATTATCTCTCAATAAAGAATATTATCTAGTTTCAAAATATTTTCCCCTTGTAACTCTGCTAAAACAGCACAGTTACAACAATATCCCAAACTTGATCTTCCTTGAGCCACCAATCAATCACTACTTAACACACTAGCTCATCTTGTTTGTCTTGGAATCTTACACATGACTTTGCCACTGTTTAGCCGATATAAGCTTGTAGCTGGAGTGATTAAATAATTTCACCCAATTCCAACTCTTATTTACACTTTAAACTTGGATTTGGATGCATCTCATGCTTTAGGTTATAATTTGACCCCACCTTGGACTTACATTAGTGAAAATTGCAGGCTAGCTAGCTAGAGATTAGATCCTTTTGATTCAATCCTAGATAAGTCTAGCTGGAATTTAGAACCTTGTTTGAAACAACAGCCCTCAGCTGTATATGTAAGGTAGGAAAGGGACGGAAACAGCAATTGTGCAAACACAGTGTCACAAAACCATTTTTTTGGAAGTTTTGGATTAGTTCACAAAACAATCCATGTGATCTTGTGTCACAACTTTTGGAGTAGGCCACAATTTGTGCCTCACTCCATTGTGTAGATCACAAAATATAAAAGGAAGGTGGTTTTCATGGATGAAACAGATGATTTCATTTTGTGAAGGGACACAGGATGTAAAATTAGAATGGTTCTCAAGGGTGAAACAGATGGTGTCATTTTGTGCAAGGCACAGGATGTAAAATTAGAGGAAGTTCAGTTGTGGGACTTTATTTTTTAAATTGAATTTATTAAAGCTTTACCTTCCATTTCCTCACAATGATAGATTTGATCGTACCACAGTTTGCTTTAGATAATTATATTAAAACACCAATCAAAATATTATAAATATCTACTTTAATTGAAAGGAAAAGCTTAGATACTTATGATTGGACACAACACAAAACCACACGAGATTGTGCTTGGTCACATCACAATTCATGCAGATTTGTTTTGTGACTTTTGGAGCAGGGCACAAAATGTGGCAGTTGAAATTGTGTACTGCTCCCTAAAAACACAAAACCAATCTGCATGAATTGTGATGTGACATGAAGGTCACAAAATGAATTGTGCTCAACTGACAAAGTCACAAAACCAATTGTGCCAATCAAAGCTTGGTCACAAAACCAATTGTGTAGATTTTGGTGCCCATCCCAGCCCTAATGTAAGGTTAATAGAGCTATCCATCGTTCACCGCATCAAAAGTAACAAAGTTAGGCTGAAATCTACCTTTTAAAGAGATATGAAAAAGGACACCCCATTTGGATACAGAAGGAGCATCGAGTGGTGGGTTTGGATAAGTCCGCTATAAACCTATTCAAAAATCAAATCACATGGCTAAGCATATGTGCATCTATTCTTGTCGCTATCAGTTCGTTTACCTGACTTGCCATGCAAATTTTAATCCGAATCCCTGTAAAAATATGTATCCTATTCTGATTGCATCAGAACTGCTTGAATTGGGAATATGCTGGCATGTCCCAGCTTGCAAGTTTGGTCAACTTGGAGCTTTTACTTCCAACCATACTAGTAGGGTGCCCTAATCCACTACACCCAAGCTGTTCAAAATTTTATTAGTGGTGCTTCAGTAGCCAAATACACTATTTCCTGTTGCAGTTGAGGTACCCCATTTTTCTCCATATATACGCCAAACCAAACCCCACGTTTTGAATCGCTACGATTAAATCAGGGAATCCAAGGTGCAGCTAACTGGGTGGACACACTTGATTCTGCTTAGCGAAGCAGATGTAGAATACTTCGGTTAGTCACCCGACTCCTGCGTGAGTTCTTGGTACGATAGGCCTTTGAGGTTGGCCTCTAATAAATTCGCAAAGTAAATACCGATTTGAATTCAAGTGGGCTATGGGAGCTAAGCAAATCAGAATCCAGCCAGTGAGACTAGCGGGTAAATTCATTCGGAGGAAAGTTGTGGGTACAATTGATAACCACAGAATCAAATCTAGGCCCTGTAAAGCTTGTGTCAGTCTTCTTTAGACGACTCCTTCTTTTAAACTGGTTAATTTAGAATAGTTCTTGAATAAAATCTAGTGTAATATTCTGCGGCTGGAAAGGTTCGCCTTGGAATTGTTTGAGCTGAGTAGATTCGAGTGACGTTATTGGCGCCACTGAAACGAGAGGATCTTCGTTTGGGACACAGACCAGCCCAGTCTAGACCGGGGCCTAGCCGCGATCGAGACTCCATTAAAGCGAATGGGTTGAGGCCATAATTGATGCTTGATTAAAAAACAGGGGTTTACTTTAGACTTTACAAGGCCTACCTGACTGGCCTGAACCCAAGGCAATAGTGCACGTGTGATTGGCCACCCTGTCCAAACGTCAAATTCAGGTTCGGCCCGCCTCCAATCTAGCGTGAATCTTGGAAGCAATTTACCTGTCGTTCAAGTTGAATCCATAGTTGCTTCACCACTGAGCGACTTCTATATGCCGACTTGTTGTATCGAAAACATCTGCCGAGTGGTATGCGATGCTACGTTTGAGCCCGTGCTGGTCTGTGACGACTGGCGCCCGCTCGCGTGTAACACCCGCTTACTGGAAGTCTTCCAATATAAGTCTGAGAGTGATGTAACCTCCCAGCCCATCCGCGAGTTCATAAACCGGCACTTTACCCCCAAGGAGGTACAGTTGAATGGCAAGTCACGCCAGGTTCATATCCAGGAGCTGACTTACGCCCTCGTCTCCCAATCCGACATGTCAGAAAAGATGGCCATAGTTAAAGTTAAACGATGGGAGTTTGAGAATCGCCCTTACTACACCGTCTCTATAAGGGATGTACATATCCTTAAACTTTTAAGAAAAGAGCTTCCCCAACCTCAATTCGAGGATAACCCCCTTCTCCCTCATGCGGATAGTATAGACTTTAGTGGCGAGCCCCAGCTTGAATCTAGGCTGCTAAGAGAGTTTTCCCTGCTAGCCGATGCGATTCCCGTGATGGTTTGGATCTGTGGTCGCGAGGGGGAGATATAGTAAGAATCTTCACAAGCATGCGTCTTATTGTTTAGTTATGCCAACAAGCGTGTCAAAGAAACATGGGGTGTGGATGTCTTGAATGATAATTGGGAGGTAGCCTCCTCTAATTGGTGTGTGCTAACTGTATTGTGTTTAGGATTGTTTGCACCCTGATGATTGGGAGCGCTTTATACCGGCCTGGAACAATGCCTCCAAAGCCTTGACTGCATTCTCTCTGGAGTGCCGGTATCGTAAAAATAATGCCCAGCCTGTTCCCGATGACCAGTTTCAATGGCGCTGGCATCTTTTCCATTCAAATCCGATTTTTGATGTCCACGGTGACCTCAAGCGCTGGGTGTTGACTGCCGTTGATGTCCACGAGTGGAAATGTGCTGAAGAAGAAAAGCAACGTCTGATTGCTTCTGAGAAAATGGCTATTGAGGCCTCAAAGCTAAAGTCAGCCTTCTTATCAACAATGTCTCACGAGATCCGTACACCACTATTTGGCATAGTTGGAAACACTTGCCTACTCACCGAAACAGAAATTACACCAGAGCAGCGAGGGTTCATCAGCATCATCGAAGGCTCAGCCCGATTGATGGTACTTTGATATATCTTCATTTATTCTAACTGATGCTAGATGGCAGTGGTTCAGGATATTTTAGACTTTTCTCGCATCGAGGCTGGAAAGTTAACCCTCAACAAGACGCCGTTTTCGCTCTCCCGCCTTATTAGCCGTGTCGCCCGGATGACCGATACTTCAGCCCAAAAGAAAGGCCTTAGCTTTAACTTGAAGCCGCTTCCGGAAGATTATGTGGTCGTGGGAGATCAGCAACGTCTACAGCAGATTTTAGCAAATCTGGCTTCCAATGCAGTTAAATTTACTCATGAGGGAACTGTGACGCTAGAAGTATCTGCAACAGAGCTGGAATCAGGACGCATGGCAATTCGCATCACAGTACGAGATACCGGAATTGGGATGGCGCCTGAAGTCAAGACCAAACTATTTACGCCCTGGACTCAAGCTGATAGCAGCAACCGCCGGCTTTACGGCGGCAGTGGACTGGGATTGGCCATCTCGAAAGCCTTGGCCGATATGATGGGCGGCCATATCAGCATGTGTAGTGAAGTTGGAGTGGGATCGACATTCTGGGTGGAACTTGCGCTGCCAAAGTCAAATGTGAAGCTTGATGATCCTCCCTCATCACCCGACACTCCCATGAAAGTTCAGAAGTTTGAATTCTATGGCTTCCAGGAACCACCACTGCATTCCCCCACCAAGCGTAAGTCGCCAGAAACCCCTACCAAAGCTCGAAAGCTCAACAAGATCAAAGCACCGCCACCCAAGAGTGTCCTACCACCTGGCAGAAAATTCAAAGTCCTACTGGCAGAGGATAACCCGATTAACCAAGCCATCCTGGTACGCTTCCTCGAGAAGATGCAGTGTATCGAATGTGTTCTGGCTATGGACGGGGCCCAGGCTCTTGAAGAGTACGCGGCACGGCCCGAGGGCTACTTTGACCTAATCCTGCTGGATCAAAGCATGCCCAAGATGGATGGCGACATGGTATGTCGTGAGATCCGCAAAACCAACCAGGATCAGATCGTCATCAGTGTTTCGGCCAATGCTCTGCTTTCTGATCGCACTTACTTCCTTAGCATCGGAATGAACGACCACGTCTCTAAGCCGGTCACCTTTATAAACTTCCGAGAAACTATTACCAAGTGGCTTCTGGCAAGGGTCGCCAGCTCACCCTCCTAACCCTAACCCCCACTTAATGGCAGTTCATTGTATGTAAATAAAGGTTGTTCTGGTTCAGATTGCAATTCCCATATCCTTACTGCTAATCTACAACAGCAGCCACATACCTACACCTCAAAACATTTAACCAAATGCGCCATTATTTTCCTTGTTATGCCTAGGCGTCAGATTGAATATTTTGTAAAATACTTACACTGTGCATCTTCAAATCATCCAGAATTGTTAAAAGACAACCAAACCTTTGATCTTTGACTTATGAAGATTATCAAAAACCCCATCATCCCATCTAATTTAAAATCACAACTTACAATCTCACTAAGAATACTTCAAGTGCAACCACCTGTCGAGTTTATACTTCTGGAAAGTATAATAAACAAAATAAAGGGGAAGATTAAGAAGAGAATGGTACTTTATTGAATATGAATATAGGTTAATATATAGCATCATGACAAGCCACATGCCATCCATGTACATCATGGAGGTCATGGGGCTTATCTGAGTAATGTTCCTCTTGGGTCACGAGGCTTAATCAAGTTGTGTTCCATTTAGGATCTGGATTGAGTGATACCTGTCATAGATGGTTAACTGATAATGGTGCCACTGGTTTATTGACTGGGCGGTGAACCACTCGGTGAGCCGCTCGGTGATTTACTCGGGGCGTTAATTCCCCCGAGAGGGAGTAATTGAAGATGTTGCGACATCTCCCCCTGGGGTGCTGGAAGGTGGAGCCTTGGGGACCTTCTTGAGAGTATCTGGTATACAGGCTTGGTATTGATCCAGTTTGGCGTTGGGAACAGGGAGCCTTGAATTTTGTTAAGATGTCCTTGCCTTACACAAACAAAGTTAATCATGATGCATATGTTTTAGTTTGGTTTGAGCTCCAATCCCTTTGATGAGATAGGTGTTATTGGGTTTCACCTCCATGACAATGCCTGGTCTGCGTAATCCTGGGTCTAATTTGTGTTGGTCATGATTGACAACCCAGATCTCTTCTCCGACTTGGAACCTTTCTTGCTGCAGTGGGATTACTTCCCGCTGAACCCTTTGTTGTTCCATTGTCTCTTGGTCCTTTCTGGCTTGTAGTACTTTTGGATCATTGCTGTCTGATATCTTCTTTGTAAGTGGCAGTCATGGTCCCGTGGTTGTACTGACAAGTGAAGGTTTCTGACCATAGATAAGTTCATAAGGGCTTTTGCCCGTATTGCGGTTGATTCGTGTTCTGCAGACCATAAGGGCGGTTGGTAACATGTCAACCCAGGCTTTTGGATTGTTGGCAGGTAACTTACTGAGGGCTTTCACTAGAGAGCCGTTTAGTCGTTCTACGCATCCATTTGCTTGTGAGTGATAAGGGCTGGCTGTGACATGTTTTATTCCATTTTTGGCAAGATAGATGTTGGTGTCAATAGCTTTGAGTTCAGTGCCTCCATCTGTGATTAAGAGGTCAGGCTTCTCAAACTTAGCTATGATCTCTTTGCCAATGAATTGTCTTATGTCATTGACTTTATGTTCTTTTGTGGCTTGTGCTACGGGCCATCTGGTTGCATAGTTGATGACTGTGATGATGTACTTTTTGCCTTTGCTTTCACCAGGCATAGGTCTCACAATATCTAACGACCATACCTTGAAGGGTTGTGTGATAGATACAGGTACTACTGACTTGGGTGGAGCTTTGGTTTGGGCATACTTTTCACAGACCTCGCATTGTTCCAGTACTTCTCTGATATCATCTAGCATGTTGGGCCACCAGTAGCGGGCCTTGAGATATTCATGCAAGTTTCTGCTATGGGTGTGTCCCAAGTCTCTGTGATAACAGAGGATTGTGTCAATCTTTTGTGTTGACTGAACGTAGGGTACAGTGTCACCATTTGGAAGGATTTGGTGGAGAATACCATATACGTTTTTGAACAGATGTTTGTTCTTGAGGACTTTCTCTTGGATGTCCATTGGGGTGCCAGGTGGGAACCCTTCCTGGAGATTCCCCATGATTAGCATGGGCCAGTTGGGGTCACCATCAGTGCAGAGTATGTGTTTATTGTATAGCCTTGATAGGGCATCTGCAGTAAGCATCTCTCTGCCTGGCTTGTATTCAATTTGCATGGGGTATCTTTGTATGAGACTCATCCATTTGGCTTGTCTTCCTGACAGGTGTTTTTGTGTTTTGAAGAATATCAACAACTTCTGGTTGGTGAGTACCTTGAATGTCTGGGCTCCTTCTAGATAACATTGCCATTTCATGAGGCAGTGTACAATGGCAACCAACTCCTTATTGTGTATAGGGTATCTTTGTTTGCCATCTGATAGCTTCCTGGATTCATATGCCACAGGGAGGAATTCTTTCAGGGCCTTTTGGATACAGAGGACTTCTCCTATGGCATAATCAGAGGTGCCAGTTTCTAGCTCATAGATACCCTCGCGGTTTGGGTATTTCAGGATGAGGGCGGTAACCATGCGCTCTTTCAGCTGGCGGAAATGTTGATCTTGTAACGGTGTCCAGACAAACTTGGCTGTTTTCCCAGTGATGGCTGATAAGGGAGCTGTTAGGGCGCCCCAGTCAGCGATGAACCTGCGTACATACACTATCATTCCAAGGAAAGTGCAAAGCTTGCTCTTGTTCCTTGAGGCTGGCATCTCTGTTATAGCGCGTATTTTATCTGGGTCAGGTTTGATACCGTCCTTGCTAATGATATGACCAAGGAAGGGAAGTTCAGTTGAGAAGAACTTGCATTTGGATGGTTTGGCAATTAGTTGATTTTCTTGTAGGGTACAGAGGACTGCACGGACGTCTTCCCAGTGTTGTTGTAGGTTGGGACTATAGATGATGATGTTGTCCAGGTAGATGATTGCTCTTTTTCCAATGTGTTTCTTGAATACTTCATTCATGAAGGTTACAAAGGTGCTGGGAGCGTTTGTCATACCAAAATTGAGGACAACACATTCAAAGGATCCATATTTAGTCCAAAATGAAGTCTTTGGGATGTCTTCAGGTTTCACGCAAATTTGGTGGTAACCTGCTGTGAGATTAATTTTTGTGAAGATTTGGGACCCCCCAGGGAATCAAAAAGGTCATCAATTAGGGGCAGGGGATACCTGTTCTTTATTGTGACCTCATTGAGAGCCCTGTAGTCTGTGACCAGGCAAAGGCCTCCATCTTTCTTTGCCACAAAGAAGACAGCAGCACCAAAGGGTTATTTCAAGGGTCTGATGAGGCCTTTCTCGAGTGTTTTGTCAAGGTAGGCTTTTAGTGTGTCGTCTTCTTGTGGTGTGAGGCAGTAGATTAATTGTGCTTTAGGCACGCTACTCTTTAGGTTGATCTCATGTTGTATGCTCCAATCAGGGGGCAGCCCAGGTAGTGATTCTTGGAATACAGAGGGAAATTCATTGACTAGCTGGTCTCTAATTGGATTTTGTTTGTGTTGAATTTCTGTGTTTTTGAAGTGGATGACTTCATATGTACACGTGCTCCAATTGATTTTTCTGAAATCAGTTTCTTCCTCCGTTTCTATGATCTTTACAAATATGTGGTCTCTCATGAGAGTGTCAAGATGTATTGGGTATACGTGATGGTTGACTTCTCCTTGCTGGATAGTGAGGGTGGCACTGTCTCAGTCTATGTGAGGCTTGGTCTTTCATATCCAATCTAGCCCAAGTATGATGTTGTATTTGGGAATTGGAATGATGGGACCACTAATTGTTGTTTGGACATCTCCAATTTGGGCCCTTAAAGGTCTGATCTTGTGGGTAACTGGTGTACTGTGGTTGTCTGCCATGATGACCCTCTTGATGTTACTTCAAATGGTAAGTAACTTCATGAGGTCTGCAAAACTCTTGTTAATAAGCAATTGATTAGCTCCAGTGTCAAATAGTGCTGTGCCCTGGTATCTGCAAAAACAGAAAGGATAGGTAAGGAGTTTATTTCAATATTGGGTGACAAACAGGAGAGGATTGCTGGAGGGAACCTGGATTATGATGAGAGAGTCCACATCCTATTCTCTGTACAAGTCTTGTGAAGAGGGGGAGGGCGGCTTGCCTAAGAACTCCCCTGAGCTTTTCCCTCCTTGTTGGTATCTTTGGTGCTAGCCTGGTTGGCTTGTGCAGTGCAATTTCCATTTTGAGGCTGGGTACTGTTGGCTTGGTTGTTTTGCTTATTGGGGCGAGTCTCTCTCTTAACTGCAGGGGTTTCCTTACGTTTGTTGGAGGCGTGTAGATTGTCAGACTTATGAGCTGTGTGTTTTCCCTCCTGGAATACATCCTCAAGGTTCTTACAACGGGTCATGTCAAACTGACATCTAATATGCGTAGGAAGGCCATTGTAGAAGTCCAAGCGTGGTCCAGGTTCATCAAAGTTGATGGTGTTGGGCGCACAGTCACATAGTCCTTTGTATGCGGCAATGTATTTCTCAATGGTTTCTGTCATTTTGAAGGTTCAGAGTTTGTTCATGATCACCACGTCTGAGTCCTTCATGGAGAACTTTTCAAGGAATGCAGCTTTGAATAGTTCCCAGTTTTCCTTCTGGTCAGGATGTTGAGCTAGCCATTTGGTAACAAAAAAACAATGCAGTCCCTGTGACGTGGAGGGCAATTCTGATAGCCCAGAGTCTTTGAGGATATTCCACTTGTTTGAATTTGCTCTCGGTACTGTTGATCCAAAAAGAGGTGTTCTCATGGCATAATCCTACAAAGGCGCCAATCTCAGCGGTACATAAGCATTGAAACACAATATTGGGTATCTCAGGTTGTGTAGGTGCTGTTGTGGCTGGCGTGGTAGGGAACAGTCTGCGGGGTTTGAGCACGTTGTACTGGTCAATGGGTACAAGGAGATTATTGTAGATGACAAGTCCTGGGGGGACGTCTTATCCTACTTTGTAATCTCTCCAACTATTAGGGAGTGGCATTGCTTGGGTTCTTTTCTTGGGAGGAATTTCTCCTTTGCGTTGGGTAGGTATGGATAACCTACCTGTGCTACCACTGTCAAGTTTATACTTCTGGGAAGTATAATAAACAAAATAAAGGGGAAGATTAAGAAGAGAATGATACTTTATTGAATATAAATATAGGTTAATATATAGTATCATGACAAGCCACATGTTGTCCATGTGCGTCATGGGGCTTATCTGAGTAATGTTCCTCTTGGGTCACGAGGCTTAATCAAGTTGTGTTCCATTTAGGATCTGGATTGAGTGATACCTGTCATAGATGGTTAACTGATAATAGTGCCACCGGTTTATTGACTGGGCAGTGAACCACTTGGTGAGCCGCTTGGTGATTTACTTGGGGTGTTAATTCCCCAAGAGGGAGTAATTAAAGATGTTGCAATACACCAGAAAAAACTAACCATAATAAGTTGCACAGGAGAGCAGTACCTGCCCCAAAATATAAATGCTGTTACCCAACCTTTGGCCCACCACAGCCATCTCTAGTTCTTATTAGAAAAAACATGTTGCTTTTCAAAAAAATACCTCTACTTGAAACAAACCCTTAGCAAGCAACCCAACTTCATGAACTTGCCCTAGCACACCACTAGCATCTTCCAATCCCCATGTCTCTCCAATACCACCCCACAGGTTCAAACAGTAACTCATCTCAGAGTACTAGGAGATGCCTTCAAACATTAAAGGCAGGGAATATAACTTTCCATCCCTCATCAAACATGAAGTATCTATGGATATATCCTCAACTCCAAGCCTTCTTCTTGATGGCTGGACCTTTCTTCCATAGATACAAAAGGGTGGCTTTTGATAGACATCTGAGCCAGATAGCCCTGGATGACATAAGTTTTCTTTCTTCTTGCTCAAGGATATCTTTAAGATTGTTTGCACGGCTGATATGAAGCTGGTTTCCCTTTTTCATTCACCATTCTTAATGCCGCACCAAACCAACCATCACTAATGCTTTCTCCACCCCATTCAACAGATCTATCATATCTTATAGAACCTTTAATATATTTAGGTGCCTATTAAAATAAGTGATATAGACACCCACATGATCTGGAATGAGTTTTGTTACCAGCCCATACCTTTATACTTTATCTTTAAAATCTATCTAATTTGAGAAGCTTTATAGAGCACCCACCTGAAGATAAAGCACCATGTGATGATATCTGAGATAAAGATCATGCTCCTCATGATTAATTTACTCAATTATTTAAAGACCAATACAAACCCAAATAAAGAATGACAGGGTTAAGTAAAAACACTTGTCAGTTTCAATTGCACCGCCACCAACCTTTAAATCATTGATATGTCTTATAGCTACAACCCAAGATCCATGCCATTAATGGCATCTCCCCAAAAAATACCAAGCTGCAGTCAGCAGGATCAAACCCGGAACCCTCCTCTGACGGATCCATGGATCTCACAGGCCCTCAGGCCCCTGGCCATGCTTTTGCAGCTAGCCAATGAGCAAGCAGGCCAGTCAGGAGTTAAAACTGATTGACTATGTCAATTTTCAGATGGATTTCACTGATACCCCTCACTTGTGAATAAGAACTATGGAATGGTGATCAATTTTGACCAATCTAGACTGCTGGAGGTGCTTGGTCAACATACTGTCAATTCTTTCATAGCTGATGGGCCATCAGAAAAGGGAATCACTGTTCATATTGAAGGGTCAAATCCAGAAGCTGATGCCAATGGTTGGGAAAAAGTAGGGGCTGCTTGGCCATGTTTTTTACGGCCATCCAACAATAAGGAAGCTTCTCCAGAGAATATCCAACTCACCAAGTTGGAAGAAACTCAGCCAACGCCTGCCAAGGAACCTGAAGCCATGGATGCCAGGAAGAAGATGGGGAATGATGGAGCCACTATTGGATAATCAATGGCCTGTCAGATCAAGGTCACTTTACTAGATGAAATAGCCTATCATGAGTGCACCATGGATCCAGAACTCTTGGCCTGGAAGAGCTGAGCAAAACTCAGTTAACACGTGGCCAGGGTTGATCTGAACTTAGCAGACAGAATGTTATTTAAACCCTTAAGACACCTGTAAACATGGTATCCCCATTCTGAAATAAATAAGATTATGGGACCTGGTGTAAGGTCTTGCCCATAATGGTGCAAGGTTATAAACTAGCGCGTGTAAGCATTAGGGTTCAGATTTAAAAGGTATAAAAAGGTGGGAAATGTCTGCAAAATAATCTTACAGAAGCCTGCTAAAAACCTATACTGGGTTACAAAAGGAGTGATTGAGTTTAAAAACCCTAAGCAAAGAAGATAAAATAAGGTGTTTAATAGTGAACAATTTGTAACTAAGGGAATGTCAATATTTGGATATTCTCTATCAGCAAATTGGTACATATAAATATTGAAAGATTCCTTAAGGGAAAATAATGGATACAACAAGCCTAAGGCTTGTTGTTTTACAAGTTCCATTTGTTCAAGAAAGAAAAGCTAAACTTTAAAATGAATTTAATAAAAATGTATAAATTTCTAAATATTAAGATCTCAAGTTAAAAATTGATAAAGATTTGAAGGGTAAAAATCACTTAGAATTTTGGCTTAAAGCCTACTCTTCACAAGCTCTTTATTTATAGAAAAGTCTTGACCAGTTGTGAAAATGATAGTGATGGGGAGAGCAGCAAGAACAGGAGCAACTGGAGGAAGTTGGGGAAAACCTGGAGGAAAAGGACAACAGAAACCCAGTAAGACCCGCAGATCAGCACGTAAGCTGAGGAAGAAGCGGTAATGACGTAACTAGGAGTTTTGAAGTCTAAATGAAAATTGAATCTCTCTAACTCTTTGAAGTAGAGAATATATAATAATATAGAATAAGGAAGACTAAGCAATGATAAACACAAAAATTTGAACGCAAATAGCATAAAACAGGTAACTAACTTTAAAGTACTTAATTATTTAACATTTTAACTTAAAATTTCAAATATTAAAAAATGAAAGAAGGATCACTTAAACCAAAAAACAAAATAAATATCTAAGAAGCCTGCCCTTTGGGGCAGGGCATGACACCCAGGTTCTATCATTTTATTCCTAATTTGGGTTTGGCTGTTTTCACACCACTGCTGTTTCAGCAGAAAAAAGTCAACCACCAGCCCATATATCTGAGGAAGTTCCTAAACCCTGGCTCACATCTTATGGTCCACCAGGAACTTCTTTTGACCCAGTAAGTTTCTTTAAATATCCCCTCAAGCCAGAATACAAGGAGTTCACCTTGGTAGCATCCTCTGCTTTGGCTGCCTGGCAAGACAGAAAACCCCAATAATAGTTTTTCACAAAGGAGCTTGGTATAAGCAACCCATCACCCCATTCTGTGAAAGATAAAACCATCTTCCAGCTTGTCAAGTTGACATTGAAGCTCCACTCACGCCCAAACCTGACCACATGCTCCCATCTCTGAGCTGACAATTTTCTCTACCAATTAATATGCAGGCATTGCCTACATTACCCTGGCTGGACTAGTTGGCACTATGGTCCCCTTCACTGGATCATGGGCCTTGGTAGGCCGCTCAGCATTGTGAGAGAGGGGGGCTAAACTAACTAATTTTGGCTCCCATCCTGGGGGGAGGATCCACCAGGACACCATCCAGTGCAAAGCTGGTATGGCCGCTTGAAGTGGCCTCCACAAAGAGGACACAGCAGATAGTTGGGGAAAGTAGGAGTCCAAACCCATCAAGATGATCCCACCAAGCAATCACAAAGCGCGTTTGGGCAGGGACTCTTGGGTACCAAAGCAACCCTCTTGGACCTGAGCAACAGGGACCTCAGGGGGGGCATCAGGGAGGGCTGGCATGACAGCATAGCAGAGGGAGTTTTGAGAACAGGAAGTTCAAGGTTGTTGCAGGTGAGGCTTCTCACAATGTTCTTGCTAGTAGCAAGAATATCCTGTGCCCATCTGGGGAGGTCCTCAAACACATACATGAAGTGGCTGGTGTTACTTCCCACCAGGTGGAAAGAATTGGACACACAACTCCAAAGGTCTGGGGAAGTGGTCCAAATTAACACCAGTGCAGGAGCCAGGGTAAAGGCCACAAATTTCAGAAAGGAGCCAACATTCAACACCAAAAAAGAAGAAAGGAGGGGAAACACAAGTGCAACAAACTTTCTATGGTGTGATGGCTGGGCAGAAGAGAAAACGGGAAACCAAACAAATAGAGGCCCACAGGAGGTGTTTGAAGTCAATTGGCAACAATTGGGGACTATATGCTTTAAGATAAAGAGAGAGAAATGATTCAAAGCATATAGTGGTAAGAGAAGACAACAAAGCAAACAAGAAACATAATCAAAACTAAAGTATATATTAAAGATAAAATACTAATTTTAAAGTTTGAGTTGAATTTTCAAAAGCAAGTGAGGTAAGCAGGTTTAACAGAGTTAACTTCAACTCTAGGAGCTCCAAAGACAACACCAGGAATCAGGTAAAAGCCAAGAAGATAATAAATGGTAAAAATTTTACTAACAAGCCAGTGTGCAACATCTTTGATTACTCCCTCTCGGGGAATTAACGCCCCAAGTAGTTCACCAAATGAGTCACCAAACAGCTCACTGATAACCAATAAGTTGGTGGTACTCCTATCATTTGACCATATATTATGGGGATCACACAATCCAGATCCTAGGCGGAACACAACTTGAATAAGCCTTGTGACTTAAGAGAAACATTACTCAGATAAGCCCCATGACCTCCATGATGTACATGGACAGTATGTGGTTTCCCATGATACTATATAATATACTATATTCATATTAAATAAAGTATCATTCTTCTCTTAATTTTCCCCTTTATGTTGTTTATTATACTTCCCAGAAGTATAATCTTGACAGTGGTAGCACAGGTAGGTTATCCATACCTACCCAACTCAAAGGAAAAATTTCTCCTAAGAAAAAGACCCAAGTAATGGTACTCCCTAATGGCTGGATAGACTGCAAAGAGGGACAAGACGTCCCTGTGAGCCTTGTCATCTACTACAACGTACTTGTACCCATCAAATAATACAACACCCTCAAAGCCCGCAGAATGTTACCCCAAATCACAACAGGAACTCAACAGCCCAACATTGTCTTCCAGCGCCTACGCACAGCAGAAATTGGAACCTTTGAAGGGTTACATTGGGAAAACACCAACCTCTGGATCAACAGCACACAAAGCAAGTTTACCCAAGTAGGCTACCCCTGCAGTGTCAGGGATTCACTCATTGGGAAGCCTCTACCCATTTGAATGGAGAAGAGCTCCCAAGTTGAATTTGATCAGAGTGGAACCTACTGGGATTCCTATCATTAGCATGTGTAGAAGGTGACCAAATAGACAGAATCTTCCCAGGAAGGGAGTGAAGTGATTGAGAAGATAATAGACACTGGTGTACCCCAAGACCAACCAGGGGGCCTTGGAGTGGATGATTGGAGGGAATCAAGTTATTTCAACATAAGGGGCATGTCTTTGATGCGGACCAAAAAAAACCAAATTGAGTCTTCAGATTTGTCAGTAGGAGTTTGTTCAGGGTTTTCAAAGTTAACATTTGCTTGCCCATAATTGATTAACCCACACAAAGTCCATACAAGGAAGATGAACTTTATGTTGTTGGAGGGAACCTTTAGAATCTACTAGTCAAGTGTTTATAATTGAGAATATAGATTTATTGGGTTGATAGGAAATAAAGAAATTATTGGAGCAATTTGGATGGGAGGAATTTGTCAGTTTAAATACTGACTTCAAGTGAGGAAGGGAACATTGTGGTTACCAGGTGGATCTGCAAGAGTGATTTGAGAAGTATTGCCTTGCAGGACTGCAGCAGGCTGCATCCTGCAATACAAGAAGAGGAAGATTGGGATATTGTATTGCAGTATTGTACCTTGCTTTGGTTGGAAATGAAAACTGGGGCTGGATGAGAAGTATTCCTTTGGCTTGGGTGGTTTGCTGGGTTTGATTGGATACTTAGGTCCCTGAATCTCTGGTTTGGATATCCTTTGCATTTAATTTCAGATTGATTGGTTGTTTTATATTTATTGGAGTCCAAATTTAATATTGAATTGTTGTTATTGTTGCCTGGAACCTTGATTTTTGTTTTTGAAATAGAATTTATATTCCGGCCTTGATTTTCATGTTTGCTTTTGTTTTTGATTTCAAAGTTAAATTTTAAACATTGATTAATTGATTTTGAATGCGTTTTTGAATTGATTTCATTTAGAGATTTGGTTTTGTCTTTTGTTTCTGATATAGCATTTATAAATGCAACTTCTGGTTTCTTTATGATTGCAAAACAATTAAATTTGATTCCCAATTTGTGTTAGGGATGGAATCCCTTACACGCAGGCTCTTGGCAAGTGAAGTCTCTCTTTGCGTCACAGGAGCTGCCTCTTGTTTTGCAAGTGAATGGCTTGAACAACACCCCAATCAAAACAAAAACTGGGACATGTTTAAAGCCGACTTCCTCAAAATTTTTGCCATGAAGGATTCTGAGGTGATAATCATGACTGAACTCTGAACCTTCAAAATGACGGGAACAATTGAGGACTACATTGCAGCATACAAAGGCTTACATGACCAAGCTCCCAGCACCATCAATTTTGACAAGCTAGGACCTCAATTGGACTTCTACAACAGCCTCCCCACACATATCAGATGCCAGTTTGACATGACTTGCTGCAAGAACCTCAAAGATGTATTATTGGAAGGAAAACATGCAGCGCAGAAATCTGACAACCTACACACAACAAATAAACGCAAGGAAAGTCTCACAGCCAAGAAGGACCCACAACCAAACAAACAAAATAACCAAGCCAACCACACCCAACCTTGAAACGGGAATTGTACTGCCCAAGCCAACCAGGCAAGCACCAAAGATACCAACAAGGAGGGAAAAGCTCAGGGGAGTGCTTAGGCAAGCCACCCTCCCCCACCTCACAAGACTTGTACAGGGACCAGGAACTGGACTCAATCACCATGATCCAAGTACCCTCTAGCAATCCTCTACTGTTTGTCACCCAAACTGGAAATAAACTCCTTACTTATCCTTTCTGCTTTTGCAGATACCAGGGCACAGCAATATTCAACACTAGAGCAGATCAATCCCTTGTTAAATTTTTTTCCAGCATTATGAAATTACCAACAGTTCAAAGCAGTGTCAGGAGAGTCATCATGGCAGACAACATAAGTATGTCAGTCAACAAAGAAGCAAAACCCTTCTGCGCTCAGATCAGAGAGGTGCAAACCACGCTTAGTGGTCCCATCATACCAATCCCCAAATACAATATAATACTAGGTCTAGATTGGATGCAGAAAACCAAACCCCACATTGATTGGGACAGCGCCACTCTCACTATCCAACGCAGCAAAGTACATCATTATATCTACCTGACTCACCTTGACACGCTCATGCAAGACCATGTATTTGTAAAAATCATGGAAACAGAAGAGGAGAAAGACCCCAGCAAGATCAATTGGAATACCTGCACATATGAAATCATTCACTTTAAGAATACAGAAGCTAGACGTGAACAGGACTATATCTGCAATCAGATTGTCAAAGAGTTCCCTTCTGTTTTCCAGGAAACACTACCAGGGTTACTATCCAACCGTGGCATACAACATGAGATTGAACTCAAAGGAAGTGTACCAAAGGCACGTCATATCTATTGCCTCATACCCCAAGAAGACAATGCTCTGAAGGCCTATCTTGAAAAAGGCCTCATTAGATCCTCAAAGTCACCCTTTGGTGCCTCTGTCTTCTTTGTGGCAAAGAAAGACGGAGGACTCTGCCTAATCACAGACTACAGGGCGCTCAAAAAGGTCACAATTAAGAACAGGTATCCCCTGCCCCTCATTGATGACCTTTTTGACACCCTGGGGGGGGTCCCAAATCTTCACAAAAATTGATCTCACAGCAGGTTACCACCAAATTTGCGTGAAATCTGAAGACATCCCAAAGACTTCATTCAGAACCATATATGAATCCTTTGAATGTGTTGTCCTTAAATTTGGCATGACAAATGCCCCCAGTACCTTTGTGAACTTAATGAACAAGGTTTTTAAAGAACACATTGGGAAACAAGAAATCATCTACCTGGACAATATAATCATTTACAGCCCAAACTTAAAGCAACACTGGGAAGACGTCTGCCTGGTTCTCTGCACCCTCAAAGAAAACCAACTCATTCCCAAACTATCAAAGTGAAACTTCTTTTTGTCTGAACTCCCCTTCCTTGGACACAATGTCAGCAAGGACGGGATAAAACCAGACCCAGAGAAAATACGTGCCATAACCAAAATGTCAGCACCCAGAAACAAGAGAAAACTACACACCTTCCTAGGCATGATAGCCTACGTTAGAAGGTTCATCCCTGACTGGGGTGCTCTGACAGCCCCCTTGTCAGCCATTACAGGCAAAACAACTTAGTTTGTGTGGACTCTGTTACAAGATCAACATTTCTGCCAGTTAAAAGAAAGAATGGTTACCGCCCCCATCCTCCAATATCCAAATTGTGAAGGGATATACAAACTAGAAACCAATGCCTCTGACTGCGCCATAGGAGGAGTACTCTGTATCCAAATAACAGAGAAAGACTTCCTCCCCGTGGTGTACAAATCAAGAAAGCTATCCAACTGTGAACAAAGGTTTCCCATTCATCATAAAGAATTGGTGGCCATTGTACACTGCCCTCTAAAGTGGCAATGCTATCTGGAAGGGGCCCAGACATTCAAGGTGCTCACTGACCACAAATCCCTAGTGTTCTTCAAAACTCAGTAAAACCTATCAAGGAGACAAGCCAAATGGATGAGTCTCATACAGAGATATCCCATGAAAATTGAATACAAACCAGGCAAAGAAATGCTTACCACCAACACAATTTCAAGGCTATATAGTAAACATGCCCTATGTGCCAATGGGGACCCTGACTGGCCCATGCTCATCATGGGGAATCTTCAGGAAAGCTTCCCACCAGGCACACCTATGGACGTACAAGAAAAGGTCCTTAATAACAAACACCTGTTCAAAAACATATATGGTACCATACACCAAATAATTCCAAGTGGTGACACTGTACCCTACGTCCCGTCAACTCAAAAGATTGACACCATCCTCAGATATCACAGAGACCTGGGACACACCCGTAGCAGGAACTTACACAAGTACCTTAAAACACACTAATGGTGGCCTAATATGCTGGATGATATCAAAGAGGTACTGGAGCAATGCAGAGTCTGTGAGAAGTACGCCCAAAACAAAGCATCACCCAAGTTAGTAGTACCCATATACATCATACAATCCTTCAAGGTATGGTTGTTGGATATGTGGGACCAATGCCTGGTGATAAATAAGTCAAAAAGTACATCATAACAGCTATCAACTATGAAACCAGATGGCCTGTGGCACAAGCCACAAAAGAACACAAAGGCAATGATGTGAGACAATTTATTGGAAAAGAAATCATAGGCAAATTCAGAAAACCTGACCTCCTGATCACAGATAGAGGAACCAAACTCAAAGCTGTTGACACCAATATATACCTTGTCAAAAACAGAATAAGACACATCACTGCCAGCCCATACCATCTACAAGCAAATGGACAAGTAGAAAAACTAAATGGCTCACTAGTGGAGGACCTCAGTAAGTTATCTGCCAACAATCCAAAGGCCTGGGTTGACATGCTCCCAACAGCACTCATGATCTGTAGAACACAGGTCAACTGTAACACAGGTAAAAGCCCATATGAACTCATCTATGGACAAAAGCCCGCTCTTGTTAGTACAACTGTAGGACCCCAATTACCTCTACCTAAGAAGGTACCATACGCCAGTGACCCCAACATATAACAAGCTAGAAAAGACCAAGAGGACATGGAACACAAAAGAGTCAAGAGAGAAGCAATTCCGCTACAATAGGAAAGATTGTAAGTTGGGGACAAGATTTGGGTTGTCAACCACAGCCAACATAAGTTAGACCCAGAGTTGAGAGGACCAGGCATTGTAATGGAAGTCAAACCCAATAATACCTACCTCATCAAGGGAATTGGGGCACAAACCAAGCTGAAACATTTGCATCAAAACCAACTCTGCATATGCAAAGCCAGGACAGCCCAAAGAAATTCCAGACTCCCTGTCCCCAACGCCAAACTGGATCAATACCAAGCACACATCCCCAACTCTTTGAAGAAAATTCCCAAGGCTCTGTCTTCCAGCACCCCAGGGGGAGATGTTGCAATATCTTCAATTACTCCCTCTTGGGGAATTAACGCCCCAAGTAGTTCACCAAATGAGTCACCAAACGGCTCACCAATCAACCAGTAAATTGGTGGCACTACTATCAGTTGGCCATCTATTATGGGGATCACACAATCCAGGTCCTAAATGGAACACAACTCAAATAAGCCTCATGACTTAAGAGGAACATTACTCAGATAAGCACCATGACCTCCATGATGTAATGGACAGTATGTGGTTTCCCATGATACTATATAATATACTATATTCATATTAAATAGAGTATCATTATTCTCTTAATTTTCCCCTTTATCTTGTTTATTATACTTCCCAGAAGTATAATCTCAACACCAGGGAATCAAAAAGGACACTATAGAAATGTCCAAAAGAATGCCCCCAAAACCAAAATGAGGAAAGTAAAATTTATTTGTTAAAATGAGCAAGCAGGGGGCCAAAAGTCCCCTGTCTTGCTTTAAGGGACAGGCTTCAGTTTGAAAGGTCACCTGATCCAGGAAATTGATTTGATTGGGTGGGAGAGGAATTTTGCAAGGACTTCTCCATTGAGTTGGAGGGTTTTACAATAATTTCCAACTTAAACTCTGATTGGATGGCATTGCTGGAGTGATCTGAATCAGCATTCAATTAGTTGGATTGGAATTTGACAATTTAGTAGTAGTGCAACCTGATTGTTTCAACTTAATTAATTTAAAGTGCGGACAAGCCCAAGCCAAATATAGTCTAAATTTATCAGAAATTCCCCCCAAGTGGGAACAGAGTTCAACACATCAGTATTTGCCACCTGGGAAGGGTATGCCAACACAAATCTCTTGTCAATTGTGTGGGCTAAATCTTCAAGGGAATTAAGGGGCTTGGCTGGCTTTTGAGCAGATTTTTTTGAGCATTGCAGGAAGATTGTCCTGTCCAAGGCTAAAGGGAGAAGTGACTTTAAAAGCATCTTACCTCACCAAGTTAGCACCCCTTTTATAGTGAGCCCTCCCCTACCCTCCATCCAACAAAGTAAGTTGGCAGCTGAGATCAACATGGCCTCTACTGGGATGCGGTATCCTGACAATCCATTATCTAACTTATTGGTGTCTTTTTTATATTTTATATTTTGATACACATAAAATATTGGTGCTGGTTACAATTTTAAGTCATTGTTTATACATTCTGGTAAAGATAGACTTTTACTTTCAAATTCTTTGTTTCTTTTTACTAGGAATGTTTTTAAGTTACAGATACTGCACATGTCAGTTTTTTACTCTCTATTATCTTTGGTATAATTTGTAATAAGTTGAAATTGATATTGCTTCTTTTTTATTTTCATACATTTGTTTTTTGTTTTTGATATACAGCATTTATTTCAGTTAAGTATCCATCTATTTCTTTTTGGTGTCTTTATAAAGCTTTTCTGGTACTTTTTTAAACTGACTTGTTTCAAAAGGATTTTATGGTATTTATAATTCTTTTATTGTTTATTTTTTTACTGAGTAGTTGATATTTTTTGGCTTTTTATTTTTGAGCCTACATTTTTATTTATTCTTTTTGAGTATTCAAAATCACCTTTGATTATGTCAAAGCCCATATCACTAAGCTCTTTTAAAGAGTAGCTGAAAGTAGCCAGATATCACAAGGCTGGGATATGCTTTTGGAGAGAAGATTTCAAAAGATAATTTAAGTTATCAGTTATCCTATTTAATTTCTGATTTTGAATAGCAGGAAGGAACTCTGATCCTCCAAATTTAGTCTGAGTGAGGAAGTGGTTGAGAAGGGATTAAAAAATTCCTCAGAACCAAAGAGCAATGCTTTCTTGAGAACAGAAATTATATCCTTTTTGATGATGCTCCCAAGGAAAACATGGCCTTCATAGTAGAGGTGAAGTTGACAGATTCCATATGATTATACTTTAAATTCAGAACCTGAACGTAAAAATGCAGGATTGAAAAATCCTTAGTCCAAATTTCAAATCACTTTTTCAGGATAGCCTTTTTTTAATTAAATTGAATTCTTTACATTTTTATTTGAATTTTTAAAAATGCGGGAACTAATAGACACTTTGAAAAGTTCAAGTCAAACTGCATATTTCCAATGGATGAAATGAATTAACTGGAATCAGTTTTGAAGTGTTCAAATCTATCAACCATTTTCATTAATGTCAATAAAGAAGGCTCAACCCACCAGCAAGGTTCCAAACAAGCAGGTTTGTGACCCGCAACCTGATTACCTGGCCACTTGAAGCCAGACTAGGAAGTCAACTTGAATTACCAAATCCAACAACATGAACAGATGATGATCCTTTATGGTGGATACCTTGTTTTGGCGCTTGACTCATTACCAGGATCAAGCCACCCCCTTCACCATACAGCCGTGTGATCAACACAATCATGTTCCTGTTATCCTTGATTCACATTGACTATATTATCACTATCTCTCAATAAAGATTATTATCTAGCTTCTAAATATTTTCCCCTTGTAACTCTGCTAAAACATCACAGTTACAACATTGGTAGCACAGGTAGGTTATCCATCCTACCCTATTTTGAAAAATTCTGCCTGTTACCCATACTTGCCTTGGCCAACAAATCCTTGACAGAATTATGTCTGACCTCCCGCCTGACTGGACCCTGTACACCCCTGGTACCAAGATACCCAATGGCTTTGTTCTGTACCAGAACACGGTGATCCCACTACCTGCCTTCAATGCCATGTCTAAATGAGGGCTCTTTCAGGCTCCCTCTTTTATTCCGCAACCAACCAACAAAAACACCATGTCCACCTACGTAGCCCAAAGACTGCAAAGCGCTGCCTTGGAATCTTTTGCTGAGGCCAACAGCAACAACACTGCCACATGAATCCAGTCCTCCCAGAGCAAGCTGAATCAGATGGAATGTCCACAGCAATTTTGGATTGTGGAAATCTCCATCCGCCTGACCCATGACACTGGCACCTGGTATGACTAGTGGCACAAGGAACACACCAACAAGAACTGGGATACTTTCAAGCAAGACTTCTTGGCAAGATTTGTGCTTAAGGATACAGCACTCATAATCATACGCCAAGTAAAGAACTTAACCCAGACAGGCACTGTGAAGGAACTCACCTGCGCCTACAAGGAACTCTGACTTTGTGCACTATCTGACATGGCCTTTGACACTCCAGCCACACACCTCATGTACTACAACGCCCTCAAGTTGCATGTGATGAGACACATGAACCTGGACCAAGTGACCAACCTACAAAGCCTGTATTGCAAAGCAGAGAAAGCGGAACAAACCTCTAATGCCCTCCATAAAGCACAAACAGGAAAACAAGAGAGGCCCAAGGATTCCCACACAGGCAGGCGCTCCACTTGACCACCCCTGGAAACAACAAGAATAACAACAACCATAAACCCACAAGTTTAAACAGACATGGGAATGGGAATAATGGCCAGTCAAATTGTACCCATTTCCGTATCACCGCCACGCAAGGCAATCAAGATGAGGGAAAAGCCCAGGGAGAGCATTAAGCGTGCCAAGCTCTTCCCACACAACTACCAACTTACCCAATGATGAGTACTGACCTGAGGACGTGGACCAATGCCTAATGATCCAAGTGCTCTTGGAGGACCCAGTACTGTACACCATTACCAGACATCCCAATAAACTGATGTCCTATCCTTTCTGTTTTTGCAGCTACACAGGCTCAGCACTCCTAGATTTGGGTGCATATTGAACCCTAGTCAACAGCAGCTTTGTAGATAAGTTCAAGCTAGCCACCAATTCTTTGCAGATTAAAAACATGGTCCTGGATAATGAACACCACATTGCCGTAATAAGGGAAACAACCCCCTTCTCTGTCATGCTTGAGAACCTGCATTTCACCATCCAAGGACCCTTCATTGACTTTCCCAAGTTTGAAATTGTACTGGGGTTGGCTTGGTTACAAAAGAACAATAATCATGTAGATTGGGCAACCTCGGTATTGACCATCAAACACAAGGGCAACAACCACCAGATCTACCCTGACTCAGTGGACCAACTCCTACGCAACCACGTCTTTGTGTGCATCACAGAGACCCTGGACAAAAAGGAAAACCTGAAGGCAATTGACTGGGACTCTTGTCAGTACAAGATCATACACTTCAAATATCACCAGGATACCTCCACGCCTCAGGACTGCAAAATTATGGCCTGCCATCCAGAAATCTTCAAGGAAGCGCTACCTGGGCTGCCCCCTGAGAAACACATCCAACACTCCATCCAACTCAAAGGGGCTGTCCCCAAAGCACGCCCTATCTACAGGCTGACCCCAAACAAAGACGATGCCCTACGTGCCTATCTCAAGGAGGCGTTGAAGAAAGGACTTATCTGCCCCTCATAGTCTCCTTTTGGGGCTGCCGTGTTCTTTGTGGCCAAGAAGGACGGTACTTTACATCTGGTCATAGACTACCAAGACCAAAACAAAGTTACCATCAAGAATTGTTATCCACTACCACTGATTGACAATCTTTTTGACGCCTTGGGAGGAGCCACAGTCTTCTCCAAGATTGATCTGACCGCAGGCTAGAACCAGATTTGTAATAAGGAGGAATACATCCCCCAAATCGCCTTCTGCACTAAATACAGCTCATACAAATGTGTGGTGCTCAATTTTGGCATGACAAACACCCCCTCCACCTTTGTGACCTTCTTGAACAAAGTATTTGCGCCACACATAGACAAGCATGCCCTAGTCTACCTGGACAACATCATTGTCTACAGCCCCTTGATGGAACAGCACCACAAAGACCTAGAGGCAGTCTTTGCTACCCTGGCATAACACAAACTGTTGGCCAAGCCCTCCAAGTGCCATTTCTTCTGCAAGCAATTACCCTTCCTGGGACACATAGTCTCAAAGGACGGCATCAAACCCAACAGTCAAAAGATACAGGCCATATGCAAGACGCTGCCACCTAAGGATAAGTTGGAATTCCACACCTTCTTGGGGATGGTGACCTATGTACGCTGCTTCATACCTGACTGTGGAGTTTTGACTTCTCCCTTATCTGCCATAACAGGCGCCAAATCCAAGTTTGTGTGGACTCCCCAATGTGACCTCTGTTTTAGACGCCTCAAGGAGAAGCTCACGACAGCTCCCATCCTGCAATACCCCAAACATGATGGGGAATACCAAATGGAAACCAATGCCTCAGATGCATCCATTGGGGGAGTCCTACAAATCAAGAATACTGATGGTGACTTTCTGCCCATAGCCTATAAATCACAAAAGCTGACAGAGGCAAGTGTTGATACCCTATCCACAACAAGGAACTGCTGGCCATTGTGCACTGTCTAGTCCAATGGTGTTGTTATCTGGAACGGCAGAAAGAGTTCACAGCATTAGCCAACCACAAGTTGCTCATATATTTCAAGCCCCAAGCAAATCTATCTTGCCGCCAAGCCTGCTGAATGGAGCTCTTGGAGAGATTCAATATACTCATACAGTACAAACCTGGGCCCAAGCTTGCCATGGCAGACACCCTCTCACGCCTATATGTCTGTGCCACAAGAGGGGAAAATAGGCTCAACCCAGACTGGCCTCTCTTGATACTACAAACAAAGGACAAGGGTTTCCCCCTGGTACAACTGACATAAAAAAGGAAGCAGTTATCAAAAACAAACACCTATTTGCTGACGTGTATGGGACCCTGCACAGAAAAATGTCCAACAATACTACCATTCTCTATATCCTCATACACCAGCAAGTAGACACCATTCTACGCTATCACTGAGACCTCAGACACATCAAGAGTCAAAACCTATATGAGTTCCTTAGGCACAAGGCCTGGTGGCCAACTGTATATTGTGACGTTCAAGAAGTCATAGACCAATGTGAGGTATGCAAAAAGTTTGCCAAAAGCAAAACCCCTCCAAAGTCAGTACTACTCATTTGCACACAACTAACCTTCAAGGTATGGGCCCTTGATTTTTTGGCCCCATTCCAGGGAAACACAATGATAAGAAATACATCATCACCACCATAGATTTGCTACAAGATGGCTAGTAGCCCAAGCAGTAAGGGCGCACACTGGCAATGACGTACGGCACTTAATTGCTAAGAGATAATCAGCAAGTTCAGAAAGCCAGAACTCCTGATAACCAATGGAGGGAAAGAATTGACCTCCAAAAACACCAACATATACCTCGCTAAAAATGGGGTCAAACACACTGTAATAACACCATACCACCCACAGGCCAATGGACGTGTAGAGCGGCTAAATGGCAGCCTTATGTAAGCCTTAGACAAGCTCACCGCCAGGAGACCTGAAGAATGATATAAGCAGCTATTGGCTGCACTACTTGTGTGCCAAACCCAAGTGAACAGATCCACCAAAAAGAACCCTTTTGAGTTGGTATACAGCACACAGCCAAATATCATCCAAGCATTAGCAGGACCCAAACTGGAAATCCCAAGTGAAGTCCCCCCGCACTCAGACCCTCAAGTTATAGAGGCCAACAGCAAGCAAACAGAAAAGGAAAATGAACGTCTGCAAAAAACCTTTGTCCCCATCTGAGATAGACATGAAGTTGGGGACAAAGTTTGAGTCATGAACGTTGATAAAAGCAAACTACAACCCAAGAAAGTAGGCCCAGCAATCATTCTAAAGGTAAACAACAATAGCACTTACCTTGTGCAAGGATCACCTAAGACCCTGCAAAGCAAGACAAAAACAACGCAAAACCGCCCTACCCACCACAGAACAACAATTAGTCCAGTATGGCTCCTGGGCTCCTGACAACCTCCCTGACAACCTACCCCCAGAGGAGGCCAACCTTCAGTCAGGGGGGGTGTCAAAACAGCAGGCTGACCCGCCAACAAGGTTCTAAACAAGCAGGTTTGTGACCTGCAACCCAATTACCCAGCCACTTGAAGCCAGACTATGAAAGTCAACTCAAATTACCAAATCCAACAATATGAACAGATGACAATCCTTTATGGTGGATACCTTGTTTTGGTGCTTGACTCATTACCAGGATCAAGCCACCCCCTTCACCATCCAGCCATATGATCAACACAATCATGTTTCTGTTATCCTTGATTCACATTGACTATATAATCACTATCTCTCAATAAAGATTATTATCTAGCTTCTAAATATTTCCCCCTTGTAACTCTGCTAAAACAGCACAGTTACAACATTAAGTTTACTATGTTTTTTGAAATTGT
Source organism: Entomophthora muscae (assembly GCA_014839935.2). NCBI lineage: Eukaryota > Fungi > Entomophthoromycota > Entomophthoromycetes > Entomophthorales > Entomophthoraceae > Entomophthora > Entomophthora muscae. Next base: position 322,181 of record QTSX02001476.1, read on the forward strand.
GGGATTTTCAAATCCGTGAACTAAAATTCAAATCACTTTTGAATGGCACTAGTAAACTCAGATATTAATTGCGGGAACTGGAATCCAAATTTAATGTACAGTAAGAAACTAGGAAAAATCAATCCAAATCAAGAAGCTCCACTCTGGATAAAATCAAATGAAAAATCCAATCTCAACAACCATGTTTAGACATGAAATTAAGTGAAATGTAAAATTGTCTAAACTGGAAATGATGCAATGTTCTGCACTCTAAATCATTATTACAGCAATCATAAAACCATATAATGATTTATGAGCTACCCTCCTGATGATGCAGAATTTTTTTAAAGGTTTTTTGGCCCCTGGAGTAGCCAAGGGGCCAAAAAACTTCTTTTTGAGGAGGAAAGAGAGGTGGGAAAGATAAAATATAAGTTTACTACACTATGTATTTATGCATTGCTATAAAGGATGCTTGATTACAGTAGATTTTAGAAAACGCTAATAATAAAATAGAATTACATATTACAATCTATTTTCATCATGTTGCCTTTTCCTTGATGTGTTGATAGTTAATTTGCTGTTGATAATGTGCTTGTATTTAATTGTATAGTTTCACCTCCAGTTGCCTTGGCAATAAGAAATCAAGTTGCCTCCAAGACCAGCTGTGGTCACAGAGGCAACTTGATTTCCTATTGCCAAGGCAACTGGAGGTGAAACTATATTAATTAAATGCAAGCACATTATCAACAGCAAATGAACTATCAACACACCAAGGAAAAGGCAGCATGATAAAAATAGATTGTAATATGTAATTCTATTTTATTATTAGCGTTTTCTAAAATCTACTGTAATCAAGCATCTAAATTTTAGCCATCCTAAAATGGAATAGGGTAATTTTTGAGAATGCCTATGATTCCTAAAAGAATTAGCACAAATCCACTCTAGATCCTTTAGCATCCTTTTTGAGACACCCATAAATTATATTTATTTCAAATTCCTTGCAATTATGATTTGAAATTTGGTTCTTGGATTTGACAATCCCGCAATTTCAGATTTGTTAATTTTTACATGATGTCTATGATTTGTTAGACATAAAGGAAATATCAAATTGTCCATTGTAATTCTGCATTTCTGATTCATGTATCCCATATGTGTTTTCTGTGTTTTGTCTTTTGTTAGTTGAGTTATCTGCTCAAGGGATTCAAAATTTGCCAATATAAGTAAATCAAAAAAGTCAAAATAAATGGTTGATTTTATTAAATATTTTATTTTTTACTCGGCTGAGTTGCCCGCAAAAGTGATTTGAAATTTGGACCAAGGATTTGAAAATCCCGCATTTTTACATTCAGGTTCTGAATTTACAGTATTTAGGATTCTTTATAACTAGATGTTTGGTAGAGATGCCTTGCAAAAGAATCCTTGTTGCAGAAAAAATATATTTTTGTAAAGGTAGTTTGAAGTAAACTCCATGCAGTGATTTAGCTCTTATATAATAAGATAAATGCCAAAATGCTTAAAGAAATGATGCAAGAATTTTATTGCCAAAACAACACAATTTTATATTTCTATAATAAATAAAATTCCTAGTTTTCATGCACAAGTGATACATGTGAAGCAGCTAAGCATTAATATTATATAACGTCCTCTGCCAGGATTTTGGTATATTGACTAATTAACAGTTTCAACCAATTAACACAGTCCAGCAATTAAACACTCTCAGGAATGGTTTCAACAAAATAATACAGGCAACCAGGCCACAAGATCAATGGATCAATGACCAAATCATATCCTGGCATTAAAAAATTGCCTGTTTCTAATTGATGAATAGAGCCTGCAGATATTGTACAATTAATTAGTTCACCTCATCATAAATCTCATAATAATAATTATAAATTTTAATTATATCCTAGAACAAGAGGGTTGTCATATAAACATCATCTGCATTACGTCTAGAAGAGTCCACCATGGACTGGGCTGCTAGGCCAAACACTCTAAGATAAAAGGCCCCTAATCCTATTGTATTAGAGTAGATCTGATTAAGTTAAACAATCAACTACAATAACTAGTAACCATCTGCTGGCTAACTAGCCCTGGAACGTGGCCCAGCTAGACAGCTACTTCACTCAGGTTGAGGAATAAGCTGTATGGCGTGTCAAGAGACAAACACAGGTGCTGTGGAAGTTATCAAGCAAGCTTACTTCAGCAAACCACACCCCCAAGGTTGGGCCTCATGTCACTAGCTTTAATGCTACTTCAGTCTCTATTTAGCATTGTAATATAACTCAGAAAAACCCAGGAAGCTAGGTCACCTTAAAGCCAGGTCATTAGAATAAAAGACTGATGATTCAATACTGACTTGATGATTGATCCAAGTCCTATTTCCTTAATGTCATCCTCTCTTAGGCTTTATTGGTAGAGCAAAATTTCATACTGTTGCCTAATAGTATAAATTTTTATAGTAAAATATAGAGACAAAAACTTATGAATCTATATCCAGAAGTAGGAAGAACATCCCAAATTCTTTGGGCCTTATCAGAATTGCTACTTCTGATGACAAAAAATATTCTGGGCTAACAGTTAAACTAAAGTCAAAGGTTATATGTACTTTTTTAATGTTATAACACTGTAAATTCAGAACCTGAACGTAAAAATGCAGGATTGTCAAATCCTTGGTCCAAATTTCAAATCACTTTTGGGGCAACTCAGCTGAGTGAGAATTAAAATATTTAATAAAATCAACCATTTAATTTGACTTTTTTTGATTTATTTAAATTGGTAAATTTCAAATCTCTTGAGCAGATAACTCAACTAACAAAAGACAAAACTCAGCAAACAAATGCGGGATACATGAATCAGAAATGCAGGATTCTTATGTACAATTTGAGATTTCCTGTATGTCAAAAAAATCATAGACATCCTGTAAAAATTAATGAATATGAAATTGCAGGATTGTCAAATCCAAGAACTAAGTTTCAAATCATAATTGCGAGGAATTTGAAATAAATATAATTTATGGGTGTCTCAAAAAGGATGTTAAAGGATTTAGAGTGGATTTGTGCTGATTCTTTTAGGAATCACAAACATTCCCAAATATCACCTTATTCCATTTTAGGACGGCTAAAATTTAGATCATAATATTCACAAAATTAACATATATAACAATAAAACTGACTAAAAATATACATTCCTCTTCCTGAGTTTAAAATTATAATACATTTTTTATTATGTCTTCTTCCAACACCAACCAAGCCAACGAGATATTCCCTGGCCTTGATGAAATTATGCAGGGCTACACTTGGTCTTCTAATAGTGAAGCCTCCCTCTATAGCCACTCCCAACCTGCAGGCCCCTCTGCAAGCACTACCCAGGAGTGTGTTTTTTCTCCTGTGTCCTCAAGCATGGCCCTGTTTGCCCATCACGCACAGGCAGCTGCTAACCCAAATCATACAGCAACACTAGCATCCAGAATTGACCAAGTGAGCCATGAGGCCACCAAAGGAAGCCAGAATCCAGAAACAGCCAATCAGATGGCACTGTCTAGTTCTTAAAGCAGACACACCCTGCCTCCAGCCAATCAGCCTGCAAGGCGCAGAAGAAAATTAATCACTCCAGAGATTGTTCTTGAAATGGTCAAAAAGTGAGGGATGCTTATGTCCCTTGGGGAACTTGCGGCTGCAATGGGTTTTGCAAAGTCCACTGTGGCTGCAACCCTACGAGCCCAAACCAATTGTGGCCCCCCTACCAAGAAGACCTCAACTGGTGCCTGTACTTTGACAAAAGGTGACACAGCCCATCCCCTTATGATGGCCAGTATGGAATGTGACCTGCGGATGCCCCTGATCCAGGTATGTATCCAGCTGGGACTCCACAGCATCTTCACCAACAAAAGAACAGTGAATTTGTGGATGCACAGAGTTGTGGTTGCCGCCAGAATCCTATCCAATCAGGTTCTTGGTGGCCCCAGTTTGGTGGATACCAACCCATACAATTCAACCATCATCAATTTTATTAAAGGGAGAGCAATGAGGGCCCATAATGACATCATCTTCCTATCACAGCTAAGATTTCTGCAAGCATCCAAGACTATGGAGAGAAGCGTATCCAGTCTGACGTATACAAGTGCGGCCCAATATTGTATCAGTTTGTTGGGGCTTTATTGGCAGTTTCCCCATTGGGCATCAATTATTACTTGGCAATATTGAACACTGCAGATGGGTATGCCTACCAGACGGAGCTCAAGGCCATGCTGGAGAAGTGGGCCACACAAAATGCCGTGCACACAGTTGTACTGAGTGCTGAGATGGAGCAGCAGGAATGGGCAACCCAAGAAATCAGGGTTGCAGGGCATACCTGTTGGTTCTATCCCATTAAACACGCAGACATGCATCTTGCAGATGTATGTCTCTACAATTTTGGTTCCACCCTCAGGCGCTTAAAGCCTGCTATCTACAACAAACTATGCACCTGATTTGATAAGGGATATGAGCTTTTCCCTTCTGTGTCTGTCCAGGACTTATTTGACCTCATTATCTTCTATACAAGTGATAGTGATAAGTCCATAAAGGACTCTCGCCTTCCCCCTTGCCCACCCATCTGTTTTGTCAAGCCCGCATATGTGACAGAAGAAGAATTTGAGCAGTTGAAGCAAACTGCTCTTGCTGCCCCTTCCCAGTCAACCAACCCTGCCTCCCCAACCCCACCATCAAGCTACCTGCCTTCTAACCCTGACTCCCAAGCCACTACCAATCCCCCCCACCATCTCTGATGCCATCTCTTTCACAGGTGCAGATGAAGGCAATGTTCATTCCGCCCATTCCCTCCCTTTCCCATCCTTTGATCAGTAAATAAGTCTTTTCTTTGTGACAACTTATTAAAATATATATCTCTCTTTCAATTCATAATTAATAATATTTTCTTTTTACATTATCAAAATTTCCCATAATTAATACAATGTTGTACATTTTACAAATAGCTTAAAATTATTAGCATAGATATTTTTCATCATCATTAATAAATTAAAGACAATAAACGTAAATATTGCATTAGAATATAGCAATTAGATGTCAACTCTTGATATTTAGAAATTATGTGCATAACTCAATGCATTTTGATTAATAAAATTCATTGTAAACTTGGCCTTTTTCATTGTAATTTATTAAAACAGATTGTGTTTATATTAGAGAGCCATTAATGCTTAGTACAAATATTGATACATAGTGCATTTTACAGCCTGTATATTTACCTATTGGTAATAATTCTATAAACTTTTTAGTTGGATTTTGCAAGGTAATAATAATGTAATGTGCTAATAAATTACTTTTTGTTGCTATTAATTGGCTGATTTTCTTTGCTGTGGCAATTGTGCATTTTCTGATATTTACACACTAGTATCCAATTGGTTGGTTTCACATCCAATTGGATACTAGTGTGTAAATATCAGAAAATGCACAATTGCCACAGCAAAGAAAATCAGCCAATTAATAGCAACAAAAAGTAATTTATTAGCACATTACATTATTATTACCTTGCAAAATCCAACTAAAAAGTTTATAGAATTATTACCAATAGGTAAATATAAAGGCTGTAAAATGCACTATGTATCAATATTTGTACTAAGCATTAATGGCTCTCTAATATAAACACAATCTGTTTTAATAAATTACAATGAAAAAGGCCAAGTTTACAATGAATTTTATTAATCAAAATGCATTGAGTTATGCACATAATTTCTAAATATCAAGAGTTGACATCTAATTGCTATATTCTAATGCAATATTTACGTTTATTGTCTTTAATTTATTAATGATGATGAAAAATATTCATGTGTTGAGGATAGTACTATAAAAACCAGTTATTTATGGAATTCAAACATAATGTAAAATATTTACACACTTATCAACAAATTAGAGTCAGCCCTCCAAAAAGTTGTTGAGCTTGAATACAACATCAGGGAAATTGTGGTAAATCAACTGGGACATGAGGGAAGAGCCTTGGTCCAGCAAAAGGAAACCTCAAAAAATAGCCTGGGAATAATTGTCAATGAAGAACACAAGGAAATAATTTTAAATCTTCAAAAGGAAATAATCAAGCGGTTGGATTTCAAAAGCAAAAGTTACAACTTGTAGGAATTTGCAAAACCAACAGAAAGAATACTCAAATAATCAAACTAATTGAAGGAAATAAAATTTCAAAGGGAATCAACACAAATGAAGAGGAAACCAACCAAATGGAAACAGACAAAAACAAAGCTCAGTCAAGAAGCAGGAGCGCTTCAAGAAATACAGAAATTTTATCAAATGAAAACCAACAAGAAACACAAGTTGTAAGAAATATAAGAAAAATTAAGCCTAGAAAAATTAATGAAGAGCAGCCAACACTCATGAAGTTTGCTGAGGTGGCGCCTGTGGCTGAGGGGGCCACAGGGGAAACAATTAGTAAGTCTTTTTATGTTTTACTTATATTTATTTTAATCATCACCAGGAATGGGGACAAGGTTGCAGAAGTGGCAGCTTATATGTCAAGTTGGTTTTACGGGGGTTACCAGTCACTGATAGCCCCTTTAAAACAAATAAATAAAAACCAAATGAATAAAATAATTCAACAGAATATGAATAATTTTTCAAGTATTGAAGCTAAAAATAGGGAATATTTACCACCTGCAGGGTGCTTGCCGTGGTTGAGGGAAGCATATGAAATAGGATCAAGTATCAACTTCAAAGAAATGAATGAAATTTGCAGGGATGTCAACTTAAACTTTGATGAATATATCTATGAAAGCATTCAACAATCCCCATTTGCAAACATCAACAAATATGAAAAAACTTAATAAAAAATGACTTTCAAGTTAGAACTGAATATCTAAAAACTGAAATTTTTAATGAAGTATTCAAGGCATTGTCAAACAAAGTCAGGGATACAGTCCTTGTGAATAATTTTAAACCTTATTTTATTTCATTTGTTGAGGCCTGGGGGGCTGATTCAAGTCAGGAGCCCCCCCGGAACCCTCTTCAAGTTCAACCAAACGTCCTATATTAATAGGTTAGTGCAAACATTTAAAAAATTATGAATGTTCTTGAAAAAGTATACCTCACAAAGAATCCATGTTGCAGTATACCTGGGAATCCTCCTCCACTGCATATTAAAAACCAACGTCAAAAAGTTGGAGGATTTACCTATTCAAATAGACATATGCCAGTTATCACTCAAATGCCAGAAGACACTGCAGGGGTATAGGACAGTTGAGCACGTCCTGTATGACTCATTTGCATTGGCAACGTTGTACAGGTACTACATGCACCCTGAAAAAAACCTATTAGTTGATTCACTCACCTGCCTTCCCTTTATTAAATGTTCAATAACCACTGGGGTACAGGGCGCCACCCCTCTAGAAATTGCACCCAGGGTTGTCCACCACATACAGAAGAGTACATGGATCCAATTAGATGCACTAGCTGAAAATTTAATTTCAGGGTATAATTCCCCAGAATAATCACATTTCCTTTGCAATTAGCATCCCCCCAATAAATAGTTTTCCCTTGCAAAGTAAATTTTTTTAATTTTTTATATTTTAATACTAAAATTTTAATATTGAAATATGTAATATTAAAATTTTTATAGTAAAATTTTAATTTTAAATATTTAAATATTAAAATTTTAGTATCTAAAAGTTAATATTAAAATTTTAATAATACATATTTCAATATTAAAATTTTTAATATATAATATTTCAATATTGAATATAGCACAATTAAATAAAAATAGTTAAATTTTGAATCTTTAAACTTTAATATATTTGTTTAAGATTTACAATTATAATTTTACTTGTAATATTTTAAGATTGGTTTAAATTTTAGTAGGTAAATTATAATATTAATATATCTAAATGTATTACAAGACATTATCTTATAGTTGCAACCACGTCAAATAATAAAAATAAGTTAAAAATGTTTTTATTTACTAGCTTGTTGAGTACAGGTTCATTTATTACACATACAAACAACAAGAATTGAATTTATCCGCATCATGAAGCCTGCTCTGCTTATATTCTAAACAAGTGATTGTTTAGAACTCAAATTACCTTTCCCTTGTAATATGATTTGATAAATATATTTGATATGTTTGACCCACATCCTTAGTACTAATTAGTAAGCAATACATAAAAATCATTGGCTTCTGTGTTGTGTGGCTATAGTGACACTGAAATAATAAGGATCAGATGATGGCCTGCAAGGTCCAATTTGTGGCTTAAAAAAGCCAAAGTACCAACAAGGATTCACAATTATTTAAACAAAATCAATCTATTTCTATCTTTTTTAATTTATTTATTTGTTAGCGCAACAGTCAATATAATATTCAGTGCATTATAATAAAAATATATTCCTCATACCTAGTATAATTAATTTTACTTACCTTTTCTACATACTCTTATATGTTTATAATACAATCAAACATCATGTCATTATATATAAATAATAATTTTTGAGTCCTAATAAAAGCAAAAAAAAATAAAAACAAATAAAACCCAGACCACCCATTTATCTGGTTGGCTTAGAGGCCAGGGCTTTGGGAAGGAAGGATTCTGAGTGCTTGTAAAAAGCTACCACCACATCAGGTGGCATTGCAAATTAACTGACCTCAAGAATATTGAATAGATCTTTGGTGTCCTGAGGAAGGCCTTGTTTTACCTTATTCTTAATCCAATCAAACACCTCCTCAATTGGATTCAGGAATGGGGAATATGGCGGGAGGAAGAGAAGCCTCATTGGACAATTGATAAGCCGGTGGCTGGAGGTGTGGCTGTTTTTGTTGACAGGGGGAACTTGGACACAACAAGATCCACTTTTTAGAGCCCGGTATTATCCAACACAACAATGTTGGTTGTACTTCTGTAATTGATCTGGAGATACTCCTTGACAACTCGGAGAAAATCAATAAATGTCCCGCTTTTATGGGAGCCTTTAATCATCTGATACTGGTCCAACCTGCAAGGGCCAAGAAGTGTGACCATGGAATAGGTCTTGGAACAGACAGCTGCACAATGGGCTACGCCGTCCTTGGACCCCTTCTTGACCCACCCATGCCTAGACCTGAGTGAAGAGGAAAACAACAATTTGTCAATGTAGAAGAACTAGATATTCCCAGTCTCCTTTAGTGCCAGATACATCTTGGCATAAATGTGTTGATCCTCAATGGTCTTCTCATTGTTTCTGTTGTACAGCAAAACTCCCATTACTTTCCAGGAGAAGCCCAAATCAACCATTGTTTTGTAGACAAGTGTTTTGGAAACAGAAAGCCCAAACTCTGTGGCAAGCATTGATTGGACAGCAAGTGAGTCCAGGTGGCAATCCTTGACTACCCATTGTTTTATTGCATCAATATGCACAGGCTGCAAGAGTTTTGGCTGCCGCTTAGCCTTGGCAGGGTTTGCAATTTTCCCAGTGTTGCCATACTTGGTGTTGATGTCAGTAATGTATATGGCCATGACACCAAAATCAGGACGCAATATCCCAAACCGTCATTCCCCCCTTTGAGCAGTTGAGGAGAGCTTCACAATCACTATCTGTCAACCAACGCCGGCCCTTGGCAGGTACCACAGTATCCTGACTAGCAGGCTCAACACAGGGGACGGGGACCTTTGTGTAGAAGGTGGGATCACGCTTGCTTGTAGTGGTACCATCAATGGTTGAATACACAATAGGTGCAGATGGCTCAACAGTGGTGGCCAATGGCTTGTAGGTGGTGTCAAAGACGCAGGGGCAGGAAGTAGCAACTCTTGGATCAAGAGTGCGGAGCCAGGTGACAACTGGGTATATGGTGGAGGTGTATGTAACCTCATTATTCCCAATGACCTTTGTGTAAGAGACTTTGGTTGCAGGCCTTGAGAGAGGCTTCTGTCTGGATTTTGGCTGTGTGATCTGGCTTGGGACGCGGGAGGTGGTTGACTGGTGCTGACACCTTGGGAGGCCTGTGTATTGGCATGACTCCCTTTGATTTGTGTTCTGAGTCTGTTCTTGGACCCTCTGGGACGCCCTTGTGGACAGGCTGCCCCGCAGGCTGGTGCAGGAGCTGGTTGGGAATGCAACTGACGGTTCATAAAAATAAAATAAAAAATATATTTTAGATTAAATATGTATTTATTTGGATTTATTGGTTTAGTTGTGAGTAGTTGTTTTCTCTTGATTTAGCCTTGAATAGTAGCAGAGTTTCTATATCTATAATTTGAAGTGTATAATATTGTATCATTTCCAGTTTTGGATGATTTTAAAGTTTCTATCACTTTTTATGTCTAAATATGGTTGTTGAGATTGAATTTTTCATTTGATTTTATCCAGAGTAGAGCTTCTTGATTTGGGTTGGTGTTTCCTAGTGTGCTTACCGTCCATTAAATTTAGATTCCAGTTCCTGCAATTAATATCTGAGTTTACTAGTGGCATTCAAAAGTGATTCAAAATTTGGACCAAGGATTTGACAATTCCGCAATTTCAAAAAACATAGTAAACTTAATGAAAATGGCTGATGGATTTGAACGCTTCAAAACTGATTCCAGTTAATTGATTTTGTCCATTGGAAATATGCAGTTCAACTTGAACTTTGCAAAGTGTCTTGAGTTCTCACATTTTCAAATATTCAAATAAATACTCAAAGAATTCAATTTAATTAAAAAAGGCCATCCCACAAAAGAGATTTGAAATTTGGACCAAGGATTTGACAATCCAGCATTTTTACATTCAGGTTCTGAATTTACAGTACTTAGGTTACCATCTGGTGGATGACAAAACACTACAGTATGCAGCTTTTCTGGCATCCTCTTTGTATGAAATACAAATCATATGAAATAAGGTATTCACTTAGTTGTAACTATTTAAAATAGTTTTAAGATAATAAAATATAAAAATTCTATTTAAAATATGCTTAATGTGAGGTTTGAAGCTTACTTGAACCTTATAATTAAAGTAGTTTTTAATCTGCTGAGATAAAATAAAATATATCAGATCAAAAAATAAGTTTAGTCCAAAAAAAGCAGAATAGTTTCACTTGCAGGGCATTTATACTCAACAAAAGTTCCATTGATCTAGGTCCAGATTACAAAATAGTCAAACACACACCAAAATAAAAAATCTAAAATCCCAAAACTGAGACAGCAAACAATATTACCTCATATTCAAAACAAAAATGAACAAGTCACATTGGTATGCATTTGAATTTACTGGGGTTTTTTGGGCTAGTGTCTGGTGATTTGCAAATTAACAAGTGTAAAGTTGATTCCTTTTGCTTTTAATCTGATGTGTTCCCCATGTCCAAATATGAGTCAAAGCCAATACTTGATACTTTCATATCCTTACCAGTGTCTCATCACTCAGAACACATCTACTAAGGCTACTAGGATAAAAATTCTAGTATAAATTATTTAATGGTTTATTAATAAAATTAAGTCTATTTTAGCTAATTAATTTTGATATTGAATCTTTAGCACCCATCTTTCATTTCTCAGGAAGATCTTTTTACATATATTCATAACAAGAAGACTTAAATCCAGAAACTCAAGTCTTATATATTTAAGAATTTTTCCTGAGTTCTTTTTTATGTCAAGTAACAAAGAACAACTTGAAAAAATGATGCTCACAACAGGAAAATAAGCTCCTCTTTAACGCCTTAAGACACTGTTTTTATTGATCCTGCTCATTCCTGTCTACAGATAGTACCTCTCCAATTATCTTCATTTATCCCTTCAAAGAGGGTATTCCAGACTCTTCAGAAATCACAACAGCTTTGGTTATGGTGCCCTAAAATAAATTTACTCCCCTCTTAGTTAGGATTTCTAGCCTTGAAAAATTACAAGAGACCACTCTCATATTGGTTCAGGGTGATAATACACCCACTTGCACTGTTTCTGACCTTCAATCTGGATTCACCAGTCATTAGTATAAGCTGATGATGGTTGATAATGGTCTGGCTCAATTCCACACTGCCTCCTTGAGTGCTATGGGAAACCTCTTAACTGTTTTGTTCAACCTGCCTTGGTGCATCATCAGCTACTTCTAGGCTTCATTCCTATCAATTAAATGAGTTGTTGGCTGCCTCCTGCAACAATCTTGATTATTATGTGGCTTTCTAGCAATATGTCAACAATTTCTCTCTTTTTTATTGTCTAAAAATGTGAATTCTTTCTAGTTCAGCAACACCTGAAAACCACTGTAGACATCATCTGTACCTTTTCTCTCTACCTATGTGTGGGACTGCCTTCAGAACTATGAATTTGTGATAGAAATAGCATGATAATAATAATCAGAATCTAATTGGTGAGGAATAAACACCCAAATTCACATAGAGTTGATGATAAGCCACCAACAAGGCTTCAAATAACCCTTGATAAAATTTCCAAAAGAAACACTAGGATTTAACAGAAAGATTAAAGACAACCAGAACAACCCAAGATAAATCACTTGGGACAAAACAAAGGAGTCTACAGAGTAAAACTCATGACATTGAGAACTTGGAGGAGTTTCTTCTTCAATCTCAGTGGCAAAGATTTCTACATTGGGAGGCATGGGAGATACATTAATGTGGCCCAAAGGAAGTGAACTAGGAACAGGACCCCATCTTCCTGTAACAACTTGATTTAAAACCAATTTTTAGGGGATGTACTGGAGTAGACAGAGCCAGATGCATTGAGCATTCAGATGTAGAATTAAAATATAAGTGAGGTTTTTATTGGGGATAAAGTTTTAGGTTTAGGTGTTTTAGAGGACTCAACTCTTAAGAGTTTTAAGCAATAAGAAAAATTTGTTCTATATCAAAACTATTGACTCAGCAATTTTCACCTGAACCTTTGACCCCTTGGCTGTTTCACAATTTATCATTCTCATGTATAATTGGACCAGTATAAAAAGAACCCTTTAATTCTTAACTTCTTATAACCCTTATGATCAATGAGGGGGTATCAAGTGACTTTAAGAGTATGTTGGCTTATAAAGGTTAACTTTTCTCAGATACTCAAAACTTGGGTTTGTTCAGGAGCTGGCATTACTCATTTCCTATCAACATTTTGATTTAAGTCCATCAAATCTGTCAATTTCTGCACTTTTTTCTTCAAATTTTGAGTTTCTGACTGAGACAAATAGTGCCTGGCATTAAGGAAACTACTGTGACAGAAGTTGATCATGCTTTTTGGAGGGATTCTACAAAGCTAGTATATCATTTCAAGGAATTGGCTTAGATAACCTCATTCAGCAACTCAACCCTTTTTGTTACCATCTGAATGACCAGCTGGCCCTCTTAAATACTTTTGTTTCTTCCTTGACCTTTGCTTCCCAGGCAGCTATCAAGGATGCTCAATATTACTGGTTGCCTAAGTTTTAAGAGCTTAAAGACTATGTTATACTTGTGCCAAACCTGATAACCCTTCCCCACCTACTCCTCCTGACAGCAAGCCTAACTTTGAGCTACAGATTTTGTAAGATCTTTGTGAACTCAAGGCTACTATCAGACAACAGGCTGCATAGACACCTCAGGATCCTTCCCACCTACTCCTGTCTCTCAAGCTACTGTCCTCATAGAGCATATGGTGATAACAAGGGCTGAGATATAAACTTCACACATAGCTGTGGCATTGTGAGAGAGGGGAGCTAAACTTACTAAGCTTGGCTCCCATCCTGGTAGAGAAGCCCACCAGGATGCCATCCAGTGCAATACTGAGATAGCTGCTCAAATGGGGGACCAGAAGAACCTAACATGGGACAATTGAGGGAAATAAGCATTCAGGTCATCAAAAGTACACCTGCAACAACCCAGGAGGTGCGCCTGGGGGACACTCCTGGGGTCAGAGGCATACTGGTTTTTTGGGGAAGAACTTTTTATTCCATGGGTGCAGGTAAGTAAGAGCCCTCATATTGATAGGTTGTAGGAACTTCAGTGGGAAGTGCAAACTCCATGTTGCTGCAGGTTAAACTGTGAACCAAAGTTTCCCTGTGGAGAGCAGGCCATTGGCCTTCCTAGGGAGGTCATCCAGCAAGTGTAGTTGCTGAGAGGAGTTCTCAACTGCCAGGTAGGCAGAGGAAGAAATAAAAGTCCATAGTTCTGGGGAGGTGGACTAGATCAGGAACAGGGTGGGAGCTAGGATAAAATAACAAACTTGGAAAGAGGAACCAGAATTTTCTTAATCACCAATAAATTTGCGGGAGAAGAAGTGTTTGCAACAGATAAGTTAATTAAAAACTACCAGACCAGGGTCTGCCACAGAAGGATTTGGAGTCTGGGAGGCTTGAGCGGGTCAGTAGCCTTGAGATAGACCAGGGGAGACTTTTAAAGCAGTATATATGCTTATTAAAAGAAAATCAAACTCAAAACACATAGAGTTTAATGTTAAAGTAAGTTTTTATATTAATAACTAACTGGAAATCAAGTTCAAACTAAAAGCAAAAGTAGGTAAATAATCACCTGATAATGCTAAAAATGACCTTAGGGAATGCAGGAGCACCAGGAAGGACCAGGGGAAGGAAACTCAGGTAAGAGGACCTTGAATTTTTGCTAATATTTTTAGAAACAAGGACTCCAGAAGCTGGGATCCAAAATTAAAGAATAAAAATTAAAACTTTTTAATTTGAACAATAGACAAGCAGGGACCCATAATAAGCCTGCTTGTCTTTTAAGGGACATAATTTGGGTCAAGAGTTTGGGTGAGAGATGTGGGAACTCCTGATTGGCCATGTGATAATTTTTGCAGCCCAGTGTCAGGGGGGCTGGATAATTTCAAGTTGATTTCTGGAGAGCAGTCTGATTGGGTAATGCCTATGCAGTATTCCTGCAGATAATCAGGAACTGGAGCATTGGAATTTGTGATGATTGATGTGTCCATAATTTATTACCCATATCTAATGATCTTGAGAAGAGGATGATACTAGGCCATATATGTAATATCCAAGTATTGAGGGTAAAACTTTAGTAACATAAGATGGCAGTTTAGGCGGCTTGAAGTTGTTCAAGGAGTAGACAATTGGATAGAGGTTTATTGCCTGACAGAAGGCTTTGGAAGGATGTTGTGTTGTCTAAGGCTAACAGCAAGGTAAAGTAGCATAGCTGTGGGGATCACGTAATTAGCCAAGTTGGGAGTTGGGCAAGATGCCACCAGAGGTGTCCACAGGTTCAAATCCATTGATTTGAGGTGAGTTGGTTCATTGTATGATATCCCTTTTAGTCCCTGTGGTTCAGGAACAAACTGAGCATAGGTTAGCTGGTTGGCCCCTATCTCAAGGTAAGCTGTCAAGACAGCTGTGAAGATGATGTAGTTCATCTTCTGACTTGGTGAGGGGTAATGAGTTTAGTAAGGTTACTTGCTTAGCCTAGGTAAAGGATTGATTAATATAATAATATTGAGGAGGATATTCACTCAATGATAGCATAAACTATCATTGAGGGGTTTGTCTTTATTTATACTAGTGGACCTGCAAGGAATGATTATTGAAAGGCATACCATTGGGGAACCAAGAGTCTGAGTTGCATCTGTTATTCCCTTTTCTGGGTTGGCTTGGGTGGCCAGCAATTGGGAAGTTTTGGCTGGATCCCAGTTTGCATTGGCATAGTGCAAGTTGGTCCTTCTTCATGCATATAAGTTCATTTACTAAATTTGGTGCATGATTTTCATTGTTGAAGAGCCTTTCAGTACATTCCCCATTTTGTAAGCTCCCAAATTGGGAAGCATTTCCTCCCAAGTTTGGCTTTGGGGAAATTACCTTTCCTGGTTTCCCAATTTGGCTATTTCCCAAAGGAGTGGATGGGGACTGGCCTTCTGGCATTGGATGACAAAGGCTGGTAGGTAGCAGGCTGGCTCAGGGTGCCTGGTTTGTGGATGGCTTGCAGGTGGGGCTGGCAAGAGTTGCGGGTGCCTGCGCAGAGGCTGTGTATATCTTCTCAATGGCGGCGGGCATCTGAATGTTGGCAACAGGCAACAGCTTAGTGGTAGTGGGCTTCTGTGTGGTGGCAGCAGGGACCTGCGCAGTGGCAGTGGACGTCTGCTTGGTGACGGCGGGTGCCTGCAAGTTGACAGTGGGCAACAGCTTAGTTGTGACAGGCTTCTGCATGGTGGCAGCATGTATCTGCTTGGTGGTGACAGGGGCCCGCACAGTGGCAGTGGATGTCTGATAGTTGGTTACACAACTATAAGTGTCAGAAATATTCCTGACAGTTATATAGCAGCCCTCACAATAAATCAAATTGGTTTAACCCCCACCACCTGCACCTACCAGCCCCTCCCATCCAATACCAGACCTCCCAGGCCAGCACCACCTGAACGCCTTCCTTCCTGTGCTATTCTGCATAATAGGCATTACTCTTCCCCTCCCACATAAACTCATTGCCGCTGTGGCAAGTTGTTGGTGGACTAGTGCTAACCCAGCAGCTGATTGGGCACTAGTCCACTAACAACTTGCCACAACGGCAATGGCGCACAATGGCAAAACATCCTGTCAATCAGATTAATTAGCGCACATGCACCAAAAAATTGTTGAATGACCCTTTATGTCACAACAATCACTTTATCACTTGGCTCCTGATTGGCTTAAAGTTTATCATTAAGGTATTAAATTTGGATCAGTAACAACTTTTATATAAACAAAATTAACCTATAATTTTCTAATTCAAATTTCAATGATCACCAAATTGTTGTACATATTTTCACAAGGGGCTGTGTAAAGACTAAAAATAATAAGGCAATTATGGAAGCAATGCCAACAAAAATCAAACAAAACATATTGAGATAAGCATAAAACATATACACAATGGGTAAAAAGATGAGATATTGTAGATAACGGGAAAATAAACAAGGATAAACAAAGAGGCAATAATATCATAATAATGCAGATTTTATTGGGGTAGAAGTTATAAGAACAAATGCAAAGGTTAGTAAAAAATCATATGAATGAACTCAAAAAACTACTCAAGACCTCAATTATGCAATTGCAGAGATCAAGTAAATTGACTGAAAGTTCAAAGCAAAGGTGAAGTCCGCTGTTCTTACAGGGGACAAAATCAACAAGGTATCTTCCAAGGCACTTATGGCTAAGATGCCAGACAACCCCAAAAACAATTGAGAGTGTGGGGCTCCTGGTCACTATTCCCCAAAATGTGTCCTGGTTCATAGCCAGAGACTGGCTTGTAGGAGTTGTCATTTCCTAGCAGTGGTAGGTGGCTTGCTATAAGTTTATACTTAGCCTGCATGACTGCAAACTCTTCCAGTACTTTTCCAATTACTAGGCGGGCATCCACACCATGCACCTGTACTTCAGCAGGTGCTAACCCCTCTGTGGGTCTTTACCAGTCCTTCAACAACCTTGTAAACTCATTTCCTATAAACTCCCTTCCCCTATCTGTTGTCTCAAGATGCCTGGTTAATATCTCCATCCCCTCCTGGGAAGACTTACTGGTGGCAAATCTTCTACAACTTTGACTATAGGTATCTTCCTCCCCTTGACTAGGGTAAAAGATATGGAGTAGCTCACTCATAGGGCTTGTATTTTGATTACTGGAAAATCTGGGCAGGGTTTGTAATAGGCTTTATTCACAGTCAGAAGGAAGATCCCCTTAGAAACCTTCTGATAAATTGCCTTGGTATGGGAAACAATATGGGTTTGCCAATACTTGGAGTCCTCCAACAGTCTCTTGTACTCCTTGTACTTGGTCTTGGGCTCCTGCGCTCCGCTCCAGATCTGGTTCCTTATCCTCAGATCTAACTTCTTTATCTTGGGCTTCTGCACCTTTAACTTGGTCTTCATCTCCTTCTGTAGTCCTTGTGGACTTTGTAATCCACTTGATCCAGTCCCTGAAAAGCCTCAGATAGCTTCCCCTTTTATAGCTCCTTGTTTTAGATCAAATTCTCTCTCAGAGCTCTGTTTTTCCAAAGCTTAAAATATCCGGTTTTTCTCTCTATATAATATATTAAACCTTTTAACTTACTTCATCCAAGGAAAGCCCTGAACTATCTTCTTCTGCACCTCATTTTTTAGGCTTTAACTCTCAAGTTAAAGCCCTCAAAACACTGATCAAATAAACTCCAACTTGCAGCCAATCAAATGCCTTGATTCAACTGTTTTGCCAAAAATTTCACCCAAATGACTTGCTCTTGACTATGGTTCAAACCCAAAGCTGTCTTTCTCTGGATAAACAACTGCTCCGCGTTTTGAACGGTTTTACCATAATTCCTGTCATGTTTCTCCAGCAAATCTCAAGCTTTTGCCTATGTTTTACATAAGGTATTTTTGAACCCTTGATTTTTCAACATTTATACAAGTTTCCCTGCATTTCTTCAACATTTCACAGCTTTGAACTTGCCTGTTGTTTGTTGCTTGCCTTTTGCCTCTCCTAGTTGTTCTTGGCAAAATTTGATCATTTGTCTTTCTCAGTTTCTCTGTTCTGTTTCTGGCCTATTTCCAGCTTCCTTCCACTCAATCAAATCTTTAATAAATTACAGTTTAAAAATGGAAAGTTATTTATTTTTCTATTTTTTTTAAAATTATATGATAACTAATATGATCTTCATATCATATTATTGGTAGCATCAAATCATTATTCAACTGCTTCTTTCTTATAATTTTCTTTCTCCTGAATCCAAAACCAGCCTTCTAGCTCCAGTATTTAGTCCAGCTAGTCCTTTCAAGCCATCCTCAAGTTCCTCAGCTAGTCCTTCACTATCATCTCCTGGTCTTTCAGCCAGTTCTTCAACCACATCTTCTAGTTCTTCAGCCTAGTCAGCAATCAGTCCATCTCAGTCATTCAACAGCTCATTTCAGTCTCCAAACAGCTTATTTCAGTCACCAAACAGCTTAGACTAGTCCTTCAGCTACTCCTTCATAATGCTCTTTTGGTTCTTTGGCCATTCTTGCATCATTATCAGCTACTCCTGCATCATGATCTTCTAGTCTTTTGGATATTCCTTCATGTTTCCAAACTTCAACATGAACAACAGTCCACAACTAATATCTCTATGATCATACAGTCCTTCTTACTAGTCTTCACCGCTGATATCACACTATGAACCACCTTGGTCCTAAATCTCAGTCCCTGTTACCAAAACCTGTAGACCCAGGCATGAGTCTACATTGTTATTGGTGTTTGACTGGGCCTTTGCAAGTGGCACTCAACTTAGGCCATTCAACCATAGATCAATGTCTATGTGTTGTTTTTACTCACCCAGGTGATTAAGTCTGGGCTTTCAGTTGCAGAGTAATCAGCTCTACTTCCCAGAGGCCTGATCACACAAAGTTCTGTAGCTTGCTTCCCCAAGCAAACCACCTTGGTGACACCTCTGAGCAAATCTATACCCTACAATGCTCACTTTGGGTTCCCCCAAAGCTCCCATAGGGGTATAAACAAGGACACCCTACCAGTCTGTTAGATAGGATGCTTGCTCACAGACCTCCTGTAAACGTATCAGGGTATGTAGAGCCCTCAGAGCTCTTCCCCTCCCTGGCAGCCTGCGGTACCCGCCAGGGGTTCAAAACCTACTCCCCCCAGACATACAAAGTTCCCTGCTTGCTATTTCAGTCTTCACCCTTCTGCAGCCACAGTTTCCTTCTAGGTGAAGACCTCTAGCCCACAGCAGCCAATATCTTCTGCTGGGTGGGGACAACATTTTCCTCTAGTAGTCTTTTTCTACCTACTAGCCAGGCCTTACCTTCCCTAGTAGTCATTATTCCCTACTAGGCCTCTACCTGCAATAAACCAAAAACACACTGTCAATCTTCAGGATAGCGTCTTTTTTTGAAGCCAAATCAACCCTTGCCTGCAAAACTGTCTCCATGTGGACCATCACAGAGCGTCTTCTTAACATTCAAAAAACTGTGGTTGCAAGCCTCCAGTTCAATTCTTTTTCCCTCTTTGCGCCATCTGTCTGGGTTGACAACCAAGAGATGTATGAAAATCTTAAAACTGCCAAGTGCGCCAGAGAAGAGGATACTGAATTTCCCACACAACTTCTTGCCCCAATAATGACCAAGCCTGTCAAAGCAGCTGGCAAAGAGGAAAAAGAAGAAGGTAATAAAATATTAATAACATATTTAAATTCTTACCTTTTATTTTAGAAATAATCAATGGCATAATATGCCAGGTCCTGGTCCCCTTTGTTCCTACCACTTTCTACTCCAACTATGCCAATCATGTGGCTAGGCAGCTGGCTCTATCCCCCTGTTTTGCAGGAGCTTGAAGATAGGATCCACAGTACCTTCCTAATGACCAGAGACCCGCTGATGGGGCTTTTGCATGCTGAAGGGGCATCCAAGTGGGAAGTTACTGCCTACAAGGATGCCCAATTGGTCTGCCTAGACCCAGTGGCCCTCAGTGGAGTTTACTGTATAAACTTCATTGAGCTTGTTTGGGACGTCCTAGAGATGCTCCCATTCAAGAAAATTTGGCAATGGACTGGGTGCATGCAGCTGCTTGCTTCTGCTTCCCAGTGGAGCACATGCTCTCTTACCTGCTGGAGAACTTTGGGCACACAGTGCAAAAGGCTGTTGCCAACACAACAGCTTTAAGGAAGACAAAAATCCTCCTGGAAGACTTTGGGCTGGCCTGGAGAGCTGATAAGATGGGGTTCTCTTTGGCAATAGATCTCACTTTTTCAAAGACAAATCATGAGAAGAAAATTAGTACAGTGTTTAACAAACTGTGTGAGTTTACAGAAGCCTTTGCTGGGCAAAGGCTTCATCTTGTTGTTTACCTGGGGTTCCTCTTTTACTTCAGGATGAGCGCCAATGTAGAGGACCTAGACAGGGTCCTCTTTGGGATTGACAAGGCCAGGCTCTCCCTGGATGGGAAGAAGTTCCCCCCAGGTTACAACTCAGTTGACTACATAATCCAGGACGCCTTGGTCCTAGAAGGAATCTACAGGTTTGCAGCCCTGTCAGAGAAGCTGCTACTACTTTCCCATCTGAAAATCCTGCCTTTTATCAGCTGACAAGAATTCTTCAATCAAGGTGTATCCACTGTTTACAGTGTGGCAGTGGAGGTTGTGCGCCACCTCTATTGCGGGGTGGGTACATACTGCCAAACCCACTATAGGTGCTCCTAATTTATTCTCTATACCAGTAAAAATCTTTATACTTTAGATTATTTTTATTATGATTAATTTTTCTAATGTTTATTTTAGCAAACAAAATTTGCAAAATATATCCCAGAGAAGGTTTTCATAAAAGCACAATAATATATGTTAATAAAATATACTTCTAATTTTTACATTTTACATTTAATTTTTAATAGTCATTTTTATATTTATTTGATAAAGAGTGTTATAAATACATTTTTGTAATCAAGTATCAAGTGTTTGGGATAACCTTAGATTCCATAATAAAAAATAATTATAAATAAATAAATTACTAACCTTCATTGATGGTCCTGCTGAATGTGATTGTGGGCTTGGAAACATTTAAATATAAAATGATAATCTGTTAATCTAAAATAGTAAATTAAAGAATATAAAAAAGTCAGAATTGTAAAACCTTTAGTTAATTGCTGTTTGGCAAGGCAAGAAAGGAGAAACAAATCAGTGTGGCCATAGAATTTAGCCACAGTTTCAGCTGAGAGGGTATGGATCCCGGCCTGCAGCAAATCAAAGAGGTCCTTGGTTCCAGTTGAAGTCCCCCACTTGACAACTTGCTTGAGCCACTCAAAGACCTCCTTGATGGAATTTAGGAAGGTCAAATATGTGGGGAGGAAGAGAAGGCGCAAATTTGATGTGGTCAATTGTTGGGGGCTAACTGCAATGCTGGTGTCAATTGTTGGAAATTCCTCAAGAATATCTGCCATCTTATGGAGACCAACATTATCCAGCACAATAACATTAGTGAAGCCTGAGATTGTGCTCCTCATGTGCTTCTGGACCAATAAGAGAAATTATAGGAAGGTCCAGCTGTTGTGGGATCCTAATATCATTTGATAGAGCCCAATCCCCTTTGGACTGAGGAGAGCCACCATCAAATAGGCTGTGGCGCGGACTGCAGCACGCCAAGCTACCCTGTCTTTGAAGCCTTTTGGGACATGCCCATATGCATTCCACATAGACAAGGTGAATACTGATTTGTCATTGTAATAGAATTTGACCATCCTCTTGGCTTTGAGGGCAGTGTACACCTCTGCGTATTTTTCCTGGGTCTTGTCATTGGTTGGGCTGTTTCTATTATAGGGAGATACCCCAAGCTTTTTCCTGGAAAAGCACATTCCCTTCACCAGATGATAGTAAAAGTAAATTGAAGCCTCAACCCTAAAAGTAGATTTAATTATGGCCTGTATATTTGCCAGTTCAAGATGGCAGTCCCTGGTTACCCACTGGCAGATTGCCCATTTGTGCTCCTTGGTGAGCATGGTAGAAACATGGAAGGATTTCTCTGCGGCAAGAACTCAGCCAGTATTGATGTAGGTGTTGAATTTCTTGGAGGCGTACTTGGGATCCACCCCAACAAGAGCCGCAGCTGCCTTGTAGTCACCAGACTCCTGCATAAGCCTGAGAAGGATGATGTGTTTTATATCAGGAATAAACTTCTTAGTGGGCTTTGTGTGTTCAGACAAGCCAGGATCCTGATTGGTGACAGGCTTGCAAGGCATAGGCACCTTATTATAGAGCACAGCAATCTTTTTTAGCACATGCTTCCTATCTGCGGTTTGAAAAAACTCAGGCTCCTCAACACTTTCTTGGTTGATGTTGCTGATGTAGGGCTCATATGAGGTGTCAAGCACAGGCTTAACCTTCTCCATCATGGCTGGCAGGAATGATTTCTGGCGGTACACAGGGTCAAATAAAAAAGAGGTAAGCTTGATCTCCTTGAACCGTTTGTGTCAGTGCAACCTCACTATTGAACTCTCCTCTCCTGTCTCCTTCCTTAGTAGGCACTTGCGTTGCACTGACTTGATTTTTTGACCCGCGGGGGCAACTGTGACCACGGCACACAACAGGTGCATTGTTACTCTGTTGTTGTGTTCCTTAAATTTTAAAATTTAATAAAATACTAAATAAAAATTAATTAAGTTATACACTGGTTTTTAATTTTTTGCTTTTTATCTGAATATGAATATTTAATTAGAGTTTTCCCCATTCAATATCCCAATTATAGATTTTTTTATTTCTTAATTAGTTGTTTTTAGTTTTCCAATGCCCAGTTTAGAATACCCAAAATAATTTCCACCATTTTCTCAGATTTTACACCAAATTTAAGCACCCAACACAATATTTTTAAAGTCTATCTTTCAGATCTTGTGTCTTATTTTAGATACCTTTGTATCATTCTTGATTACAATCCATTGTACACAACAATTGTGTGGTTTTGTTTACATGTTGAGTTGCTATTGTGTTTTTTTTGGTTTGAGTTTTGACTCACCGTGCTTGGGTGTATTTTGTCACTAATTTACATAGTAAATATGTGTACATCAAAGGTCACCTCATATCATTTTATTCATTAATCCATGTATTTTGGTTTGTATTTTGAATAGTTTTGTTTGGCCTGTGAGCACTTTATTGCTGTGTTGACCCATTTTGTCCATTAACATTAAAATCCCTGTTACCAGAGTTTTTATTTTACACTGCTAGTTGGAATTTGTTTAAATATGAAATCATTTTGTTTTAATCTGAGGTATTTTTGATTGTTGCCATAGCTTTTAAATATACTGTATTAGTTGCCACTTTGGAGTGATTATTGGTGCCATACATTGTCTTTTTTTCTTGCAATTTTCTGTTAACTTAGCAAGGATTTTTGCATTGTTAGGCTCTTATTTGAACCACCTTAAGATTTGGTCCCAAAAAGCGCAAGCAGCTAAGCCTTTGGCCCTCTGGGCTGGCAGGTGCAGATTGTTGGGACCAGGGTTATATGCCTGCTTTTGTCCTCACTTTATAATTAAAAGCAAAATTTCATTTGTGAAATTTTGCTTCCTATTTTAAAGTGAAATCACACTCCTGGATCAAACTTGGGACCTCATATTCTATAGCCTGCCTGTCCAAAGGATCAGGTGTGTAAGGTCTTGCCCAATAGGGTGCAAGATTATATATGATACCATCCAAAGAATTTGGATTTAGGTTCAAAAGATAAAGAAAGGTAGGTACAGTTTGTAAAAGTACCTTTAAGAGACCTGCTAAAAACTTATGGTTAGACACAAAAGGTGTCATTGAGTTAACTAAACCTAAAAAAACTACATAGAACAAAGTTTTGAATAAGGATTTGTTGGTAACTAAAGGTAAATCCACGTCAGGATATTCCCTGTGAGAATATCTTAACATGAAATTAGTCAGACTATCTCTAATATTAAAGAATGGCAGTAACAAGCTAATTGCTTGTTGTCTAGCTATCTCCATCCAAATTATACTAGATATTTTAAACTCTAATAATTCTGGAAGAAAATTGAAAACTAATAAATTTGTAATTTACTGTGACCTTAAAATTGATAAAGATAAGAATATAAGTAAATTTCAAAGTTAGAATTGAAGAGTGAGAAAAGGAAAATGAAAATTGAAGTAAAAGCCTGTGATAGTGATTGGGGGAAACCACTTAGAATTTCAGCTTAAAAGCTTACTCTTCTAGTGTTTTTATTTATAGGCAAAAAAGAACCAAGTCCTGGGGAAGATCTTTTGGCAGAGGGATAAGATCTTGGAAGGTGATTTGATAACCAAAGGAGTAAACACATGGTGGTGGGGAAGCTGTTGGTGGTAGAAGCCAAAGATCTGCAGGAAACAGGGGGAGAAGATGGCAGTTGCATAATCAAAAGTAAAAATAAAAGTAGAAAACCTATTTTAAAATAGGAAATATATAGCAAAGTAAATAGAGAACCATGCATCAATGCAAAATCAAAAGCAAAAACTGAGATCAAAGAGCAAAACCAAAGCAAGAGCAAAAAACAAAGGTAATTGTTTGATTTAAAACACTAATAGATTATTAGTTCAACTTAATTTTGAATCCAAAACTTAATGAGATTTCAACCTGCTCTTTGGGCAGGGCACAACAAGGCGCCTGGCTGCATGCATTTTTTGGGATCAAAACTGAGGGTTATTTGATTAGGAGCCCAAAAACTAAGGGAGTTTTACTGAAGGCTGAGAGAATTGAGGTCAATAGTGTGCAATCTAAATTCTGCTCTTACACAGAAGTCTCTGCTCACCCAATGGGGGGGGGATTGGGCAAAACCAAAATATAACCCATCAATAGCAGCTGCAAGATTCTGATCAAAATATCAGGGATAAGCATACATTTTTCTTGGCCACTTGATTTTGGGAATAAGCTTTGTAGTTAGGAATATTCCTGTGTTTATTCTCTAGTATCAACCAATAATAGTCTGTTCAAACCTGAAACCTCCCTGATATCCCCAGTTTCCCAATGCCAAAAAGCCCAAAGTCCAGATTTCTGCTCAAAAAATGAAGCCTGGAAAAGTAGTATATATGCCCCATCAAACCCAAATAAGGATTAATTGCCATTCTGGTAATAAAAATGTCATGAACATTTGGTTTAACCAGATTTCACCTTACATTAATCTTGTTTTATTATTATTTTAATACAGCTCCAGAAGGTTATTCTTCTCCTGCAATACCACCTGCTGAATCTGTGGCTCTCAGCCCAAGTTATTTTGTCCTCCTGGTGCTCCCTTTAGTCCGGTTTATTACACCAAATACCCTTCTAATCCGACTTATTTGGAGTTAGATATTTAAAGCATCCTTTTAGAAGATCTCTGTAACAGAACTTGATATCCTGAACACGCCAATAGTGAGGGAATCTGGTACACCATTCCACCATAACTATTTAGGGATAAGTATAACTACTTACCCACATAATATTCCCAATGACCCTTCTATTCACCCCCGGCCTAAGTGCCTGCAAGATTATGTTATCATCAATGGGACTACATCTACCCAGATGTTTAAAGTATTATAAGTTACTCTTACTGGTCTGGTGGACTCTATGGTGCCCACTTCTGAATCTTGGTCTATGCTTGGGTGCGCTCTCTTATATTATCAAGTTGGCACCAGTCTTGTGGTGAGCGCTACCCTCTGGGACAGCAGACCAGCCCCCACCTGCATCTGCTATCTCACCAGCACCTGGAATCATGAAAAAGACACCCAAGGCAACACCAAGAAGCTGCATCATAACCAATTGTGCCCCTGGTGCGCTATACCCACTGTGGGGTTCCTGTCCACCAGTCCCCAAAGTGTGTCATGGGTCATAGCCAGGGACCAGCTTGGAGGAGTTATCATTTACTATTAGAGGTTGTTGGCTAGCTAGAATTTTATACTAAGCCTACATTAATGCAAACTCTTTGTAAAGTCACTCCCCCATTTGGCCCTGGATAGAGCTATCTTCCTTTGGCGCACCAAGAAATCTACTCAGATTCAAGCTAAACCCCTTAATTCTCTTGGGGATTTAGCCCACACAATTGACAAGCAATTTTTCCTGGCTTACCCTTCACAGGTGGCAACCACTAACAATAATATTTATGTTCCCACCTGGGAGGAATCTTTAATTAATTTAGACTATTTGTTGGCTTGGTCTCACCCCCATTTAAAACAAATTAAGTGGAATCAATCAGGTCGCGCTACTGTGGAATCAAAAAAACCCAATACTACTGGACTAAATGCTGACTTGAATCACTCCATCAACGCCAGAAAATCAGAGTTGAAGCCAGAAATTACTGCAAAACTCTCCAAATCAATAGATTTATCTTTGCAAAATTTCTCTTGTAGCCAATCAAATCTGCAACTTGATTCAGGTGACTCCTGAATTCAATCCTGTCCTTTAAAGCAAGACAGGGGACTGAAAGTCCCCTGCTTGCTCATTCTTTTAAAATAAAGGTTCAGCTTTTATCAAAACAGAATTTCAAAATTTTGGGTCTTTTATTGGACCTTTTGTTTCAAAGAATTGTCCCACAAATTATTGGGCTCCCTTTTAACCTAAAAATGCTAGTCTCTTTCTTTAAGTTTGTGGCTTACACCCTGGCACCTGCTTTAGTGATGATATGGACCACTTCCCCAGACCTTTGGGGTTGTATTTCCAATTTATTTCACTCTATAGGGGGCAACCCTACCCAATTCATGCATATTTTTGAGGATATCCCTGGACAGGTCCAGGATATTCTCATCACCAGTGAGAACGTTGTGAGAAGTCTCATCTGTGACAATATTGAGTTGCCTGCCCTTGTACCAGTTCCCTCAACGTCCCCAAGCTTGGCTTCCCCAACATCTCTCCACTCTGAGGACCCAGTTGTCCAGGTCCAAGAAGAAGGTTTGGGTATCCAAGAGCATGCTCCCTGGTTACTTGGTGAGATGATTCTGATGGGTTTAGATTCCTGCTTTCCCCGACTATCTGATGTGTCCTCTTTGTGGACGCCACTTCAAGCAGCCATACCAGTCTGGCACTGGATGGTGTCCTGGTGGATCATTCCTCAGGATGGGAGCCAACCTTAGTTAGTTTAGCCCCCCTCTCTCACACTCTTCCAATAATTTTCCTATTACTAGGTGGGAATCCCCACCATGCACTTGTACTTCAGCTGATACTAGACCTTCTGTAGGCCCGTACCAATCTTTGTGCAACCTAGTAAACTTTTTCCCAATGAACTCCTGTCCCCTTTCTATCAACTCATGGTGTCTAGTCAACCTCTCTCATTCTTCCTGGGAGGTTTTACTGGTGGCAAACCTTTTAAAGCTTTGGAAGTAGGTATCCTCTTCCCCTTGGCCAGGGTAAAAGATATGGGGCAATTCACTCATGAGGGTCAACTATACTACTTTGAACTTTGGGCAAGGGTCGAAATAGGCTTTTATTCACAGTCAGAAGGAAGATCCCTTTAGAAACCTTCTGATATAAGGCCTGTGATAGGGAGCAATAAGGTCTTGCCAATACTTGGAATCCTTTAACAATCTCTTAGACTCTTTCTATTTTTTCTTAGGCTCCTGCGCTCCGCTCCAGCTCTGGTTCCTTATCCTCAGATCTAACTTCTTTATCTTGGGCTTTGCACCTTTAACTTGGTCTTCATCACCTTCTGTAGTCCTTGTGGACTTTGTAATCCACTTGATCCAGTCCCTGAAAAGACTCAGATAGCTTTCCTTTTTATAGCTCCTTTTTCCAGTCCAAATTCTCTCTCAGAACTCTGGTTTTCCAAAGCTTAAACTATCTAGTTTTTCCTCCTCTACAATATATTAAACTTCATTAATTACTTTAGCCAATAAAAGTCCTGAATTTTCTGCTTCTGCTTCTGCTTCTGCTCCTCATTTTTTAGGCTTTAACTCTTCATTTATAGCCCTCAAAACACTGATCAAACAGGCTTTGACCTACAGCCAATCAAATGCTCAGATTCAACAGTTTTGCCAAACAGTTTGCCCAAATGACTCTCTCTTGACTATGGTTTGAACCTGGCACTGTCTTTCCCTGGATAAACAACTGCTCCGCATTTCAAACAGTTGCACTGTGATTCCTGTCACATTTCTCTGGCAAAACTTGAGCACTTTTGCCTATGTTTTACATAGGGGGTTTTCAAACCCACAATTCTTCAACGGCTCTCCAAGTGTTTCTGCATTTTCTTCAACATTTCACTATTTGAACTTGCCTGTTGCTTGCTTTTTGTCCTGCCTAGTTGTTCTCGGCAAAATTCCACTATTTGTCCTCACAGTTTCTCTGTTCTATTTCCGGCCTTTTTCTGTAAGGAATATTCCTGACATAAATCAGATTTCTACTGAGGTACCATGATGGGGAAAAATAGGAGATTACACCGTCAAAGATTCACAATTTGATGTGGATTTCCCCCCATTAATTGGGGAAAATAAAAATAAAATAAAAGTCAAAACGGGACTCAGCCAACACCAGATTAATTTATCATCTGGGCAGGCACCCACCAGCACCTTCTGCCAACCCCCCAGCACCCAGCCAGCCGCCAGCAGGCCTCCTGCCAGCCTCTGACCCATCCACCAGCCCCCCTGCTTGCCCAGCCAGCCAGCTGCCTGCTTGCCCCCGGGTCCCAGCCACCCACCTGGGTCCCAGTCCCCACTCCCCAGCCAATCAGAAACCCCCACCAATTCAACCAATCAAATAAGTCCCTGTTAAAAGGGCCTGGTTTTAAGAACTATTCCTGCCCAACAGAAGAAATCCAAACCCAAGTTTTACATGTGACCCACAACTCTACCCAGAGCCAATGGTTTTCTGAGTCCCAAGCCACAAGGTTGAGTCCAGACTCCAACCAAACCATATTTCCCAAGACAAAAATAGATCTTGAAGACCTCATGAATTGCCACCACCACATGATCCCATGCCCAGGAAAGATCATTGGCCCCATTCAAGAATGGCCAAACCCATAACAGATAACAGAAGAACAAGAGTTTGGCCATCTTCCCAAAAACCAACTGCCATTCCTAGCTTCCAATCTTTTGAGATCCCCCATCTCATTCCTTCCACTCCCATTTGCAAATTTTTGCATGGTGGGAAGTACTATAAATAAAGGATCCCTCCTCAGTAATAGCTTGTGCTATTATTGAGTCTAATACCCTCAATAAAGCTAATTCAACTCTCAACTTCCAAGTCAACTCTTAGTTAGTTTTCCCTAGCCTACAACCTCCAATCCAAGGAAGATGAATCATGGCATCTTCACAGCTGTTCTTACAGCTTGCCTTGGAATTGGGGATATCAACAGGTACCAGAATTCTTTGGGCCTTCACCAGAAGGGCTAGGTCATGACTACCACTATGATCCTGGACAACTCAACTCTTCAAACACTGGTTCTTGGCCTCCCCTTGTGTCACCACACTCTACCCTGTCCATTGTAGTGTATACCTCCCTGTACTATGTACTGACCTACTTTGCAGGGAGCTTCAGGAGATACAACATACACGCCAAAGTTTTCCAGTGGTTGATGACCATCTATCCAATTGTCACCGCCTTGACTGGCTTCCAGTTCTCCAATCTCCAGCCATACCTTCTTCAAGTAGTGCCTACAATGTCTGGGTATTACACTTTCTAGCTCTTACTCACTCAATCAGCTCTTAATAAAATACAGTTTAATTCCTGTAAGTAATTTTTTCCTCTTTTTTATCCATATTATAATTAATTCTTTCTTTATCATATTTTTAGGCAGCATTAAATCATTATTTAACTGCTTCTTCCTTAGTATTTTCTCTCTTAAGAAACCAAAACCAGCCCTCTAGCCCCTGTATTCATTCCATATAGTCCTTCTAGGCCATCTTCAAGTTTCATAGCTAGTCCTACACCTTAATCTTCTGATCCTTTAGCCAGTTCTTTAAGAAATTCTGCTCCTGCAGCCAGCTCTTCAGCAACAGTCCATCTCCTTTATTCAACAGTTCAATCCAGTCATCCAACAGCTTAGACCAGTCCTTCCAGTCAGCAATCAACCAGTTATTTTCAGTCAGCACACAGTCCAGACAACACACAGTCTAGTCCTCACCATGAACCACCTAGTTTCTAATCCTCACAATGAACCACCTAGGTTACAATCCTCACAATGAACCCCCTTGGTCCTATAATCAGCCCCTGTTACCAGAGCCTGTAGACCCAGGCATGAGTCTACACAATCACTGACGTTTAACTGGGCCCCTTACAAGTGACTTCCACCTGTACCATTCAACCACAGACAATCCTCATTTCTGTGAAATTGTCTTTAATCACTCAGGTGATGAAGTCTGAGCTTTCAGTTGCAAAGTAATTAACTTTACTTCCCAGAGGCCTGATAACACCAAGTTCTGAAGCTGCTTCCCCAAGAAACTACCATGGTGAAACCCCAGAGCATATCCATGCCCTCCAGTAATCACTTTGGGACCTCCCCCAAAGCTCCCAGAGAAACATAGACAAGGACACCCTACCAGTCTGTTAGGTAGAGTGCTTGCCCACAGACCTCCTGTGAGCGCACAAGGGCATTTAGAGCTATCTTAGCTCCACCCCCTTCCATAGCAGCCCGCGTTACTTGCCAGGGTCATCCACTCTCCACCCCAAGAAGCTAAAGGTCCCTGCTGGGCTGGTCTTACCTTCCCTAGTAGTCAATGCTTCCTACTAGGCCTATACTTGTCTCAAAACCACAGCATATTATCAATTCTCAGCATTATGTCTTTAGTTGAAGCCAAATCAACCCTTGCCTGCAAAACTGCCTCCATGTGGATCATCACATCCACCAAGAAATGTTTTGTACACAGCTTCCTGGACCTTTCCCAGGTACTAATTCTGATTTAAGACAACAAGTAGGGGCAAGGGGGTGTTGAAACTGAGGTTGGTACCTTGCCTGTCAATGTATCTCACAACATACAGGGGGCACTCACAGAGTTGCCTCATGATGTATTTGACAACACGGGACATTCTGCCACCAGTTTCAAAATACAGGCAATATCTCCTAATTAGGAGCATATTTAATTCCAGGCAACAGTCCTCAATCAGATATTTGCCACTCACACCATACTTGGATCCTGCTGTAGTGCCACCCCAGGTGAACTAGTGGCATCCTTCTGCCGTATAATAAAGCTGCTTCCTGATAAAGCTATCATTGTATTCCTATCATCTGTCATTTTCCTTTGAACTTTTATCCCCCAAATTCAAATACTGAACTATGATCAGTTCAGCTGCAACAATATCCATTGGTTGCCACTTAGAACTTTCTTTTTCTGCTTTAGGACGCAAACATTAGACATCTTGTGTAGCTTCATTTAGTTCTGTGGTTGTGATATTTTGCTTCCAGTTTTCTTCATTTATCTTTTTTAGCCCCTCTTTTGGTGCCTTGTTGGAATCATGATTAGATTATTATATATTCTGGAACAACCCTGATAAATTTTGCTTGCTATACTGAGCCAATGTTTATGGGTTGGAATGAGTCATATAATAATTGATCAGTTTTTATACTTCCTGTGAGTCTTGTTATGCATTCTGTTTGGGATTTCACCAGTTCACCAAAAACACTCAAATTCTTTGTAGTCTGGAGCTTGCACAACTTGGATTCTGTCTGCATCAGAGTTGATTTTGCTTGGTATGGAAGCTATGGGGTTGACCCCAGCAAGGCTTTGCACAAAAGACCCCCTGGCCATTGAACTGACTATTCTGACACTTGTATCCAAAAGCAGAAGTCAACTTGGTTTGCCAAAATGGGAAACTTGAACCAACCTCAATCTAAAACTCAGGGGTGTACTCAATTTAGCCCTTAATGTCAGGGCCTGGCCTGACAATTTTAATATAAGGTTTAGCTGCTTTATGTTTCAAGAAATTAGCCTAAATTCACACCTTCAAAATGACATATTGATCTTGTTCCTGGCTGCTCTAGACCCTGGCTTATGGACAATAATCAATCCAATTGCCAAAACACAGCAAATCTGAACCAATAAAGATCATAGAACTGGTCAACAAACGCCGCAAATAAATCCAAGCATAAATCTGCAATGCCTGAATCAATCAGAACAGCCAAACACTCAATTGAAAGCTACTGAATAGGGGAATCTAATAGTACGGGTTCTAGTCCATGAATTGAAGGTCTATGCAAAGCCAAACCTTCTCAATTGGAATATGAGTGAAACTGGTCATGAGGTGCTCTATCTTCCAAGCAATTCTTCTACCAAGAAGTATCTACAAGAGTCAAGAAAGATCCAGAATAATCCTGAAGAATCCTGGAAAGGGTATGAAATAACCCTATCTCTCCTGCTTCACATTGTGATCATTCTTAGTCTTGCCCAATAATAAAGCTCAAGTTCATATTCAAGTTTGATTTGTTATCAAGATTACCAGAGAAATGGACCCCTGTCAGGGTCCCCTGGGCCTTGACACTTAAGCCATTAGCTGGATCAAGCCACCACTGCCCATCCAACTAATTGATCAGGGGGGATTGTGTTCCTCCTAAAAGATTCACTCAAACTATATAATCTCCCATAACACAATAAAATATTATTGTCAAAACAGCAAGCTTGACCCTCCAGCAAGGTTCCAAGTAAACAGGTTTATGACCCGCAATCCAATTATCCAGTCACTCAAAGCCAAGTTAGGAAGTCAACTCAGATTTACAAATACAATAACATGAACAGAAGCTGATCCTCCCTGGTGGGTAACTTGTTTTGGCGCTTGACTCATTACAAGGATCAAGCCACCCCCTTCACCATCCCACCGTGTGATCTATACTATCATGTTCCTACTATCCATGATTCACAACAACTATATAATAAATTATCTCTCAATAAAGAATATTATCTAGTTTCTAAATATTTCCCCCTTGTAACTCTGCTAAAACAGCACAGTTACAACATTGGTAGCACAGGTAGGTTACCCATCCTACCTTATCTTGCAAAATTCCGCCTGTTATCCATACTTGCCGCGGCCAACAAATCCTTGATAGAATCATGTCCGGCCTCCTGCTAGACTGGACCCTGTACGCACCTGGTACAGAAATACCCAATAGCTTTGTCCTGTACCAGAACATGACAATCCCACTTTCTGCTTTCAAAGCCCTGTCTGCACAAGGGTTCTTCCAAGCGCCTGCTGCCATTCCTTGGATAACTGAAAAAAGTACCATACCCGCCTATGTAGCTCAGAGGCTTTGAAGCGCTGCCTTGGAACCTTTTGGGGGATGACAACAACATAAAGCTGTGGCATAGATCCAAGTAGCCCAAAGCAAGCTGGCTCAAATGGAATGCCTGAAACAATTTTGGATTGCTGAAATCTCCATCTGATTGACTCATGATTGTGATGGTCCACATGTTTGGTGGTTTGCAGGCAGGGCTAATGTTGGCCAAGCAAAATTTTGGTTGTTTGTTGCAGGTAGAGGCCTAGTAGGTAGCATAGGACTACTAGGGTAAGTAGAGTGAGCCTAGTAGGTAACATAGGACTACTAGGGTAAGTAAGGCCTGGCTGGTAGGTAACAAAGGACTACCAGAGGCAGATGTTGTCTCCACCCAGCAGAAGATATTGGCTGCTTTGGGCTGTAGTGCTTCACCTTGCAGGAAACTGTGGCTGCAGAAGGATGAAGACTGAAATAGCAAGCAGGGAACTTTGTATGTCTGGGGGGAGTAGGTTTTGAACCCCTGGTGGGTACCGCAGGCTGCCAGGGAGGGGAAGAGCTTTGAGGGCTCTATGTACCCTAATACGCTTACAGGAGGTCTGTGAGCAAGCATCCTACCTAACAGACTGGTAGGGTGTCCTTGTTTATGCCCCTATGGGAGCTTTTGGGGGAACCCAAAGTGAGCATTGGAGGGCATAGATTTGCTCAGAGGTGTCATCAAGGCGGTTTGCTTGGGGAAGCAAGCTACAGAACTTGGTGTGATCAGGCCTCTGGGAAGTAGAGCTGATTACTCTGCAACTGAAAGCTCAGACTTAATCACCTGGGTGAGTAAAGACATTGCATAGACATTGATCTATGGTTGAATGGCCTAAGTGGAGTGCCACTTGTGAGGGCCCAGTCAAACGCTAGTTCAATGTAGACTCATGCCTGGGTCTACAAGTTCTGGTAATGGGACTGAGATAAAGAACCAAGATGGTTCACGGAATTAACAGAGAAGACTAGCAAGAGGAACTGTTTGATCACAGTGAAGGCTAGTTGACAGACTGTTGGTTCATATTGAAGTTTAGAACCAAAATGGTTCAGTATGCAGAGGGAACTAAGGAGGTTCCTAGTGAGGATTTGTTGAGGAACTGGTTAAGAATAAGCTGAAGGATCAGAAGATTGTGTTGCAGGAGTAGAAATATGACTGATGAAGTTAATGGACTAATTGCTGGTTAAGCTGAAGAGCTGGAATATGAGCTGGCTGAAAAATCCAAAGATGATGGTGAAGAACTGGTGGTCCGGAGAAATGAGCCAAGATTTTGCCAAATTGATTTGCCAAAGAGGGAAGATGTTGAATATTTTGTCTTGGTTTAGTATTAAAATTGAGAAGGAATGTGGATAGAAGTGTGGGTAAGATATTTATTTATTAAGTTCCTAGGATAGACAAAGGTATGTTGCTATGAGAGCGGGATACAAAGTTGTTTTGGTGGGACGTTTTCCTTGGATTTTACTATATTTGTAAATATATGGGGAAAACTTTGAAGAGTTCCAGAAAGAACAATTTAAATAGTATTCTACTATTTAAATTGGTTCAGGTTGAATGCAGGGAAGACTGGTGCCAGAATAATGGACCGGTTAACACTTTGGTGCGTGAAGAGTTTTCAATTTGAGCAGTTTGAGCTGTGGAAATTATTTTCCTAGTTGGATCCCAGTGGAACTTCAGAAATAGTCTATTTATGCGCTCTGCATTTATTGGTTGATTTCTGGCAGGTTTCCTGATGAAAATGATTGGTTGGAAGCCAAAAGCTTAAAGTATAAGCAAGGAAACAGTGAATTAATACTTTAAGCTTTTGAGAAAGTAAGTATGTAAGCTTAAGTCATTATAGGAAAAAAGTGAGCGACAATGGTTTAAGCTTATGAAGAAAGCTATTTTGAAGGCGGAACTGTTGGGAAAAGGACACTATAAGAAGGGGGCTGGCTGGAAAGTTACCGGGTCTTTTCAAGGTCTTTTGGAAGGCTTTTGGAGGTCTTTCCCAGGTCTTCTGAGTTTCTGCCAAGAGGTTTTGGAAGCCTTTTGCTCACCAGCAGGAGCTTGGTTGGACTGATACAACCCAAGATAATGGAGCAGGAGCCCAAGAATAAGAAGCCAGAGTCTAAGTTTAAGGTGCCGGAGTCCAAGTTTAAGGAGCAGGAGTCCAAGTCTAAGGAGCAGACGTCCAAGACTAAGGTGCAGAAGTCCAAGACCAAGTACAAGGAGTCCAAGATATTATTGGAGGACTCCAAGTATTGGCAAATCCATATTGTTTCCTTGACCCCTGGGTCATATACCAGAAGGTTTCTAAGGGGATCTTCCTTCTGAGAGTGAATAAAAGCCCATTTTGACCCCTATACATATTTCTGAGATACATTTCCCCTTACTAAAGAATGACAACCCCTTCCAGCTGGTCCCTGGCTACAATCCAGGACACACTTGGGGACTGGTGAACAGGAACCCCACAATGATGCTGGTACCTGGTGCAACAAGTGGCACAAAGAGCACACCAAGAAGAACTGGGACACCTTCAAGCAAGACTTCTTGGCAAGGTTTGTGCTGAAGAACACTGCACTCATGATTATCTGCCAATTGAAGAACTTGACCCAAACCGGCACAGTGAAGGAGCTCACTTGCGCTTAAAAAGAACTCTGACTACGTGCCCCTTCTGATATGGCTTTTGACACTCCAGCTACCCATCTCATGTACCATGACTTGCTCAAGTCACATGTAATGAGACACATAAGCCTGGACCAAGTAACCAACTTGCAAAGTCTATATTGCAAGGCAGAGAAAGCAGAACAAACGTCCAACACTCTTCACAAGGCACAAACAGGAAAGAGAGAGCAACCCAAGGATTCTCACCCAGCTGGGCGTTCATATTGACCACCCCCTGGGAACAACAGCAGCAATGCAACCCACAAACCCACACAATTCCTGACTCACCCAACAATGAGTATCAACCCAAGGACGTCAATCAGTGCCCAATGATCCAACTACCCTCAGAAGGCCCGGTACTCTATATCATTGCCAGACATCCAAATAAACTGGTGTCTTATCCTTTTTGCTTTTGCAGTTACACAGGTTCAGCACTCCTGGATTTGGGCGCAGATCAAACCCTAGTCAACAACAGCTTTTAGATAAGTTCAAGCTAGTCACTAATTCTTTGCAGATTAAAAACATGGTTTTGGCTGATGAACGCCACATTGCTGTGACACGGGAAACTGCCACCTTCTCTGTCATGCTGGAGAACCTACATTCCACCATCCAGGGCCCTGTCATTGACTTTCCCAAGTTTGATATTGTACTGAGACTGGACTGGACTGGCTTTAAAAAAACAATCCCCATGTAGACTGGGCAGCCTCTTTACTGACCATCAAATGTGAAGGCGTCAATCACCAGATCTACCCTGACTCAGTAGACCAGCTTCTCTGAGACCATGTCTTTGTACGCATCACAGAAACCCTGGACAAAAAGAGAGCCTTAAGGCAATTGATTGGGATTATTGCCAGTACAAGATCATACATTTAAAGGATCACCAGGACACCACTACACCTCAGGATCATGGGATTGTAGCCTGTCACCTGGAAATCTTCAAGGAGGCTCTACCCAGGTTGCCTCTGGAAAAGCACATCCAATACTCCATCCAACTCAAAGGAGCTGTCCCCAAAGCACACCCTATCTAAAGGATGACCCCAAACAAAGACAACACCCTATGTGTCTATCTCAAGGAGGCATTGGAGAAAGGACTTATCCACCCCTCACAGTCTCCTTTTGGGGCCGCCATGTTATTTGTGGACAAGAAGGACAGTACTTTACATCTGGTCACAGACTACCAAGCCCTAAACAAAGTTACCATCAAGAATTTTTACCCACTACCACTCATTGATGACCTCTTTGATGCCTTGGGTGGTTCCATGGTATTATCTAAGATTGATCTAACTGCAGGCTATAACCAGATCTGTATTAAGGAGGAAGATATCCCTAAAACATCCTTCTGCACTAAATATGGTTTATACAAGTGCGTGGTACTCAACTTTGGAATAGCAAACACCCCGTCAACCTTTGTGACCTTCATGAACAAGGTGTTTGCCCCCCACGTTGGTAAGCATGCCTTGGTATATCTGGACAACATCATTGTCTACAGCCCCTTGGTAGAGCAGCACCGCAAGGATTTGGAGGAAGTTTTTGCCACCCTGGCGCAACATAAGCTGCTAGCCAAACCTTCCAAATGTCAGTTCTTCCACAAACAGCTGCCCTTCTTGGGACACATAGTTTCAAAAGATGGCATTAAACCTGACAGCCAGAAAATCCAGGCCATTTGAAAAATTCCACCTCTAAAGGACAAATCAGAACTCTGCACATTCTTGGGAATGGTTGCCTATGTACAATGATTCATACCCAACTGTGGCGTCCTAACTTCACCTCTGTCTGCCATAATTGGCGCCAAATCCAAGTTTTTATGGACCCCCCAACGTGACCTTTGCTTCAGACGTCTTAAAGAGAAGCTCACAACAGTGCCCATCCTACAATACCCCAAATGTGATAGGTAATATCAAATGGAAACAGATGACTCTGACACATCCACTGGGGGAGTACTACAAATCAAAAACAATGATGGTGACTTCCTGCCTGTAGCCTACAAATCACGCAAACTGACAGATGGCAAGTGCCTATACCCTATACATGACAAAGAATTGCTAGCAATTGTGCACTGCCTGGTCAAATGGTGTTGTTACCTAGAACAGCAAGAGGAGTTCACGGCCTTGACAGACCACAAGTCACTTGTCTACTTCAAAACCCAAGCAAACTTGTCCTGACGCCAAGCCTGCTGGATGGAACTTCTGGAGAGATTCAATATGCTCATACAATATAAGTCAGGTCCAGAGCTTGCCATGGCGGATGCACTCTTGCGCCTGTACGTCAGAGCCATGAGAGGCAAAAATGGGCTTGACCCAGACTGGCCTCTCCTGGTGCCAGACAAAGGACAAAGGACAAAGGCTTCCCCCCTGGCACCACAGACATAACAAGAGAAACTGTCATTAAGAACAAGCACTTATTTGCAGATGTGTATGGGACCTTACATCAAAAAAATTCCAACAGAACAACCATCCCTTATATCCCCACACATCAGCAGGTTGAAACAATCCTACGTTACCACAGAGACCTAGGACACACAAAAAGCTGCAACCTCTATGAATTCCTCAAACACAAAGCATGGTGGCCGACCTTATACTGGGATATCCAGGAAGTCTTGGACCAATGCAAGGTATGTGAGAAATTTGCAAAAAGCAAACCCCCACATAAATCAGTACTACCTATCCACAAACAACTGTCCTTCAAGGTGTAGGTCCTAGACATTGTGGGTCCTATGCCAGGGAAGCATAACAAAAAGAAATACATTATTACCGCAATAGACTTTGCCACACAATGGCCAGTGGCACAAGCAGTAAAGATACATACAGGCAATGATGTAAGGTGGTTCATAGGAAAAGAAATCATCAGCAAGTTTGGAAAGCCAGAACTCCTGATAACCAACAGAGGCAAAGAATTGACCTCTGAAGATACCAATGTATACCTCACCAAGAATGAGGTCCAACACACGGTGACAACACCTTACCACCCTCAGGCCAATGGACATGTGGAGCGGTTGAATGGCAGCCTTGTGCAAGCCTTGGCCAAGCTCACTGCCAGGAGACCTGAGGATTGGTGCAAGCAGCTACTGACTGCATTGCTTGTATGCCAGACCCGTGTGAACAGATCCACCAGTAAAAGCCCCTTCAAGTTAGTTTATGGAACACAACCCAATATCATCCAAGTACTATCAGAGCCTAAGCTGGAAATGCCAGACAAGGTTCCACCCCACTCTGATCCCCAGGTCATACAAGCTAATAGCAAACAACCAGAAAGAGAAGAAAAGTGTTACAAAAGACCTTTGTCCCATCCAAGATAGACATGAGGTTGGCAACAAAGTTTGGGTCATGAATACCAGCAAAAGTAAATTACAGCCAGAAAAACTGGGCCCTGCCATCATTCTAAAGGTAAACAAAAACAACACCTACCTTGTGCAAGGACTCAGAAAGCAAAAACAAGACAAAGTCCTCCACCATGATTGCCTCAGGCCCTGAAAAGCAAAACAAAAACAACGGGAGACCGTCCTACCCGCCACTGAGCAACAGCTAGTACAGTATGGCGCCCAGGCTCCCAACAAACTCCCTGACAACTTGCCCCCAGAGGAGGCCAACCTTCAGCTGTGGGTCAAAACAGCAGGCTTGACCTGCCAGCAAGATTCCAAGTAAACAGGTTTGTGACCTGCAATCTAATTATCCAGTCACTCAAAGCCAAGTTAGGAAGTCAACTCAGATTTACAAATACAATAACATGAACAGAAGCTGATCCTCCCTGGTGGGTAACTTGTTTTGGCGCTTGACTCATTACAAGGATCAAGCCACCCCCTTCACCATCCCACCGTGTGATCTATACTATCATGTTCCTACTATCCATGATTCACAACAACTATATAATAACTTATCTCTCAATAAAGAATATTATCTAGTTTCTAAATATTTTCCCCCTTGTAACTCTGCTAAAACAGCACAGTTACAACATTATCTATTTTCCAAATATTTCTCCCTTGTTACTCTTATAATACAGCACAGTTTTGATATTAGCATCATAGCTTTGAAAACTACTGTATCTGTTTTCTATTTGCCATAATATTTTTTAGTTTGACTTTAATTTCCAAAGTGTTGGGAATGTATTTTATAAATATGTACTTTACTATGGGTATCTGTCAGGGATCCATCCTGTGGTAGGTTCCTAATAACTTGGGGGCAGACAGCCCACAGGCCCAGAAGGAAGGGCCCATCACAGGATGGGGGATAACTTTACAATGTAGGATAGTGATTTCCCAAGGATGGCCCAGGGTCCGCTGGTGGGCAGCATAGAATTGATTAAGCCAGTGAGGGTGATGTAAATGACTCTGAATATCTGGGTGGAGGTGGACTAGCTAGTAGAAACAGATTCTTGAGGGCTGTTGGGCCGCGGGGTCAAGGGAGGGGTCATTGGTACCAAATACGCAGGCAGGTAGTTATATTTGTTGCAAAATAGCAAAGGTTACATGGTGATCCAAGTTTCTTCAGTCAATAAGCTCTATTTCTCTGATACAGGCTTCTGGGTTGTAAATTAGAATCTCCTCTAAGGTATAATTTAAATAATCTGGGGTTAGAGGATACTCTGTAAAATGAACCAGGCTGTAGGGAGCTCCTGGAGGAAAAAATAATTTGGGCAGTTGGTCCACATTTTCTTGGGCTTGGTGGGAAGCAGGGACAGACCCGGGGAGATCAAATTGAAAATGGTAAAGCTCTAAAAGGATGTAGGGTAAGACCTGCGTGAACCAAATGTTCATAACACTTTATTGTAAGAATGGCAATGAACATTTTCCTGTCATCTCTTGGGTATAAGTATACTCATACAAACTGTGAAAACTTTTGCAAATTCTTGTAGGCCAGGTGGTAGCATTTACCAGGGTTTGGAAATCCTTGGTGGCATCCAACATAGATGAATCATCATTGGCTGGGTTGGAACAGGGAATCTTGATTTCCTTCTTTGAGACATGGGATTTATCATCATTTGGTGGCCCTTGTTCTTGGGGAAATTCCTGCAGCACTCCATTGGCAGTGGCCCAAGCTATTGCAGGGGTATTGCTTGGGTTGGTGCTCCTATTGACTAGGCTAAGAGGATCCCTCAGAGGGCAGGGTTTGATCGTAGAAGGTGCTACGCTGGTGAGTTTTGGAGGTTTCTCTGAAGTTGAATCTATTTCTGATTCAAGCCCGAAAAACGTGGGCGGCTGAGGAACCGCAGGGCCCTGGGGTTCAAATCTCAAAATTGGGATTTTTCTTTGCTAATTGATTGTAGAAATTTGTCACTCATGACAGTATCGGAAATAATGGTTTAAAAATCAAGGAGTTGGAAATAAGATTGCTGGAGATGAGGTAGGTACCTAAAATCATAGCATTTAGCTGGAATAGTGAAATCACTACAACTCCTGATCATTTTAGCTAGTGGTGGGCGATTTGAACCTGAAGCATTTATCATCCATACAACTCTGATAAAATAAAATTACGGAGCTCTTATAAAAAAGCCTACCTCAAGTTCAGGATTCTTGTGATAACCAAACTTGCTTTTTAATAAAAAGGTAGTGGCATACAAGTTTGCTTCGAAATAAGATATCTTTGCTGCAAATTTCTAATTATTTTCTTCGGATTGGTTAGATTTTCCAGGCATATTTTTATGTAGATTTCATTTATTATTAATTTTCAAAAATATATTTTTTATTTTATATAATGCTATTGACCCAATACTTATTAAGGTCACTGTCTAGTTGAATCAATGAAATTATTTCTAAATCTTAATATTCATTCTCTAAAGCTTTCATATTATTTTTGTTGTATGTGCACTTTTTGATGATAAGTTTAAAATCCCCCTGGGGCCGTTTTGAGGTATTGGAAATTGCTTAAATTGTTTTTGGCTAACATTAAGCCTGAATTTTTTATGGTTTCCTTTAAAGAATTTGGTTTGTATTCAGCTTTTAGTACCTGGCTTAAACTAATGATATGCTTTTAATGTCTACTTTCTAGATATGTTTATATCTACGGTTTTACTCCCTAGCTAAAACAACTTTTAGCTTATTAAGTTCTTGATGGCAGCTTGTGATAACGAAAAACACATAAAGGCCATTCCCAATCAAGGGTCTTTTTCAATTTTGCATGTCCAGGCTCAAAACTGTATTTCTGATCCTTATTCAATCTTTCCTAAATGCACCTCTTGCGAAGAGGAGGATCCAGAAGGTTGCAGATTCTTATTTTTCCGGCTATTTTCTACAGCCTCTGAAGGAAGTGCTTGTGAAGTTGCGGGCTTCATCAAACTAGCACTATGCTTCCTTATACAACCGAACGATATATCGTTATTTTTTAGCCCGAGAAGAGTATAGCAAGCATCACTCGAATAGCTTACCTTTGCCCGAAAAGAAAATAATTTCAAATGAACCCCAAACTAAAGCAGCAGAAGATGCGATATATGTCTTATCTCAAATTCAAGAACCAGTCCTGGAAATTTTAACTGAGGCGCAAGAATTCCTCACAAAGCACAAAGAGCAAATGCACCAAAGAAAACCTTTGGCTCCCTTCTGTCAAATATGTGATGTCTGCAATGCTGGCATCTTTTCTGCTTATTGGTTTTGTAAAGCATGCGGTATAGAACTTTGCCTTGATTGTTTTTCCACGGAGAAGCACAGTTCCCTTGCTACGTGCATTCAATCCACAAAGCATAGTTCAGTCGACTTTATTCCCATGACCAACTATTCACTTGAACGGATTTCTAAATTCCATGCTTCAGTCAAAGCATTTGAGCCAATTGAATGTGAACTTAATGCTTTTGCCATGGAAGACTGTCTATTTACTCCCTTGAAGTCACTTGGATATCCTTACATTACACCCCAAGAGCTCAATGATGAAGTATTTCGTGCTTGTTGGAGCAAAGGAATGCCAGTTGTATTAAAAGCTCCTTTAACTGCAGATCTGTCTCATGTGACCCCACAGTACTTCATTGAAAAGTATGGGCATGCCGAAACAGATATACTTAAACTAAGTGGAGCGCCGATTGGTGCAACAGATTTTGCTGGGTTTTTCAAAGACTTTAGCACTGCTAAACACTCCAATGCTAACCTTAAAATCAAAGATTTCCCGCAAACACAAAGATTTGCTGACGTTCTTCCCTGCCTGTATTCCGACTTCTTAGAAAGGCTTCCTTTGCAAAAGTACATGAGGTACGACGGCCCCCTAAACCTCGTTTCCTTGCTGCCAACTCACACACACATTATTCCTGACCTGGGCCCTAAGATGTATGCTGCTTACGCTGGCAAAACTGCAGCAAGGACCGGCACAACTCAACTTCACCTCGATCCTGCTGATGCCATCAACGTCATGCAATTCATGGCAGGGCCTTCCGATGAAGCTGGTGCTCTTTGGCATGTATTTCGTCACTCTGATGTTGCCGCCATCCGAAGATTTTTAAAGGTCAATTTGAAGAAGACGCCACTTGGCGACCCCATCCACGACCAAGCCTTCTATTTAACAGATGCGCTTTTGGAAAAGCTGTTTAAAGAAGAAGGCGTAAGACCCTTTCTAATCAAGCAAAAGGCTGGTGAAGCTATTATAATTCCTGCTGGCTGCCCTCATCAAGTAAGAAACCTGTACCCATGCATTAAGATTGCTTTGGGCTTTGTCACCCCGGAAAGTGCTCCTGTGTGTGTTAAACTTGCCAAAGAGTTCTGCATGCTACCTCAAGGACATACACGCAACTCAGATATTCTGAACATACCAACTCTCCTAACACAAGCTTGGGGAACCTGTATGCAACGCCTGGGTAAAGTGATTTTCAGTGAAGATGATATCTTTGTACCCCCTACATTAGAAAAAAGAGGCTATGCAAAGACGAATCTATCAGCTAACAGTCAATCCAAGCACGC
Organism: Entomophthora muscae; assembly: GCA_014839935.2. Classification (NCBI taxonomy): domain Eukaryota; kingdom Fungi; phylum Entomophthoromycota; class Entomophthoromycetes; order Entomophthorales; family Entomophthoraceae; genus Entomophthora; species Entomophthora muscae. Next base: position 366,169 of record QTSX02001476.1, read on the forward strand.
CAAAACCTGATAGTTTATAATTCCATCAGGTTAGATCATTTGAAATTCTCAGTAGAATACGTCCAAAGGCTACCTGGGATGCAAAATAAATTTACATCAAGAAAGCAGATCCAATTCTACAAATGAAATCAGATCCCCTTAATTTCATGTTTAATTACAAGGATAGTACCATGTGCTATAAATAAAAGAATTTCTATAGGATTTTCAAACTATTTGAATAAGGCGTATTTTATACTACTTCCTAATCCATGGGATGTACTACATTAATAAACTTGTTTAAAAAGGAAAATCATCTGACTTAAATCTTACACAGTTATCAAGAGAGCAGGTTTGAACCCTCCAAATTTCCATATTTGATGACCCTCATCCCTCCCGTCGGCAAAAAGATGTTCCAGTCGCATGACAATCAGCCACACTATCATTCTCACTCATACTTGATCCTTGAACATTGGTAGGATCAAGCCACAATATCTTTAGCTTAAAAGCCAAATCTAATATTCAATGAAACATTCCTCTCTCATTTATTTCTTGCTTCCCCTCTTTAGGTTTCCTTGTTGTCACTGGCAGCACCCTTTTTTGACCATACCTAAATAAAATACCAAATACAACTGGTCCGCTCATCATTATGCCAATCCCTAACTAATTCAAGTCCTCAGAAACCTGAAAGAACACTCTCTGTCTCTACAACATTGATAATGACAATCCCACAGGGCACACTATGTTTGAAGGATACATCATGCCCAAGGCATGTGCCAAGACCATCCAGTATATTTGTACCCTGAAACCTACCACCCCCACCTCCTACAGGTGGTCTCACTTTCACCAAGTATATTGGCAATGTAAACTTCTTTGATAAAAGCACTGAAACTACTCTAAACTGGCTCAATCCCATGGCAGCTAAACTCTGCCCTAGCCACATTTCCCACAGATTTGGGTCTAGGAAGCCAGCAAGCATCTCTCTGAAGAAGCTGCTAACTGGTTTGCCACTTGAATAAGCCCTTAAGCTGGCACCTAGCTTGACAACTGGGGAAATTTCAGAGCAGGTATCACCAACAACTCTTGCATCGCTAAATTCCTTCAGAGCATTGCAAACAAACAGAACAACTTCCCTCAAAAGACAGCCTCTGCAGCATACACCAATGAAGGTGAAGATATCAGATGTAAAATCGAAACCCCAGCACAAGCCAGCAATGGGCACACCCATGCTTCCTTTACCAACCACATGAAGCCCTCCATTACTGTACTCATCCACCCCAGAGGCAAACATCTTCATAATAGCACTCATGCTGAGGTCAAACCCGCTGAAACTTACCAACACAGAATATGCAGCACTTGTGGGCTATCCCAAAAATCACAACGACCTTAAAATTGTTGTGAATACCGCTATTCACCATGTTTCAATTTTGCCTTCGGTGGGCCATTTTGAGGACAAATCTCTTGCTTTTGCTTTTGCCTCTTGAAATGAGTTAATGGCTGAATTAGGAAGTTCAATTGTTTGGTTTCTTGATCCTGCGCAACTCACTTGCCCCACTAATGCTGATGGCGAGTGATCCTACTGTCCTGGTAGTGTTTTGTGGTATTCCTCACCACCATATATTTCATTTCACATTCACCAATAAAAACTAAGTTCTATTCACATTTTTGTCTTTGTGTCTTCTGTACTTCCGCGCCTCTCTCTAGCCACAACTAGTAGAGATTATTCTTCCAGGGCTGCAAGGTAAAAATATTTGCCTTCCCTGTATCTAACCAAGACTTAGTACAAATCCAATCCTAAGGTTAGGATTTCCTGTTGTGTGTCTGTGCCGCGCCTCAGAACACAACAAAAATGGTGCTCACTACAGGGGCTGTAAGCCCCTTGATTATCCCTTTTACATCCACGTTTTCAGGTCCTTTGCCTCTGCCTATACAAGAGTCAACTTCACCTGAAATAACCAGTCCTCCTATTGAGGAAGATATTGCCAACCAGCCTATTACCCCCACTATACTGAACCTTGGGAATGGTCCCCGCCTAGTTGCTTACCCCATGAGTACCCCTGACTTGGATCAAGTCATGTTGGTAGCCCTTGGGATAGCCTGTGAAGGAGCCATCCCTTGCCTTCAGTTGCAGTTCATTTGGGCTGAATACTACAAATTAATTGTGGCTCCTCAATTTCCATAACATCTCCTCTCAGTGGCTGGCTCCGCTGAGCACTTACTATTGTTCTTTGTGCAGCCTGCTTTAGCCCACCATCAAATGATGTTGGGACTCCATGTCCAAGAAATCTTGTCCCTGCAATCAGCAGTTACTCATCACTGGGACCAGTTTTCTGCCTACCAACAGTGGATTCATTCCCTGTTTTCCTTGGTATCTGATAACCATTGCAACTCTGTCACTTCCCAGATCTGTTTGGTCAATTCTATCAAACAAATGTGCCAGTCTATCCCCAAATACGTGAGAGAACGCCTACACAAGTTTCACCATCTAGAACAACCCTGGCAAACTCAAGTAGATTCCACCTTAAATGCTTATCTCACTGACTTCAAACAACTCGTGCAACAGCTCAATGCATTCAGCATGTATTCCTTTGAGCAACTACAGCAGGTAGCAGAATTTGCTGCTAGCAGCCTTAATGAACTCAGTACAGCATTTGAACAAGAGAGAGCTACCACCGCTGCTACTATAGCTAAACTCCAGAGTCAAGTGAATGAGCTATCTACGCCCAAGCCAGATGTTCTGCCCTCTCCCCCTTCTGATGACTTGGTGGATAGAGAGCAGAGAATATGGGATGCCATTTGCAGGCTACGTACAATTACCTGCAGTCAGGGATGTCCTGCTGAAGCCCCTCAACCTGATCCCCAGGTGCTTGAATTGACTGCTCAAGTTGCAGAGCTACAGCAAGAACTTGCCGCCCTACGTGAAATGATGGCAACTGCTGCTAGTCCAGTTGGGGTTGTTGATGAAGATGGCTGCTGCCCTGGCTTACCAGGAGCTCCTTGAATCCAATGCGCTAGGGAACTAATTGCTCTATCTAAAAAAATGGATAATTAAAGTAGGACCATACTGAACTGGATAGAGACGTACAAGAGATGAATGATGTGATTGACTCTGTGAATGATAGGTTTGCCCCTTGCCTTTCAGTGAGGCCATCCCTTACTTTGTGACTGGCTGAGCTCTCCACAATAGTGACCACCCAAGGTCAACACTTAGATGCTACTGCACAAAAACCACTCAAGCTGTCAATACAGGTGCCCGCGCTGTTGAGACCCTTACTACCCTTGAAGAAAGTGTTCGTCAACTATGGGCTAGACAGCCCCCCTCTGAATCCAAAGCAGAGTTTTCCCCATGTATAAACGTACTCAATAGCAACAATGGTGGCCTAACCCCCAAAGAACACTTCAAGCCTACCTTTAAGAAAATCTTTGATCCTAAAACCTCAACCATTGCAGATTTTCTAACTATCTACAAAACTGCCATGAGACAGGCTTCAGACAAAGTTAAGAAAGAACATATTCTGACCTGTCTACATCCAACTTGCCAGGAGGTGGTGGTGCCTGAGTTTCCCTCCATTGAGACTTGGGAAGATATGAAGCAGCTTCTGATTGATGAGTTTGGTGGCAACCTTAGCCTGGAAGTAAAGAAGGACGCCTTCATGCATATTGCTTTCAAGCCTAAAGAGACGCTAGCTGAGTTTGCAGACCAATTCTACATAGAAGGACAGCAACTGATTACAAGCAGACAGTTGACAGCCCATGAAGCCTACATGGCCTGCGCTCAAGCCCTAAAGGTTAAACAACTTCTATGCCTTTACTTCAAAGCCCACAAGGCTATGCTTTCCTCTATGAAGAGCATGAAGATGCTGTTGCAAGACATGCACCTTACCCACTCTGGCGCAGTTGTTAGAGAAGGTTGAGCTACTTCTAACTCTGGTTCATCTTCCTGTGGTCCTTGCATTCTTACCAGGAAATTTTAAAATCCTCCTTGATGCCAAGGTTGCCACAACTGTGATCAGATAGGTCATTATTCTCAAGTCTACACCAACCCGCGGGTTGAAAGAGCTGATCCAAAAGAGCAGGCAGGAAAAGAGCAGTCAACTTAGAGGCAGAGACGCTCTTGGTTGACAATTCCTCCCAGTCTCTTTCAATCCCTCCTTCTATAGCTGACTCTGAGCCTGCTGAAAATGAGGCTCCTTCTATCCTCCTCTTGTTTCACAATATCTCTGATGACTCTGACCTGGATGACTCTGATGCTGACAATGCTGATGCTTATGGATACTCTGTTCTGGCTGTTCCCGAAATCATTACAGTCCCCTATAAGCTACGCTCAGGAAAGACTACAACTACTGCTAAGCCTTTGCCTGAAGCCAAAGAAATTATCTCTTGCCCTTACCTCACTCAGGCTAAGAGGTCCCCTGTGCTAGTGGAGTCATCATAAGAAGCTGCCGAGGATGCTGATGCTGTCTTCAAGAATGTATCTGTTTTGCTCCCGCTCCAGACTTTTTATAAGGAGTTCCCAGGATTAAGATGCATGATTGAGAAGTGGGATAAGGAACTAGCAGAGGCTCAATATATCTTGGCTGTCCTTCTACCCTTTGGTTGCACTACCACTCAAGTAGAGATATCCATTCAAAAAGTGAAGATCAAGGCCGTTCTAGATACTGGCTTGTCATTCAACTTTATCTCCTACAAGCTTGTGAAGAAACTCAGACTTGCCCCCGACCTTAACTATCACCAAACGTATGGTACATCTGGACTTTTTATGACCCGCACCATAGGGGCTTACTCTGCTCTACCCATGCAGTTTGGCAAACTTCTTCTAGCTGCGCCAGCAGTTGTCTTGGAGAGTGAGAGTTATAATCTCTTAGTTGGCATCCAGTTCCTTAGGGAATGTAATGGGATAATCAACTTGAAAGATGGCTACCTCTCTGCCCTAGGCTATGAAGTCCCCTTGATCTTTGAAGAGCCAGTTAAAGTTCCCAGGAAACGGCTCAAGACATGTGCCTTGGAGTATCCCACTGGGGCTTTCAACCTCAAATATTCCACTCTCTCCTCCAACATGAAATGTCCACCCATGGCTTGTCCTGAATCTGAGGGAATTTTTCTCCTAGCAAAGTCTGCTGTCACCATCCCATCTGGCTCCCAGGCCATCCTGGACTCCCAGATATCATATGAACTACCTGAACAAACCTTCTTGGAGTTGTACTCTCCCTCCTCATTAGGGCGCAACAAACCTTATCTCTGTCCTGGAATCCTAGATGTCTCTCATAAAGACCCTGTTCAATTGTTGGTAGCCAAACTGACTGTAATCCCCATGACTGTGTCTAGGGGGCAGGTTGTTGGATATGGCAAGTTGTTGAGCGCTCCTGATGTTCTGTCTCTTCATCCCTTTGGCACGTTCCAGGATTTTAACCTACCTGAAGATGAGCCTCAAGTCTTATTCTTGTTCACTGCGCAAGACTTCCTACAGCTATCCCCGGTTCAACAGAAAGAGGTGCTAGACTTGCTAGACCAATTTTCCGACATCTTTGCTAAGGACAGTACCAACTATGGGTTAGCCAAAGGTGTTATCCATCAGATTGACACTGGCAACGCTCCTCCCTTCTATGCTAAACCATATTGCAGAAGTTGGTTAGAGGACGCCCAGGTATCTAAAGAGCTCAAACAACTGTTAGATGCTGGTCTGCTGGCCCCTTCCCAAAGTCCTTGGGCATCCCCGCTACTCATCTTAAAGAAGAAAGATGAAGGTCATTGTATTGTGATGGACTATTGCCGGTTGAACTCTTTGACCAAAAAGGACTCATACCCCTTGCCGCGTATTGATGATGCCCTCCAACGCCTTGGAGGCTCTAAATTCTTCTCTGCAATAGATCTGGAATCTGGATACTGGCAAGTTGATCTATTGCCCAAGGATTGTCAGAAAGCCGCACTCATTACTTCTGTAGGGCTTTTTGAGCCTACACACATGCCGCAAGGACTCTGCAATGCCTTGGCCACCTTCCAAAGGGCCATGGACTCCATCCTCTGTGACTTGAAGTTGTTGTGCGTCCTATTATACTTGGATGATATAAAAGTTTTCAGCGCTACCTTCACCAATCACCTGGCTCATCTCAAAGAGGTGTTCATAAAGATTTGAGAAGCTGACCTTAAGCTAAAACCTTCCAAGTGCGCCTTCTTCAAAGATTGTCTTGAATTCCTGGGCCATGAAGTAACCCAGACTGGGATTTTCCCAATGACTAAGAAGGTTGAAGACATTGACAAAATGCTTCCGCCCACCAACCTGCAAGAAGTACAAGTCTTTCTGGGGATGATGGGCTACTACATACAGTTTATCCCTGACTTTGCTGATAGTAGTGAACCTCTAGTCCAGCTATTACATAATTTCCCTTTTGAATGGACCGCCAGTCAACAGCAAGCCTTTGAGACCCTTAAGCAAAAACTCAAAGAGGTGCCAATCCTTGTGTATCCTGACTATGATAAGATGTTCATCCTGTACACTGACGCTAGCAATCTTGCTATTGGAGCTATCCTGGCCCAACTGGATGACAAGGTTATAGACCATCTGTGGCTTACACTTCCTGCATGCTAAACAAGCATGAGAAGAACTATAGTGTCACAGAGAAGGAGTTCCTTGCTGTATTACATGCAGTCAAGCAGTTTTGTCACTACATATATGGCACCCACTTCACAGTTGTCACTGATCACACTTCTCTTAATTGGTTACAACAGCTTAAGGAGCCTGAAGGGCGCTTAGCTAGATGGGCTCTACGTCTGCAGGGATACAACTTCACGGTGCTCCACCACCCTGGGATTCAACACCAGAACGCTGATGGGCTCTCCAGAATGCCCATTCTTGCTTTGCACCCTGCAGAGGATGACCGGTTATACAAACTAATTGGGTACCTGTCTTAGTGGGAAAGTGAAACAGAAGAGGTACAACTGGCCTTGTCCAAGCTATTCAAAGATACCCTCATAAGCAACAATCAGCTCTTCAAGAAGGTACAAGATCAGTATCTGCCTTATGTACAACCCAGTCTTTGCCTCTTGGTGGTGTTGCAAGCTCATAAAGAGACTGGGCATGGAGGCATTTCCAAGACCTTTGACTGGCTTCAAAAGAATTACTTCTGGGAGAACCTTTGCCTGCTGATCCCAGACGTCATAGCTAGCTGCCACAATTGCCAGTTGCAAAGGCCTTGAGCTGCGGCCCACGAGTTCAAATTAGTCCCCCTGCAACATGCCTTCCACACTGTCAGCATTGACGCGGTAGGTCCTCTCCCCTGCTCATGTTCTGGGTGTTGCTTTATTCTGATTGCAGTTGATCATTTCAGCAAGTGGGTAGAGGCTTGTCTAACAAAAGACATCATAGCTAAGACAACTGCTGCCTTCCTGCTACAATATGTTTTCTACCGCCATGGCTGTCCTCAAGTGTTGCTTTCCAATAATGGGACTAACTTTAATGCCAAGCTGGTAACCTCTGTTGTCAAAGCTTTGGGGTCTCATCAGTCTTTCTCTTCCCCCTACAATCCTTCTACCAATGGGGCAGTTGATTGTGCTAATTTGACACTGGTCTCCATCATGAGGAAGCTCACCTACTCTGACGCTGGCAATTGGGACCTATACTTACCTGCTGCTCTCTTTGCATACCGCCTTAGCAAACATTGTGTCACTGGATACTCCCCTTTTGCCATGTTATATGGGCAAGAGGCTACTACCACTTCACTCTTGGGGGGCCCCTTGCTAACCTCTAACAAGTCATGAATCCTGACAACCACATCAAGGATCTAGTCAACCGCATAATTTGATATACAGGCCACTGCTTACACTTCTGCATACAAGACTAAGATTCTTGAACTCTCTCCCAATAATGCTGGACGCTCCCCCTGCCTGAGTTTGATGTTGGTGACCATGTACTTTACTACCAATACAGAGTAGATGGTTGCGCACATAAGTTGGACTCTCTATGGATTGGCCCTTTAGAAGTGACTTTTAAACAAGGGTCCAAATACACTGTAAAGCTCCTCTCCAGTGGCTGTCCTTTTGCTTGAGTACACGCAAAGTTCCTTTGTAAATACCACCCCCCTAAGGCCAATCTAGGGGAGGGCAATGTCGTGAATACTGCTATTCACCATGTTTTGATTTTGCCTTTGGTGGGCCATTTTGAGGACAAATCTCTTGCTTTTGCTTTTGCCTCTTGAAATGAGTTAATGACTGAATCAGGAAGTTCAATTGTTTGGTTTCTTGATCCTGCGCAACTCACTTGCCCCACTAATGCTGGTGGCAAGTGATCCTACTGTCCTGGTAGTGTTTTGTGGTATTCCTCACCACTATATATTCCATTTAACATTCAACAATAAAAATTAAGTTCATATTACATTTTTGTCTTTATGTCTTCTGTACTTCTGCGCCTCTCTCTAGCCATGACTAGTAGAGATGATTCTTCCAGGGCCGCAAGGTAAACACATTTGCCTTCCCTGTCATCTAACCAAGACTTAGTACAAATCCAATCCTAAGGTTAGGATTTCCTGTTTTGTGTCTGTGCCGCGCCTCAGAACATGACAAACATTAACAAGATTAAGCCCAAAAACACTAGCAATGCTTATAGATCAAACAGCCCCAACAGCAGAGATGATAATGGTAAAATGGGCCGTACTATTAACAACAGCAGCAACAATAAAAACCACCCCTGTCCCAATAAGAGTGCAGGGTGACAAATGGAATCCAGTGATCATCTAGCCACAAATGTGTCCAGTAAGACAGACCAGGTGATTCCCCAAACCATGAAGATGAAGACCTGCCCTATAATCCCCCAGCCTGAAGTGGCCTAGGAGTCCGGCAAACTTTTGAGGATGGTCAGTACTATAGCAGATGCAAGTACCAAAAATTGAAAAGCATCCAGTCCCAGTATCTTGTAAAAAGCTGGAAGAATATAGCCCCCATAGCAAACTTTTGACCCCTCAAAGTTTAAATGATTCAAAGGATGGAAGATGCTTGGTGGAAATTTACTGAATAGATGCAGTTCTTACTAAGTTCACTTTATTGAGCAGTTAGAAAGCCAAGGTAGTGTTTTAACTGTGCTGTTTTAGCAGAATTACAAGGAAAAATATTTGGAAACTAGATAATATTCTTTATTGGGAGATAATGAATTTATAGCTGGTGTGAATCATGGGTAACAGGAACATGATAGTGTTGATCACACAGTTGGATGGTGAAGGGGGTGGCTTGATCATGGTAATGAGTCAAGTGCCAAAACAAGGTATCCACTGTAGGGGATTAGCATTTGTTCATGTTGTTGGATTTGGCAATTTGAGTTGACTTCCTAGTCTGGCTTTGAGTGGCCAGGTAATTAAATTGCAGGTCACAAACCCGCTTGCTTGGAACCTTGCTGGCGGGTTGAGCCTGCTGTTTTGACACCCCCCTGGACTGAAGGTTTGCCTCCTCAGGGGGTAGGTTGTTGGGGAGGTTATCAGGAGCCCAGGCGCCATAATGGACTAGCTGTTGTTCTATGGCAGGCAGGGCAGTTTTGCGTTGTTTTTGTCTTGCTTTGCAGGGTCTCAGGCAATCATGGTGTAGGGTTTTGTCTTGTTTGCGCTTCCTGAGTCCTTTCACAAGGCAAGTGTTATTTTTTTACCTTTAGAAAGATTGCTGGGCCTACTTTCTTGGGATGTAATTTGCTTTTATCAACGTTCATGACCCAAAATTTGTCATCAATTTTGTGTTTATCTTGGATGGGGACAAATGTTTTTTGCAGACGTATGTTTTCCTTTTCTGTTTGATTACTGTTGGCCTCTATAACTTGAGGATCTGAGCAAGGGGGGACTTTGCTGGGAATTTCCAGCTTGGGACCTGTCAATTCTTGAATGATATTGGGCTGTGTGCCGTATACCAACTCAAAAGGGCTTTTTCCGGTGGATCTGTTCACCTTGGTTCAGCACACAAGCAGTGACTTCAATAGCTGCTTATACCAGTCTTCATGTCTCCTGGTAGTGAGCTTGACCAAGGCTTGCACAAGGCTGCCATTTAGCCGCTCTACACATTCATTGGCCTGCAGGTGGTATGGTGTTGTCACAGTATGTTTGACCCCATTTTTAGCAAGGTATATGTTGGTGTTTTCAGAGATCAATTCTTTCTCTCCATCAGTTATCAGGAGTTCTGGATTTCCAAACTTGCTGATTATTTCTCTTTCTATGAACCACCCCACGTCATTGCCAGTGTGCACCTTTACTGCTTGGGCTACTGACCATCATGTAGCAAAGTCTATGGCGGTGATGATATATTTCTTATCATTGGGTTTCCCTGGCATGGGGCCAACAACGTCGAGGGCCCACACCTTGAAGGGTAGTTGTGTGTGGATGGGTAGTACCAATTTTGGAGGGGCTTTGCTTTTAGCAAATTTTTTGCATACTTCACATTGATCTAGGACTTCTTGAACGTCACAATACAGGGTTGGCCACCAGGCCTTGTGTTTAAGGAACTTGTATAGGTTGCAGCTCTTGGTGTGTTCTAGGTCTCTATGATATTGTAGGATGGTGTCCACTTGCTGATGTATGGGGATGTAAGGGATGGTAGTCCTGTTGGACATTTTTCTGTGCAAGGTCCCATGCACATCAGCAAATAGGTGTTTTTTTGATGACTGTTTCCTTTGTTATTTCAGTTGTGCCAGGAGGGAAGCCATTGTCCTTTTTTTGTAGTACCAAGAGGGGTCAGTCTTGGTGAAGCCCATTTTCTCCTCTTGTGGCACGGACATACAGGCACAAGAGGGTGTCTGCCATGGTAAGTTCTGGACCAGGTTTGTACTGTATGAACATATTGAATCTCTCCAAGAGTTCCATCCAGCGGGCTTGACGGCAAGATAAATTTGCTTGAGTTTTGAAGTATATGAGCACCTTGTGGTCAGTCAATTCCGTGAATTCTTCCTGTTGTTCTAGATAACAACACCATTTGACTAGACAGTACACAATGGCCAGCATTTCCTTGTCATGGATAGGTTATTGATACTCACTATCTGTCAACTTTTGTGATTCATAGGCTACAGGCAGGAAGTCACCATCATTATTTCTGATTTGTAGTACTCCCCCAATGGATGCATCTGAGGCGTTGGTTTCCATTTGATATTCCCTGTCATGTTTGGGGTATTGCAGGATAGGAGCTGTTGTGAGCTTATCTTTAAGACGTCCAAAACAGAGGTCATATTGGGGGTCCACACAAACTTGGATTTGGCGCCAGTTATGGCGGATAAGGGGGTAGTCAAAACGCCACAGTCAGGTATGAAGTGGTGTAAATAGGCCACTATCCCCAGGAAGGTGCGGAGTTTTGACTTATCCTTGGGTGGTGGTATCTTTCAGATGTCCTGTATCTTTTGACTGTTGGGTTTGATGCCATCTTTTGAGACTATGTGTCCCAGGAAAGGCAATTGCTTGCGGAAGAACTGGTACTTGGAGGGCTTGGCCAGCAGTTTGTGTTATGCCAGGGTAGCAAAGACTGCCTCTAGGTCTTTGTGGTTCTGTTCCACCAAAGGGCTGTAGACAATGATGTTGTCTAGGTAGACTAAGGCATGCTTGCCTATGTGTGGGGCAAACACCTTGTTCATCAAGGTCACAAAGGTGGAGGGGGCATTTGTCTTGCCAAAATTGAGCACCACACATTTGTAGGAGCCATATTTAGTGCAGAATGCTGTTTTTAGAATGTATTCCTCCTTAATACAAATCTGGTTGTAGCCTGCAGTTAGATCAATCTTGGAGAAGACTGTGGCTCCACCCAAGGCGTCAAAGAGGCCGTCAATCAGTGGTAGTGGGTAACAATTCTTAATGGTAACTTTGTTTAGGGCTTGGTAGTCTGTGACTAGACGCAAGGTACCATCCTTCTTGGCCACAAAGAATACAGCAGCCCAAAGGGAGATTGTGAGGGGCAAATAAGTCCTTTCTCCAATGCTTCCTTAAGGTAGGCGCGTAGGGTGTTGTCTTTGTTTGGGGTCAGCCTGTAGATAGGATGTGCTTTGGGTACAGCTCCTTTGAGCTGGATGTAATATTGAATGTGTTTCTCTGGAGGCAACCCAGGTAGAGTTTCCTTGAAGATTTCTGGATGGTGGGCCACAATTTTGCAATCCTGAGGTGTGGAGGTATCCTGGTGATCTTTCAAGTGTATGATCTTGTACTGGCAGGAGTCCCAGTCAATTGCCTTCAGGTTTTCCTTTTTTCCAGGGTCTCTGTGATGCGCACAAAGATGTGGTTGTGTAGGATTCAATCCACTGAGTCAGGGTAGTTCTGGTGGTTGACACCTTCACACTTGATGGTAAATGCCGAGGTTGCCCAGTCTACATGATTACTGTTTTTTTGTAACCAATCCAACCCCAGTACAATGTCAAACTTTGGGAAGTCAATGATGGGACCTTGGATGGTGGAGTGTAGATTCTCAAGCATGAAAGAGAAGGGGGTGGTTTCCTTTGTCACAGCAATGTGATGTTCATTAGCTAAAACAAGGTTTTTAATCTGCAAAGGATTAGTGGCTAGCTTGAACTTGTCCACAAAGCTGCTGTTGACTAGGGTTCAATCCGCGCCTGAGTCCATGAGTGCTGAGCCTGTGTAGCTGCAAAAACAGAAAGGATAGGACATCAGTCTATTGGTATTTCTGGCAATGGTGTACAGCACCAGGTCTTATGAGGGTACTTGGATCCTTGGGCATTGGTCCAAATACTTGGGTTGGTACTCATTATTGGGCAAGTCAGGAATTATGTGGGGAGAGCTTGGCTTGCTTAATACTCTCCCCAGGCTTTTCCCTCATCTTGACTGCCTTGCATGGCAGTGATATGGAAATTAGTACAATTTGACTGGCCATTGTTCCCACTTCCATGTCCATTTGAACCTGTGGGTTTATGGTTGGTGTTGTTCCTGTTGTTTCCAGGGGGTGATTGAGTGAAACGCCCACCTGTGTGAGAATCATTGGGTCTTTCTTGTTTTCCAGTTTGCACCTTATGGAGGTCATTGGATGTTTGTTCCGCTTTCTCTGCCTTGCAATACAGACTCTGCAGGTTGGTCACCTGGTCCAGGTTTATGTGCCTCATTACATGAAATTTGAGGGCGTTATAGTACATGAGGTGTGTGGCTGGGGTGTCAAAGGCCATGTTAGAGGGTGCGCGTAGTTGGAGCTCCTTGTAGGTGTGGATGATTTCCTTCACAGTGCCTGTCTGGGTTAAGTTCTTTACTTGACGTATGATCATTAGCACAGTGTCCTTAAGCACAAACCTTGCCAAGAAGTCTTGGTTGAAGGTATCCCAGTTCTTCTTGGTGTGTTCCTTGTGCCACTTGTTGCATCAGGTGCCAGCATTGTGGGTCAGTCAGATGGAGATTTCTGCAATCCAAAATTGCTGTGGGAATTCCATCTGGGCCAGCTTGCTCTGAGCAGACTGGATCCATGTAGCAGCGTTGTTGTTGGCTCCAAAGAAAGATACCAAGGCAGCGCTTCATAGTCTTTGGACTACGTAGGCAGGCATGGTATGTTTTTTGGTTGGTTGCGGAATGGTGGCGGCTGTCTGGAAGAACCCTTGTGCAGACATGGCGTTGAAGGCGGGTAGTGGGATCACCTTATTCTGGTATAGGACAAAACCATCAGGTATCTTGGTACCAGGGGTGTATGGGGTCCAGTCCAGCAGGAGGCCAGACATGATTCTGTCAAGGATTTGTTGGCTGCGGCAAGTACGGGCAACAGGCAGAATTTTACAAGATGCAGTAGGATGGAGAACCTACCTGTGCTACCAATGTTGTAACTTTGCTGTTTTAGCAGAGTTACAAGGGGGGAAATATTTAGAAACTATATGATATTCTTTATTGGGAGATAATGATTATATAGCTGGTGTGAATCATGGGTAACAGGAACATGATAGCGTTGATCACACAGCTTGATGGTGAAGGGGGTGGCTTAATCCTGGTAATGAGTCAAGCGCCAAAACAAGGTATCTATCATAAGGGATCATCATTTGTTCATGTTGTTGGATTTGGTAATTTGAGTTGACTTCCTAGCCTGGCTTTGAATGTCTGGGTAATTGGATTGCGTGTCATAAACCTGCTTGCTTGGAACCTTGCTGGTGGGTCAAGCCTGCTGTTTCAACAGTAGCTCCATATAAGCTATCTTGAAAGGCATTACAGTGTGAGGAATCTGGGAAGTCTATAGTGAGTTTGAGGAGGACAAAACAGTGAGGGAATCAGTTAACCAATAGAGGTTTCTTGGAATCTAACTTTGTGGGTTGGATTTGCTATATGTGGTGCAGAGGGTAATTATTTAATACCACCATCTGCTACAAATTGGAATCCACCTTCTCTGAAACCAGAGGGCTTGAGGTAAAGGATCAGGGGAAAGTGGGAGGGGATAAACCTAAGTGCTCCAGTATACCCTCAACTTGCTAAGAAGCAAGCCTTCTCTGATACCTATGCTTCTTGTTGTGTTTGGATTCTGGGGAAGACATCCAAGAGGATACAGTGTATAATTCTTATTATGAAAGGTTTGGGGTTTGAAACTAGCCTAGTGTTAGCCTTCAGGGAGAAATTAAGGGATATAATTTATTTTCCTGGCACAAATAAAGAGATGTTTCCTTTTGAAAAAAGGAAAGGAATAGGCTTGAAGAATATGAAAGCCTACAAAAATGTAGATAAACTTGGTTTTATTTAGAGAAGAGATTCTAAATAAAATAGTATAATGAAAGCAGGGATTTTTTAATAGGTAGATAACAGGCTGACTGGGCTAAACTTGTACCAGGATCAGAATAACTCAGGTAGCCTAATCCAGAAGGTGTGAATCTTGATGTCAACCCATTTAAGGAAAGAGGTCAACTATTGAAATTGAAAGTAAACTAAACCAGATCATCATAAGTATCACAATTTGCAGGCTGTATCAAAATAGCATTGATAGTGCAATTCATGGCATCTCCCCCATAAGATTGGAGGCAGGGATTTGATACTTGCAGAGAAATTTAGCATAGACCCAAGAGAAAGGTCACCCAGAAGACAGCAGCTTGAAAATGTAATTGAAGCCCTTCTTAAATGTTAACTCACAGGGCACAACCCAGAAGAAGTCTATCTTGTGTTCACATCTACATTATAGTTCTGATAATATAGAACTAGATTACCTATCAGGAACCTGGGTATGAAGGCTCTGGAAGCATTGGAATGTGACAACTCCAGGTATTTGACCTTATAGGCAGAGGTGTAGGCAGAGGCTTGAATGACAATTATCCAATTAGTCAATTCCTTCACATGGGTCTCTGGGAAAATCTGCAGCATCAAACTCTACTATTGGGGGTCCCAAGATTGAGGTGATAGTAGCCTCACTGTAAGGTCTTTGAGTTTTTGTTTTACCCCCTGAAGGGAGTTATTGAGTATGTGTCAACTTGACAGGATGTATCCCAAGGACTTGCACCTTGACACACTCAATTGCTGCGTGAAGCGGTTTCTCACCCATGATTGAGATAGCTCACACTATCTCTAACTTGCATGTTCTTATCTGTTTGGAGTGCAAGTCTGCAAAGGCAGACAAGCCGGACTCGAAACATGCATATCTGTTTCCGCTGTGAAACAAGATACCAGACTGACCTGTGAGTTGACAGACTCAGCAGAAAGAGGATTGTCCTTGCTACCAACAGCTGCAAGCAGCAGTTGCTTCACAAAGTCTTGAGTTGGACGCGCTCTTTGACCGCAAGCTAAAAAGGTTCTCTTGTTTCTGGCAAGCCATAAACCAAAGAGGATTCACTCCACACCAATCTCCAATACCTTCTCACCTATCACATTAGCATAAAGCACCTGTGATGGGATTGCAGCCAAGAGTTTGGGCCACTGCCAAGTGACCCAAACTGCTTCCTTCTCAAGATGGTACCAATTGTACTAGTGGAACACACGTGACCATATTTTTCTCGCTTCCAAGCACTCTAGGAATATGTGTTTTGCCAATTCCACTTCCCCACAAACCTTGCAAGCAAATTTTTCAGGGTCCTCTTTGTTATGCCACTTTTGTAACACCTCTCCTGTGAGAAGGATCCCCCCTCTGAGTTGGTATAGAAAGTTTGAACCGCAATGGCCCATCCTGTTCCTATCTTCCCCTAAAGGTTGAATAGCCCTTGTTTCACCTCCTTTTCTGTCATTAGCTTCAGCATGTATCTCAGAGCCAGTCCCTTGGATTGGCTTTTCTAATAGTCACAAGTAGAGAATTCAGCCAAGAGAATCCTGTCATCTTTTCCTACCCTCAACATTCTTCTTAGCCTCACCAAACATTCAGACTGTGTTAACCTTGGTCCGTTGTTTTGGTACTGCCCTTGCACTGCTTCTGCTTCTTTCAAAATCCTATTTTGATCATCCCCATCTAAGTTCTCATATGGTTTACAGTATTGTCTCAATTTCTCTGGCCAGTGACTTTGATCCTCCACTATATCCCATCCCTTTTTAAAGTAAGCCTTGTCCAAGAGTTTAGAGTTCTTTGGTGGTTCCAATCTCCTTAGTAATCTGCCTTTGCCTGTAATGATATTGCCCCAGTGTATTGCCCCAGTGATCTTAAAAAAGGCCTTCTGGGTTTGAGCATCTATGTCCAATCCACAGATCCCACCCCATAAGGGAATAGTTCTTGTTTTTTGTAATGTCCACTTGTCCACCAAAATTCTACCATTGTTTTTTGTCCAAGCTCTAAAAATGTCCTTCCAGCAGCCTGGTAGGTATTTTGTTGCTACCTTAGTGTTCTGGGTAATCCCCCAGCTCAAACCTCAGTCATCCTTTGTTTTGGTCAGTTGTGCCTTGTTTAGATAATCTTCCAATATAGGTAACCACACCTTTGGCTTCTCATTGTCTTCAATGCGTGCTAACCACTGTAATTGAATTGCCTCCAGCATAGTCTCAAAGTTGATTAGTCTGATGCCCCCCTTTGTTGTCTCCTGGCATAGATCCTCTTATCTGATTTTTGCTGATTGGCCATTCTGTATGAAATTTTTTATTATCTCCTTTATTGTCCTAGTTGCTGATGGTGTTGGTGGAACCACCCTGGCCAAGTACCATAGTTTGGATAATACAAAAGTGTTGAGAACCAAGGCCCTGCTGCGGTAGGAAAGATTCAGAAACTTCCACTTTCCCACCTCTTTAGTTATCTTGGTTACCTGGGAGTTCCAGATTTTCTCTGGCAACATTCCTCCCTGGATGAGACGCCCCAAGTACATATACTCCTCCCTGTCTGCCAAACAAGGGATTTGCTGGCTTGAGTTGTTCATCCATGTTGCTGTCTTTCCAATAGTAATTGATTGGGATTTGGAAAGATTCACCTTTGCATTAATTGCCCTCTGGTACTTATCTAAGACACACATTACCCTTGCTTTGTCCTCCTTGTCTCTACAGAAAATTCACGTATTGTCTGCATACATTGAGTGAGAGTAACACTTTCCGTTGATTTTTAGCAATTTTCAATTGGCCTTTAGAAGGGCCGCTGACAGTGATTCTATTACAAGGACAAACAACAATGGAGAAAATGGATCTCCCTGACGTACACCTCTTTTAACCTCAAATGGCTGTGATAGATTCCCATTCACATTAATATTAGATTTTGTCACTCTGTATATTGCTTTTAACATGCTCACAACATTGTTTGGAAACCCAATATTAACACACACTTTCCACAAAAACTCATGACTCACCCTGTTTTAGGCCTTCTCCTGGTCTAAGAACATCATCCATCCAGGTTCCTGGATATCATTTTTCTTCATACATTCCTTGATTAAGAAGTACTGCATTAGGTTATCTGCTATTGATTGTCCAGGAATGAATCCTGTCTGTTCTTCACTGAAAATATCTTTCAGCTGGTGCTTCAAGCGCCTGGTCAGAACTCCCATGAGTATTTTGTAGTCTACATTCAAAAGAGTAAGGGGTATATAATTTTCAAGGTTGGTCATATCACCCTTCTTATACAGCATTGTAATAATACCCCTCGCCCATTCTTTGGTTGTTACACCTATGTCTGGGTCCAAGATCTTGTTGAAAACTTTGCATAATATTGATGATGTCTCTTCCCTGTAAAACTTGTAGAACTCCATTACAATTATGTCAATTCCAGGTGATTTTTCATTCTTAGAATTTTGAATCACATTTGCTACCTCCTGCCATCCAATGGGCAAACCCAAGGACTGCTTTCCTTCCACTGATAAAACCTGTAAACCTTTGACAAGCTCTTCAGATGCTGCCTTGTTGCTTTCTTCTTCACTATACAGATCTGCATAATACTCCTTGGCTGCCTCTGTCAAACATTTCCTTGTGTCTACTGTGGCTCCATGAAAAGATAATTCTACAATCCTAGCTGACATTCAGAATACTCCAATTGCGCTCTTCAGGAGTGCTAGGTCTGTGTTGGACTTCTCATTACATTTTGCCTTTGAAGTCTTTGATCTATCTGCTGTGAAATCTCCAATTGCTTTGGCATATTGAATTTCTTGTTCTGTGAAGACTGATGTCTTTGTTTCACTTGCTTTCCTACATACCTTGGCAAATTCAGACTCCCTAGCCTGATATCTTGTCATCTTTTAATTCATCAGTCTCCCAAAGCTCTCACAAGTCTGTTTGATTTCCTCCTTGGTCATCTTTCAGATATCATAAGCCCTTTCCTCCTTCATTTTGTATATGCAATGTAACCTGTTCCAGTAGTAATTAAGTTTTTTTGTAAGGAGATCTTGGAGTAGAGACCACTCCAAGAGTCTAGGGTTCATCCTCCAGATTCCTTTCTCTGATTGTTCCTCCCGCTTCTCCTTCACCAACAGTTCCAGCGGTCTGTGATCTGAATCTGTTGACACCAAATTTCTGACACTAATCTTACATCTTTGCAGCATTACTTCAGGGACCGTGATGATGTCAATTTGGGAGAAGCGTTTCTCTCTAAAGAAAGTCCATCCTTCAGCCTCCTCTAAACCTCCTCAATCACCCTTTCTCCACACATCTACTACCCCCATTGATGCCATTAACTG
Organism: Entomophthora muscae; assembly: GCA_014839935.2. NCBI lineage: Eukaryota > Fungi > Entomophthoromycota > Entomophthoromycetes > Entomophthorales > Entomophthoraceae > Entomophthora > Entomophthora muscae. The sequence continues at coordinate 385,112 of QTSX02001476.1, forward strand.
TGTTAACTCTGTTACTCCTCAATCTGCAGACTAATTGCTTGATGCGCTGATTCTGTCACATGCAGAGATCACACAGTTTACATCTCCCCCCCATTATCACATTTCTGCCTATACCTAACTCTCCCACTTTCCTTTGGACCTCCTGGAAGAAGGTCTTCCATTCTGTAGGATTGTTTGGTGCATATAGGCCCACTATTCATTGCCATCTTGACTTTACCTCAACCTGGATGGCTGAGGCTCTGCTGGGTACTATTTCCAATTTTTGTATTACTTTGACTTTCTTCTTCCACCAGATTATTACACCTCCCTTTGGTTTCATTGATCCCTTTGGTCTTGCCCTTTTGGATGTTTCCTCTGTTTCCTCCACTAAGTGAGAGTAAAATTATTGTGTCAGAGCAAGTTGATATCTCCACTCTTCCTCCACACCTGGTTTGGATTTGGTCTCCGTGAATACTCCTATATTGATGTCATGTTGTAATAATCTATATGTAAGCCTCTGTCTTTGTTTAAGTTCCCCCCAACCTTGGACATTGGCAAACTCTAGCTTCATACTCATTTAATCAATATTGTTTGCAGATGGAACTATCTGTATGGGTTTATCCACACTGACAATCACATTTCTGGGTACAGTATATTTCTCCTTTTGACAACCTTGTGATCTTGTTTGGCCTCTGGGCTTTCCTTGACCTAGGTTATCTTCCGTTTCCATCCTTTCCTCCTCTCTGATTTCCACTTTGACCGGGGTCTCTGCTTCTGTTAGAGCATTGGTTGTATCCTTTTCCTTCAGGTTTGTGTTGACAAAGGATATTTTGGCCGGAACCTCCACACCCTTTGGGAACTGCACCTTTAGGATTTCTGCATTAACTACAGTAGCTTGCTGCTTCCTTCCGCCATTCTCTGCTATCAGTGGTCCTAGCTGAGAATTGCTTTGGGTAGCATCTTTAGTGACTCCAAAACTGTCAATAGCCAAAGTTTTGGTCACCTTCAGCTTCTTTGCCAATTTCTTACTTTTTTGTTAGAGACAACTGGGTTTTTTCTTACAGGAACTAGGTTCTTTGCCTGTGTCTCTTTCTCACTCAACTCCTTCAACTTTGCCAACGCCATGGCTGATTGTACCCCCAACTTCTTTCCCTCCTCCACTCTCTTCCTTCTCTCCTCCTCAGCTGCCATATTTACCGGGCATTTTGCCCTGATGTGTCCCTTTAGTCTGCAGTGGAAGCACCTGTCCAAAGGGCAGAGTGGGAGTTTCCAACCACCTACACTCAATGAATGCGGCAGCTCATTCACTGCTTTCACCAGTTTCACCTTCAAGACATAATCCCAGGTTCCTGTGACAAACTTCTTTTGTGTTCCATCCAATTGCTTAATACTCAATGACTTTTGGTTCTCCATGCATCTGGTAACCCTGCCCAAGACTTTTGCCTTTTCTTTGATTTCCATTGCGCTTACTACCAGTGGTACATTTTGTATTAAGAATTTCCTGACCTCAGTTCCCACGTTGCAAACTGTGATTTCCTCTGTCTTTGTCCCAAATTCCGTCCTCATGGCTTGCTCCTTCTGTGCCTTTGTCTGGAATGTCATTAGTATTGTTCCCTTACCTAGTTCTGAAATATGTACAGGCGTGAACCCACACTTTTCCACCACTCTGCAAAAGAGCCTATTTCTATTCACCACCGTTATTACTTCTACAGCATGTAGCCTGCATAAACTTTCAATCACACTGGCCGGCAGGTTCCTGGAGGTTCCCACGTTTCCACACTCTATTTTTCCTTCCTTCAGTTTTGCTGCTGCCTTCTCTGCTCACAATGCAACCATTGTTTGAGAGAAAGATGTGGTTTTTTCCTTAGTCTGGGGTCTGTCTGTGTTGTCTGTTGTCCCTTGGGAGTGAGGAGCATGGCTCCCCTCTCTTGCTTGTCCAATTGTTTTTTCTGGTCTGTTAGAGGCGGTACCATTACCATTTGATATTGTATTTTTAGAAATCTATGGTTATTCTTCTTAGTGGCACACCCATATCAATCTAGAATATAGTAAATTTAAGGCCTGAACTTACCACTGCGTTGTTAATACGCCCGTCCTTTTGGAACAAGCAGAAGTGTCCCCTCCTTGTTGCTGGGCAGCCTACACACATCCTTACCAGGTCTAGTTACCAAAGTAACCGTACAACCCAGCCAGCCTCATAGAAGAGCAGTGTGACAGGAAATACGCCCAACTCTCACCCTCCACTTGACAAACTGTTACTCCTTCACCCATTGCTGAGATCCAGAGCTGCAACGCCCTTGAGTTGGTAGTTCATGACCATTTGTTGCAATGTTCCACCTTGATTTGACCATTACCAGATTGAATCATAGTATCACCCCTTGTTTCTGATTGTTTGCCAGGAATCACCCTGTTATCAACAGAGATCACGGGAAGATCATACAGATAAACCATCAACTCCGCCTCACTGTAAGGTCTTGCCCAATAAAGCGCAAGATTATAAACCAAGCCATGTAAGGCATTGGTGTTAAGATTTAGCAAGTAAAGGAATGCAGGGACTGGTTTTAAAAGCACCTTTAAAAGGCCTGCTAAACCTGTATAGTTGACACAAAAGGTGTCATCAAATTGACTTATTCTAAGCAAACTATATAGAATAATGTGTTAAACAAGGATTTATCTGTAACTAAAAGAATATTGATGTTGCAATATTCCCTGTTAGAATATTTTAACATGAAGGTGGAAAGGTTACCCCTCATGTAAAAAATGGTGCCAACAAGCCAATTGCTTGTAGTTGGGCTATCTCTAATCTAATAATCCTAGTTTACTAAAGACAACTAGCAAAAATAAAAATGGAAACCTAACAATAATGAATTCCTTTTTTGACTTTAAAAACCAAATTTAAACTCTATAACTAAAGTTATAAAATTCAAAGTTGAATTATTTAAAGATTGGAAATGAGAATTAAAAGATTGAAGAAAAAAACTGTAAGTGTGATTTGGGGAAAACCACTTAGAATTTCAGCTTAGAAGCGTACTATTCTAAGGCCTTTATTTATAGGCAACTGTGGTGAAGTTGAATCCCTGGTACTTGACACTTTATTGAGTACCAGGGAGTCAACTGCTGTATATTCAAATCTATTAGCATTTTTGGCTTAACCAATTTTAAGCTAATTTTTACTAGTAATTTAGGGGCTCAAAACTAAAATCTGAGATTAAAATCACTTGAATTTGACTCTGTTTAATAAATTGATTAGCTCAAAGACCAATTTAAGGGGCAATTTATAAGTAAATTAACTAATAAAAATGAAAATCACTTATGTTTGGCACTCTAAAAGAAAAAGTGGCCAGTTTGACACTTTTTAAGCCAAATCTTAATTTTATTAATAGAACACATATGCGCTTATATAAATTTTATTATTTACTATTATATTTTTATTAAAGTAGTTTTAAAAGCTATGGCAAGAAGCAAAAATACTTTGAATTTAAACAAAAATAACTCAGATGTAAACAAAATTAAAGATAAATAAATTGTAAATTAATATAAATTTATTAATTTTGTTGCAACATCTTCAATTACTCCCTCTCAGGGAATCAACACCCCAAGTGATACACCAAATGAGTCACCAAGTAATTCACTGATTAATCAGTAAGCCAGTGGCACTACTATCATTCAGTCATCTATGATGGGGATCTACCAATCCAGATCCTAAGCAGAAAACAACTTGGACAAGCCTTGTGACTCAAGAGGAACTTTACTCAGATAAGCCCCATGACCTCCCATGACATACATGGACAATATGTGGCTTCTCATGATATTATATATTACTCTATCTCTATATCAAATAAAGTATCCTTATCTTATTAAATTTCCCCTTTATCTTGTTTACTATACTTCCTAGAAGTATATACTTGACAGTGGTAGCACAGGTAGATTATCCACACCTACACAACTTTAAGTAAAAACTCCTCCTAAGAAAAAAATCCAACAAATGGCCCTCCCCGCAAGTTGGAGAGACTACAAAGAAGGACAGGACGTCCCTGCAGGATATTTCATCTACAACAACATCCTTGTCCCCACCAAACAATACAATCTTCTCAAAACCTGCAAAATCCTGAACTCACCTTCAAGCTTACAGACACCTGAAATACCCAACATCATATTTCAACACCTACGCTCAGCAGAAATTGGGACATTTGCAGGATTACGCCGGGAAATGCCAGTCTCTGGATTAATAGCACACAAAGCAAATTTACACAAGTAGGCTACCCCTGCAGACTCTGGGCCAGCAAAATTGCCCTTTGCGTCACAGGAACTGCCTCATGTTCTTTAAGCAAGTGGCTTGTACCGCATCCTAACCAAAGTGAAAACTGGGAAATGTTCAAAGCCACCTTCCTCAAAAAGTTTGCCATGAAGGACTCCAATGTGGTGATCATGAAAGAACTTTGAACCTTCAAAAGGACAGGAACAATTGAGGACTATATTACAGTGTATGAAGGCTTACACAACTGAGCTCCCAGTACCATCCACTTTGACAAGCCAGGACCTCAATTGGACTTCTACAACGGCCTCCTTACATATATCAGATGCCAGTTTGACATGAATTGCTGCAAGAACCTTGAAGATGTATTCTTGGAAGGAAAACACGCAGCTCAGAAATCTGACAATCTACACATAACAAACAAGCAAAAGGAGAGCCCCACAGCAAAGAAGGACCCTTGCCCTAATAAGCAAAATAACCAAAGCAGTAACCCCCATCCTTGAACTGGGAATCATACTGCACAAGCCAACCAGGCAAGCACCAAAGATACCAATGGGGAGGGAAAAGCTCAAGGGAGTGCTTAGGAAAGCTGCCCTCCCCCAGCCTACAAGACTCATACAGGGACCAGGACGTGGATTCAATCACCATGATCTAAGTACCCTCCAGCAACTCTCTACTGTTTGCTGCCCAAACTGGAAATAAACTCCTCACTTACCTTTTCTGTTTTTGCAGATATCAGGGCATCACACTATTTGACACTGGATCAGATCAATCTTTTGTCAACAAGAAATTTTCTGACCTCATGAAACTGCCTACCACCCAAATTAGTATCAAGAGAGTCATCATGGCAGATAACCAAAGCACACCAGTTACCCATGAGGCAAAACCTTTCTGTGCCCAAATTGGAGATGGAAAAACAACAATTAGCGGCCCTATCCTACCAATCCCATAAATATGATGTCATACTTGGCCTAGACTGGATGAGAAAGACAAAACCTCATATCAACTGGGACAGCGCCACCCTCACCATACAGCAAGGAGAGGTCCACCATCATGTATACCCAACACATCTCAACACTCTCATGAGGGACCACATATTTGTAAAAATTATGAAAACAGGAGAAGAAACTGACTCCAGCAAAATCAATTGGAGCACCTGTATGTATGAGGTTATCCACTTCAAAAACACAGAAGCTTGACACAAACAGATCCCCATTAGAGACCAGCTAGTCAGTGAATTCCCCTCTATATTCCAAGAGACACTACCCTGGTTACCCCCTGATTGGGATATACAACACAAAACTGATCTCAAAGAAAGTGTCCCCAAAGCACGCCCCATTTACTATCTCACACCTCAGGAAGACATCACTTTAAAAGCCTACCTTGACAAAGCCCTTGAAAAAGGCCTCATTCAACTGTCAAAATTACCTTTTGGCATGCCTGTCTTCTTCATAGCAAAAAAAGATGAAGGACTCTGCCTAGTCACAGACTACAGGACACTCAACAAGGTCACAATTAAGAACAGGTATCTCCTGCCCCTGATCAATGATCTTTTTGACACCCTGGGGGTCCCAAGTCTTCACAAAAATTTACTTGAAAGCAGGCCATCACCAAATTTGTGTGAAACCTAAAGATATCCCAGAGACTGCATCTAGAACCAAATACAGGTCCTTTGGATGTGTTGTTCTTAATTTTGATATGAAAAACACCCTAGCACCTTTGTGACTTTCATGAACAAGGTTTTCAAAGAACACATTGGAAAACAAGCAATCATCTACCTGGACAACATAATCATCTACAGTCAAACCTTAAAGCAGCATTGGTAAGACGTCTGCCTGGTCCTCTGCACTCTCAAAGAAAACCAACTTTTTTCCAAACCATCAAAGTGTGACTTCTTCTTGTCTGAACTCCAATTCCTTGGTCACATTATCAGCAAGGACGGAATCAAACCAGACCCAGAGAAGATATGTGCCACAACCAAAATGCCAGCCCCCAGAAACAAAAGGAAACTCTGTACCTTACTAGGCATGGTAGCCTACGTAAGAAGGTTCATCCCTGATTGGGGTGCCCTGACAGCCCCTCTATCAGCCATTACAGGTAAAAAAACCAAATTTGTATGGACACCTCTATAAGACCAACATTTCTGCCAGTTAAAAGAACAAATGATTACTGCCCTTATCCTTCAATACCTGAGCTGTGAAAGAGTATATGGGTCATTATTTTAGGGATTAGGCCATTTTCTAATACACATGCTGCCCAAGTCGCAGCATAACACAGTTCAATTTTGAAAAAATCAAATTACAAATGTTTATATTTAAAACGGTAATAACTCAACAAAAAGTTAATATTTTTTCACACTGTAAACTATCAAAATGAAGCTAAGAATCTTATCTTTCCATTGGTGTTAAAACATTAATATATATAATATTAAATATTAAAGCGAATTCAATTTAAAAGAGCATATGTCAGATTTTATTATATTATTTTGATAATGAAATAAAATAGATTGCTTAAAGCTTAAAAAAGTTAACTTTTCATTAATTTATTTACTTTTTATTTAATGAAATTAAAGATAAGATCAAGAGCATTATTTCTGCATTTTATTTTATTTAAAAAGCTTAATTATTTAGGATTTTATGGTAGTTTAAAGTTAGGACGTTAATTTATTTGCTGTTTAGATGAATTTTGAGGTTCAAGTGAACTGCAAACCTCAAATTAAGCATTTTTTAAATACAATTCTTTAATATTTTATCATTTTAAAATATGCAGAACAGTTGTAATTAAGTTAATACATCATTTTAATTTATTTGCATAGATTACAAAGAGGATATGATGTAATTTGATGCTTAGCTGATACACATATATCACTTGTGCATGAAAACTGGGGATTACATTTATTCTAAAAATATAAATTCAAGTTGAAATTGTAAATAAAGCTGTCACATCATTTCTTTTAGAATGGTGTCATAAGGCTTGGTATATAAGAGCTAAAGCACCACCTAAGGTTTACTTCAAACCATCTTCACAAAAAGATATAATTCCTGCAACCAGCACTCTTTTGCAAGGCATCTCTACAAAGCATCTCTTTATCAGCAATCACAAATCCAATATTATGGAATCTGTTAACTTTACTTCTGCCATGAAGCCATTTTCCTTGCTGGGAGCATCAACAAAACGAGAAAGAATTGCTATGCTAAAGAAAGCATTCCTCTTTGTTTCTGGAGGCAATCTTAATTCCTTCATCAATCACTTCCTCACTCAAACTGAGTTTGGAAAAACAGAGTTCATTCCTTTAATTCAAAATCAAAAACTAAATGGGATAATTGACAACTTAAAGTATCTTCTGAAATCTGCTCCTCAAAAGCATCTCTCAGCCTTGAGATCTCTGGTTACTTCCAGTTACTCTTTAAAAGAGCTTACTGATATGGGATTTAATATAACCAAAAGTGAGTTTGAATACTCAAGAAAAATAAATAAAAAATGTAAGCTTAAACAAAAAAAGCCAAAAAGATGATAACTATTCATTAAAAAAAGAAATAATCAAAAAATAATTAAAAAACTACTGGAAAATTCTTTTGAAACAAGCCAGTTTACAAAAAAACACCAGAAAAAATTTATAAAGACATTGAAAAAGAAATGAATGAATATTCAACTGAAATAAAATATTCTCTATTAAAAACAAAAAAAGAAATATATGAAAATATGAAAATAAAAAATGAAATTTCAATATCACTTTCAACTTATTATAAATTAATACCAAAAAATATAATAAAGAGTAAAAAACAAACTGACATGTGTAATATTTGTAACTTAAAATCATCCTTAGAAAAAAGAAAAGAAGAATGTGAAAGTAAAAACTTATTATTGCCAGAATCTATAAACAGTGACTTAAAAGCTATTAATCAGCACCAAGACTTTTATGCTCATCAAAATAGGGAATATAAGAAAGGTATCAATGAATTAGATAAAGAATCATGTACTATAGTCATAGATTTTAAGGAGAATTTAAAAGTTGGTGGTGATCCAATTGAAACCAATAACTGTTTTTATTCCAAAAGACCTATTTCTTTATTGGGGTTTGCATTGGTATTTAAAGAAAACAATAAAGTTAAATATGAATACCATGATTTTTTATCTCAAATATTGTCTCATGATTCTTTGTTTTCAGGTGAATGTCTAATAAGTCTTCTTAAACCAGATAAGTTTTAAAAAAAATATCAAAGTATAGACTGATAATGGAAACCATTTTAGATCCTATGAATTCTTATATTATCTATTTAAAGAGGCACCGTAATACATTAAAGGATCTATTAAATACAATAGATTTGTAGAATGTCATGGGAAAAGTATTGTTGATGGTCACTTTGGTGTAATATCAAAAACATTAAAAGAGAAAGAAAATCAGCTTTATATTAAGAATATAAATGATATTAAAAATATTTTTGGGCAAGAAGAAAAAAGAAAAGAATTACATAAATCAGTGCTATCAGGCTCAAATATTTCTCAAAAGTCATTCTTTTATATTTATGAGAGAAAATTTAGGCCTATGAGGAGAGAGCTCAAAGTTAAAAATCTGTGCATTAATCTTTCATATTTGATGAAAGATGGGAAGTTGTATACTTCACCTTTAACATTTGAAAGTTTCTCAGAATATTCTGATATAACTTATCATTTAAAATAACGTGATGATACCAGAGAAACAAAAATATCAGAAGATGCTAGTGGTGCATTAGGGCAAGTTTATGAAGTAGGGCAGCTTACTAGAGGGTGTATTTTAAATAGAGTTATCAGTCTTTCAAAAACAACAACCTTTTTTGAAACAAACTAAGAATATTTATGATGAGCCAAAGATAGGGTAATAGCATTTATAGCTTTGGGGCTGCTATTACTCTCCCATGCAACTCATCATAAATATTTTTAGCTTGTAGTATGTAGTAGCACTTAAGATATTTCCAGCAACATTATAAGGTGCAATTTTCAATTCTAAAATTGATAAATTATTTTTTTAAAAAAATATCTAAGCCCAAGATCAATTAAAGATTTGACATAGATTGTATTTTAATCTTTCTGAATAGTTTGAATATGAATAATGTAATTAAGTTATAAAATAATCAGTCCAGCGCTTAGGCATAACAAGAAAAATAATGACCCATATGAGCTAGAAACAGATGCATCTGATTATGCCATTGGAGGTGTACTCTGAATCCAAACTGCAGAAAAGGACTTCCCTCCTGTAGAATACAAATCAAGAAAAATGTCTGATGGTGAACAAAGATATCCAATACATGACAAGGAACTGATAGCTATTGTCCACTGTCTCCTAAAGTGGTAATGCTATCTGGAAGGCGCACAAATATTCAAAGTGCTAACTTACCACAAGTCATTTATATTCTTTAAAACACAAAAAAACCTATCAAGAAGACAAGAATAATGGATGAGCCTCATAAAAGGGTACTCCATGCAAATCAAATACAAACCAGGCAAGGAAATGCTTACTGCAGATGCCCTATCAAGGCTATACAATAAACACATACTCTGCACTGATGGTGACCCCAACTGGCCCATGCTAATCATGGGGAATCTCCAAGAAGATTTCCCACCTGGCACACCAATGGACATCCAAGAAAATTCCTCAAGAACAAACACCTGCTCAAAAATTTATATGACACTCTACACCACATACTACCAAGTGGCAACACTGTACCCTACGTTCTGTCAACCCAAAATATTGACACAATCCTCCAATATCACAGAGACCTAGGTCACAACTTTAGCAGAAACTTGCACAAATACTTCAAGCCATGCTACTGGTGGATCAATATGTTAGATGATATCAAGGAAGTACTAGAGCAATGTGAAGTCTGTGAGAAGTACGCCCAAACCAAGGCATCACCCAAGTCAGTATTATCAGTATCAATAACATAACCCTTTAAAGTGTGGTCACTGGATATTGTGGGACCAATTCCTGGCAAAAACAAAGTCAAAAAATACATCATAATAGCTATTAACTATACAACTAGATGGCCTGTAGCGCAAGCTACAAAAGAACATAAAGGAAACAATTTAAGACAACTTATTGGCAAGAAGATCATAGCTAAGTTCAAGAAACCTGAAATTCTAATTACAGACTGAAGAAACACACTTAAAGCCATTGATACCAACATCTACCTTGCCAAAAATGGAATAAGACACATCATAGCCGGCCCCTATCACCCACAGGCAAATGAAAGAGTTGAAAGACCAAATAGGTCTCTCATAGAGGCCTTTAGCAAGTTATCTGCCAACAATCTGAAAGCCTGGGTTGACATATTGCCAACTGCACTTATGGTGTGCAAAACTTGATTCAATTGCAATACAGGAAAGAGCCCATATGAACTTATATATGAATAAATCTTCAAGCATTATTACTACACTAAGACCATGGTTACCTCTATCCAAGAAGGTGCCCACTAACAATGACCCTGACGTCCAAGATAACAAAAAAGACCTAGAAGTCAAAGAAAAGAAAAGAGTGGAAAGAGAGGTAATCCCCCTCCATCAAGAGATATTCCAAGTTAGAGAAAAGATTTGGGTTGTCAACCATGATCAGCATAAACTAGACCCAGGCTTAAGAGGACCAGGAATTGTCATGGCAGTTAAGACCAACAACACTCACCTTATCAAGGGAATTTACATACACACTGAACTCAAACACATGCACCATGACTGACTATTTCTATACAAAGAAAGGAGAGCACAGAAAAATTTATTATTACCTGTTCCCAACGCCAAACTGGATCAGTACCAAGCTCAAATCATCAACTCTCTCAAGAAAATTCCCAAGTTTCCACTTTCCAGCGCCCCAGGGGGAGACGTTGCAACATCTTTGATTACTCTCTCTTGGGAAAGTAATTCCCTGAGTGATTCCTGACTAATCATTAAGTCAGTGGCACTCCTATCAATCACCCATCTATTACAGGGATCAAACTTTTCAATTCCTAAGAAGAACACTACTTGGACAGGCCTCATGACTTAAGAGGAACAATTACTTGGTTAAGCCCCATGATTACCATGATGTCCCAGTAAGATCCATAATGCCGGGGATTATTTGTCCAAGTAGGAAAGCTCAAAAAGCTGGCAAACCTTTAAAAAAGCTGACTGATTTAACAGACTTGAATCAAACAGTTGATTATAAATGGGTTACGGCTGCTCCAGTTTGTTGGTCAAATCTAATTCCCCCCTGTAAGCTGACGTTGATAAATTGACATAACTTAAGGGTCACCAGATATGAACTTATTAATCAGCATGGTCATCAGAAATTAGTCACCCAAGGGTTCTTTGCAACCTGGACCAGATACTCACTTGACAATGTGGAAAAAATAGAAGCCCAGGATCCAGGTGATATTGCTTAGTCAATTTTGATATATATTGAATAATTTTCACTGTTTCAACTCTAAGAGTTGAGTCCTCCCAAAAATTTACTCAATAAAAATCAAATATCCCTTGGTCTAATTTACATTTTGAAATGCATCCTGTAGTTGTATTGTTGCGCTACATTCCCTACAATCTGATTCTAAGCCAGATCATATCTGGAAGATGGGGCCCTGCAGCTGGAACTTTGTTGTTGGCACCTCCCCATGTTAATCTAATACCTGCCAATCTTGGAGTGATCCCCCTGTCTTTGAAAATGAAAATTGAGTTGCATCTCAATGTCCTGAATTTTATTCTGAAGATTCTCTGATGCTTTCACAGGCTATTTATCTTGGGCTACTTTGGTTAGGATTAATTATTTTACTTAATCCTAGTATCTCAATTGAAAATCTCACAAAACATTATCTGAAGCTGAGCTGGTGGTTAATCATTAATTCTATGTTATTAGGTAGTAATTCCCCATCATTTAGAAACGTCTTCATACTATCCCACAATTTCTGTCACATTACTCAACTCTTCTACGTCTGAGTTTTTAGAAGCAGTTTGTCATGAATTTGTGTTTCTTTTCTCCTGTTCCATTGAGATATCTGAGTTTACCATGTTTATTTGTATCAGTTCTTTTCTGATTTTCAGTTTGGACTTTTCTTTAATTTTTGGTTTCCATCTCCAGTTGCAGTTGTTGAGACTAACTCTTCTGTTTTCTATTTCTGCTGTGTCATGTCATTTTGGCGTCCAGATTATTTTCCTGCATTACCTACTGATGAAATTTTGTGTGAAGTTTTGTCAGCTTTATCATTTTATTCTGGTTCAAGCCTTAGTCACAAATCCCAAGTTTATCATGTGATGATGAAGGTTTCTGAGGATGCTTGTGAATAGTTGTTGTCCGCAAGGGTGCAATCCACGTGTTTTGACAGAAAGTGCATCTTTGTACCCTTTGTTAAAAAATTTGTGTGTATCTATTAAGAAGCTCAAAGTATATTGTAAGTTGTACACCTTCCAACAGAGTACTACTCCACTTTTGATATTCCTTCCTCAGTTTCTTGCCTACTGCTGTACAATCAATGTTCCTGAGGTGAATAAACTCTCAGCGTTGTGGTTAGTAGTTGACCAGACTGCCCAAGATTTGGCGGTTTGGAATTCCACGTTAACCACAACTGAGGTCCTGGTAAGCCAAATTCTTTATTTGGTCTCAAATCTGTTGAATTCCAAGCAAGGTTCAATGGAGATTGAAGCCACACCTGCTGTGTGCTCCTGGTTTTCTGGGATTTGTTCCGCAGTGGCGTCCTCCAGCCAGAGTCAGGGTTGTTCTCTCCCTAGCTCTTCTCAGTTGCAATTGGCAGTGGTGAACAAACCCACTGAGGTGAATGAAGCGCCAGTAGTAGCTGTTCCTGAAATTTCATTAGCTATTCTTCAGCATGTTGTACCAGCGAAGTCTTTAAAAGTTGAGTCCAAAGAGTTTCCCCTTGTTCCCATTGATTGTGATCATCCCGTCCTTCCTGTTGCTGTACAAGAAATGATCAAGCAATATTTTCAGGGGCACCCTGTCTCCTGAGCCGCTGTCTGCACCACTAAAGAGAAGCAGACTCCTGCTGAGATTGCAACATTTGCTGCAAATAAATCTACTTCTGGTTACTTCCTGTTTTATGGTAGCATCAACATCAGTCAAACCATCTAATGGCCAGCAATTCTGTTAGATACAGGTTCTTCCAAGAACTTTATGAGTGTTGAGACCACAGACTTGCTACAACTCAAGTATCACCCTGAAATTCTTGTTAGGGGTGGAAACTGCCAAACGTTTCCCTCTTTCCAGATTAAGAAGCCGGTGAAATTTGTGGCTGCCAGTCAGTATTTTACTGCAAGGTTCTCTATTTGAACTACCCTTATTTATCCTATCATCTTGGGGGTGGGTTGATGGCGCAATCATAATGTATCAACCCTGCTAAAAGAAAATGAGTTGCAAGTGGACCACTCTTCAGGCATATCCATTTGTATTCTGTTGTTAGATATGTCAGAATTAGAGCATTCTTCTCAAACAATCCTGTCTTTCCCTGTCCCTGCCCCTGCTAGTTTGGATTTACCCACATGCCTTCAACCCTGGTCCACAGCATTTGACGCCACTAGGAGCAAGGTCCTTCCTCAGCATACTCAGTTCAACTTTGACTGTAAAGTTACTGTTGATCTTATTTGTATTGTGTCTCCTATTTATCCTTTGACCTTGAAGGAAGACACATGTTTAGAGGAGTGGACCCAAGACATGTTGGCAAAAGGTTATATCTTTAAAAAGGCTTTGCATATTTGCTCTCCACTGCTGTTTGTACAAAAATCCAATGGTTCTCTTTGACCTTGTGTTAATTACGGGAACTTGAATAACATTACTATTCCTGATCCTTACCTTTTACCCCTTGAGGCACAAATTTCTTGGTGCGTTGAGAAGTCAAAGGTATTCTCAAATCTTGATCTGTTGAATGTGTTCAACCAGATTATGATTGCAGAAGGAATGGAATGGTTGACGGCATTCAAGACTAAAAAGATATCTTCCAGTTCCGCATCATGCCTTTTGGATTGAAGAATGCTCCGGCTTGCTTTCAGCAGTTAATTGATTCAGTCTTGGGGGATCTCCTGGGTGTATGTGCCATTGTATATATGGACAACATTTTGAATTTCTCTCCAGATGAGGAGTCACATAAGGCCCACCTGTCAGCAGTTGTAGAGCGCATTATCTAGGCTAGTTTGATCATCAAACAGAGTAAGTGTGAATTCTTTAAACATAAGGTTAACTTCTTGAATAATATTATATTTGAGATGGTCACACTATTGCTCCTGACAAGGAAGCAGCGGTTTGAGAATATGCTACTCCTGTAATGGTATCCCAACTTTGAAGTCTCTTGGGAACTTGTACGTTTTTAAAGAAATTTACACCACACTTGTCTGAAGTGACTGCCCCCTTATATTCAGCTAGCAGAAAGACAACTTTGGTCTGGACACCTGAGTGCACAAACGCGTTCACAGCAGTCAAGGCTCTTTTGTTGTCTTCACCTGTGTTGAGACATGTAGATACTGAGCTCCCTTTTGTGGTTTCCATGGGTGCCTCTAAATATTCTGTGGCTGGTGTGTTATTACAAAATGCTAGTGATGGGATTAAGAGACCTGTAGGGTATTTCTCCCAAAAGATGGAAGCTTGGGAACACAACTACATGATTTACAATAAGGAATTGTTGGCAGTTGTGGAATCCTTTAAACATTGGCACCACTATCTCATTTTAGCTTGTCATCTGTTTGTTGTAAGGACTGACCATAAAGCTCTTCTGTATTATTGTCAACCCATGGTTTTTTTGGGTCATCAATTCAGATGGCATGGTGATCTGACCAGATACAAGTTTTGCTAAGAGTTCATTAAGGGTGCTGATAATCACTTGGAAGATGCGCTGAGCAGAAACCCTTCCCATCTCCCAGATGTTAATATTGACGCTGAGCTTAACATGCACACTATTATTCCAGATGAGGCTGTAATTTCTTTTGTAGTACCACCACCTGCTTTGATGGCCACCATGTCCTTAACCGAGGGTGCAGACCTAGACTTATATTCCAAAGTTAATTTTCTGCAGCCTCTGTCCAAAGGTTATGATAGGTTATTGGAATTAGCATGTGCAAGCCCAGTTGGCCAGCCACATGGCTATCACAAGATAGTTCCAGTTTTATATCATCAAGGTTGCTTATGGGTTCCAGGAGGAACCATTTGGGACAAAATCATGGAGGCCCATCATACCTGTCCAATGGCAGGCCACCCAGGGAAAAACAAAACAGTGGAACTAATCCGCTGCCAGTTTTCCTAGAAAGGTTTGACAGTGCAGGTATCAGCTTTTGTTTGAGACTGCCTGTTATGTGTTTGGTCCAAGGCAAGCTGGAACAAGACTACTGGCTTACTGGTTCTACTGCAGCCTGCTGCAGGACCCTGGATGTCTGTGTCAGTAGATTTCATTGGTGAACTTCCCAACTTCAATGGGTTTAATGCAATCATGGTGGTGGTAGATTGTTTTACAAAAATGGCACACTTTGTACCTTGCTCAACCACAATTACTTTGGTGAAAATAGCTAGGCTGTTTGTGAATAGGATCTTCTCCCTACATGGCATCCTGATGGAGATTGTGAGTGAGCGCAGACCCCAATTTATTGCTCAGTTCTGGGAAGCCTTTACTGGAATTCTTGGTATCAAATTTTGCCATTCCACAGCTTTCCACCCCCAATCCAATGGAAAAACAGAGAGGGTAAACCAAAGTTTTGAGGTCTACCTGTTTTGCTTTACTAATGAGCGGCAAGATGACTGGTGTGTGAACTTACCCATGGCAGAGTTCACATATAATAATGCCCTGCACATGTCAACTCAAGTCTTGCCATTCTATACCAATGTGGGCTACAATCCTTTGTTCAACATGGGTCCTTGTTTGATTGTAACGTGGAAGCTTCAACTGATCAGGCTGCTGCATTGAAGCAAGTTCATCAGGAGCTCCAGGTTACTCTCGCTGCTGCCGTGACAACTTACAAGGAATATGCAGATTGCAAGCGCCAGGAAGGTCCAACCTACCAACCAGGGGATCTGGTCATGGTGGATGCTCACAATATGAAACTGAAGGCTCCTTGCTGCAAATTAGGTCCTAAGCAAGTTGGCCCCTTCAAAGTTGAGTGTCAAATCAGTCCCTCTGCATATTGACTAGATTTACCCCCGGCTTTTAAGATTTTCCACACCTTCCACAAATGCTTACTTACTCCTTTTAATGGTACTGAGATTCCTTCTTCCCAACCCATTCTGGTGGAAGGAGAACCTGAGTATGAGTTGAATTGCATTTTGGTTTCTTGCAAGAATCAACGTTGTCTAGAGTATTTGGTGTCATGGAAGGGTTACCCCAACTCTGAAAACTCATGGGTTCCCCACTACAATTGCTACAATTCTCCAGTTCTTATCCAAGAGTTCTACAATTGCCACCCAACCGCCATTGGTCGCCCTGAGCTTACCTTGGCCGCAATGAAACTTCCCCCTGCCCATAAAAACTTTTATTTATCCCATCTTCTGGATGGTGGTATTGTACCCCAGGCTAAAGTGGAGGGTAATGTCACGGTAAGTTCCATAATGCCAGGGATTATTTGGCCAAGTAGGAAAGCTCGGAAAGCTGGGAAACCTTTAATAAAGCTGACTGGTTTAACCAACTTGAATCAAACAGTTGATTGTAAATGGGTTACGGCTGCTCCAGTTTGTTGGTCAAATCCAATTCCCCCCTGTAAGCTGATGTTGATAAATTGATATAACTCAAGGGTCACCAGATATGAACTTATTAATCAGCATGGTTATCAGAAATTGGTCACCCAAGGGTTCTTTGCAACCTGGACCAGATACTCACTTGACAATGTAGAAAAAATAGAAGCCCAGGATCCAGGTGGTATTGCTTAGTCAATTTTGATATATATTGAATAATTTTCACTGTTTCAACTCTAAGAGTTGAGTCCTCCCAAAAATTTACTCAATAAAAATCAAATATCCCTTGGTCTAATTTACATTTTGAAATGCATCCTGTAGTTGTATTGTTGCGCTACATTCCCTACAATCTGATTCTAAGCCGGATAATTACTGAAAGATGGGGCCCTGCAGTTGGAACTTTATTGTTGGCACCTCCCCATGTTAATCCAATGCCTGCCAATCTTGTAGTGGTCCCCCTGTCTTTGAAAATGAAAATTGAGTTGCATCTCAATGTCCTGAATTTTATTCTGAAGATTCTCTGATGCTTTCACAGGCTATTTATCTTGGGCTACTTTGGTTAGAATTAATTATTTTACTTAATCCTAGTATCTCAATTGGAAATCTCACAAAACAATATCTGAAGCCAAGCTGGTGGTTAATCATTAATTCTATGTGATTAGGTGATAATTCCTCATCATTTAGAGATGGCTTCATACTATCCTGCAATTTCTGTCACACATGATGTACATAGACAACATGGGGCTTCTCATGATACTATATAATATTCTAAATCCATAACAATAAAGTATCATTCTCTTCTTAATTTTCTCTTTACTTGTTTATTATGCTTCCCAGAAGTATATACTTTACACTACTGTATTTTTGGAAGTACTGAAGATTAGCTCAAAGTAGAATAAGTCTTTATAAAGTAGTTTTGCATTAATAAACAAATAAGAAATAATATTAGTGTTCTAATTTTTTATTTATCTTGTATCAAGAGCATTAATGGTATTGTATATGTAGATTAGTTTAGTATTAAGCATATCTGTCATAACAAACATCTCTGATGCTTTTAACACTCATTGAAACCATACAGGTCTTCAACAGCCAGATATTTATATTGCAATGAATGGTTAAGTTGATAATAATATCAAATACATGTTTAATGGGAAAGGTTTGAAAGGAATTTTTTATTGATAGATCAGTTCATGGAATGGTTGACCCAAGCAGTAACAAGGAATTCAAACTTGGGAATTCTTTAAAACAGCTTCCACATTCAAGTTTTAGTTTGAAAATCTACTCAAACAACATTATTAAGTGTATAGATAATAAATTACCTAAAACTAGCCAATTAGATGTTACACTTTTGGCCAGCAACGCAATGGATCTTTGAGACATATCAACAGGCTCTGAAGCTGAAGATAATCTTCATAGTGAATTTTTCCTTTATTGTTTACCTTAAATGTTTTAAAACAGTTGGTTTCTAAGTTTTAACTCTATAAAGAAATTCTAGGAGTTCATTGAGAAGATTAACAGTTAGATAACTTAAGAGAATTGTTTCAGAATCAGCATGATTACATTACTTGAATCTCTTATAATTATCTTGAATCAATTCCAACTTGCCAGTTTCCCTCCATCACCACTATATATTCTAACTACACTTGATATTTCTAATTGCTAAATTAATAAAGACTTCAAAGTTCTAAAGATTTGTTTTGCTATTTGTAAGATACAGATACAGAAAACCATGAAACCACCTAATCCTCTTAGTTTGGAGGGAATAGGGCTTAAATGGTTACTGCTCCTAATGTTAATGCACCTGTTGCATTCCTCTGTCAACTTCAATGACAGAACATGATCTGGTACTACTACCAAGCAATTCTAAGATAAAAAATGGGCTCATGTGATCCCTGGTAAATGGTACATGGTTTTTTCCTTCTCCAAGTCACCACCTGTTAAGAAGAAGACTCAGTAGGCCTCACCTAAACCTTCTAATATGAATGTCTTCCATCCCTTGACTACTATGATTGTACGACAGTCACTATTGAGTATTTAGCCAAATAAATGCTTTGAAATATAAAGTTACTCCGTTTTTCTGATTACTGCATGTAGATAGGTTGGATTGGAAGTCTTAAGGTCAAGATTCCTGAAAACTGGATATCTAGGTTCAATAAAAGAAAAGAAGGCAAGATTGGCCGGGTCAATCTGGGAGACAGGATGTCTCAAAAACAGTTTAATTAATTGGGAAGATTAATTAATAAATACACGGGAATATAATTAATGAGGATTTAATTATATTGGTTAAATTGCCTTGACTGTGTCAAGAAGTTTGATTAAGGTCAACCATAAGTAAACCCCTGAATTTTGGGCTAAAAGCGCTGCCTAATTGATTTGAGAAGCGCCAAGGCGCCGCCTGGGGAAATTGCTGGGCGCCGCAGTGGCGCCTGGTTCAAGTTTCAAATTCATTTTAATGGGTTTTAAGGAAAACCCCTTAAATGCAAAGATAACTAAATAAAGGCAAGGACGCCTAGGAATTCAGGGTTGATCAGCTGGTTCCCAGTTGGAACATCAATAGCTGAGTTTTGGGGTGTTTAATCCACAGGATTTTGGCGCCAGGAGCTGAGGAAGCTCCATGCTGAATTGGTACATTGGGATGAATGGAGTTAAGTGACTTCTTCCCATTGTAGGTTGATTCTCATAGGTTGAGAAATATTGGTGATCTTTTAGGTAAAAATCTAGGTTTGGATGACTTGAATGACATAGACCACATGAGATGAATTATAGGTTGATTCAGGAACCGGAGGGGTTTTCAGCCAGATATGTCCAAAATGGTATATAAGTGAAAACAGCTAAACTTTAATAAATATATATATTGTCAATTTTGATGCTTTCCCCTCAACTACCTTTTCAATTATTATGTCTTCTTTTTTAAATTTTGAAAGGGCCAAATTTGGAGTACTTCATGTGGAAACTGCTGCTGTCAGGAAAGATGTTCCTACAAGTTTGTTGGAGGAAGCTCAGGCAAGCTTGGAGGTCATCAAGACTGTGCCTGGGGAATCCTTGGTGGAAGTAAAGGCTGCGTTCAAAGAGTTATACTCCAATTACTTTGCAAAAGAAGGTACTCCTGCCCAAGGAAACCAAATCTATGAGTGAGATTCCTGGAACCTGTTATTAGGATGGGACAAAATCTTACAGCAAGTGAAAGCAAAGGCAAATTGTGAAATTGAGGCTTTAAGGGCAAGAGAGGAAAAGAGTGTTGAGACCATGGTCTGTTGGCGGGATGATAACAAAGCATTGTCCCATAAAATTGCCTCCCTGGAGACAAAGCTCCTTGAAGCTTTGTCAAAGGAAGATAATGACAATAAGAGTCAAGGGCAGGATAATGGTGGGATGGACTGGTTGGACCTGGATCTGCCATAGCTACTGCCTTCTTGCTTTCATATTTAGGGGCCTACATCTTTCCTGGTTAGTTTATTCCTCTCCTTGACTATTATAGATTAATTGAAGAAATCTTCCATTTGGGAATGGTGTCTGTTCTCATAGGATTCTTGTTCACTGGATTGAATCCCTCTTCCTTAATTCACTGTGTAGGAAATATGTTTCCTACAGGTTTAGTTCTTGACAATATCATAGTGAGATATCTTAATACCAAAATTCATGGCATAATTCTTTGCTTGTGCTGGTCTATGCAACTACCATATTCTTTCTGATGACTTCTGAGCTTCTTATTCAACTTCTTGATGGTCATGTGGTTTTCTTTTATTCCTTTGTGATTTTTCTCAATGTACTTGTCCATTTTTCCTATTTCAGTATAGAAGTAGTAGCAGTCAGTTAATAAATGATATAGGTCTTTTATCAAGATCATCTATATGCTCTAATAACTCCACCATGTCTCTTTTTATCATGGCTAAAATTTTGTTATTACTGGAGTAGTTAGAATTATCATATATTGTTCTTATTTCACAGCAGAGAAATTTTAACTCATCACACAAGAACAAAAAGGTAGCCTCAGCTCCCTTTAGGTGGTGAGTCACAGTTTCTAATCATTTTTTGTCTAGTCTCTTGTGGTTGAGTATCAAACCTGACATGCAGGACACATAGCTTCTGAGTCTCTATTCCATCTTTGTTTTTCAAAACTCAATATAGTTTTGATTGTTAATGATCACCCCCATCTGATGTTTATAGTGTTGAAAGAGGAGGAGAGTTTTTCATAAACACTTTTTAAGAACGCCTTTTGCCTATTGATTAAGTTGCCTTGATGAGAATCAAGAAAATTTGATGCCCAAGGTGAAGACAGTTGTGGAATATTGTCAGGAACCACCCTGCAGTAAATGACTTTCCTACATGATAAATTAAGGCAGAAGTATTTAAACCAGTCAACATAGATCAAATGGGTAATGATACCATTCCCAGATGAAATAACTTGCCAAACAGGCAATAACAATCAAGGAGGGGATTAAATTGTCCTAAAAACATGTAAGCTCCCAAGTACAGTGATAAGAAGGTGGTGTCAAATGGATGGAATACACTGGTAGAATTGGGTTTCTTTGGAACCAACTGAAGCTTTTCTTTGATAGGAGGATTTCCTGGGAACAAAGGTATGATTTACCACTTTCCAGAAACCATGGGAGCTCAATTTTTATTCTGAAAAATTTTGGGTATTATTTCTGGCACCAGGTCTTGAGACCATGTTAACAGAACACTACATAACATGACAAATCATCAGGATTAATAGTCATTTAAACCCAACCCTTCCCACAACAGGAAAATTAATTGTGTCTATGGTTATTTCTTGAGAGAGTTTATAAGCAATAAAGTTAATTTGATAGGCTTAAGGTCTTTATTGATTGAGCAATCAAAAATACTGGGAAGTACTAGAATATATATTAGTCATTAGAAGTATTTGATAGTGGTTATTACTGTTTAGGGAAATTAGCAACAGATCTCATTATATCTCAAACAGATCCTCAAACATTCTCTTTAACTTAAATATTGTTTGATTATTTGTTATGTCTCAATGATTTACTGGCACTTGAAACTCAAAAAGGCCTTAACTCTTAATTGCTTCTAAGCAGCCAGTTGAATTCACTATGGAGCTTACTTTTCTGAGCTGTTGGAATTAAGTACAGAGCCTGGTTTTAAACCCAAACACTAATCTAAATTTCCAACAAAAATCTTGGCTGTTGATTGGTTGATCTCAGTTAATTTATCCACTTTAAGCTTTCTGATATGATTCACACAGGTTTTTGAACCTAAGCTTGAGTGCAGAAGCTCTTCAAAGGGGGTTCTGAGTTTGAATTCTGTACAAGCACTTGATATGATTAAAAAATACCAATTTTTAGAATTAAATTCCTCCATTTCTAAAATAATTAATTGTTGTCCATTAATTTCTGATCATTAAGATTATCAATTATCAAGCTGAAAGCCAAGGAATCTCCTAAAGATTGTTGAGGGTAGAGACTTTGGTCAGATTTAAAGCCATCATAATTGTGGTTCTGACACATAGCAGGATACAAAAAACTATGCAGGTATTCTTTAGCCTTCTCAATTGTATTTGTATGGAGGTGCAATTAATTTGGTGTAATAACAGTGAAGTTACAGAAATTATCCTTGGCAGTGAGCCCATAAGACCTAAGGATAGCCATTCTTTTCTGGACCTCTCTGTTATTCTTGGCTCCATAATCTAAGCCCACTATTGTCTGTTTGAGCTGCTGCTGTATGAGCTCTGAATTTTGATCAATCTCTAGAGATAAAGGGATATTCAGGTGGATGAAATTATGGTTTTCTTTTTCTGCAGGTGTCAGGCACTCACCCAGCCACTTGGAAGTAATCTTCCAAGGTGGTGAATGATTGCAGAAGAATTTAGACAAGTTACCAGAGAACCCACAGGCAAGGAAACCATACAAAGGTTAAATAGCTCTACAAATAGGCAATACTGGCCTAAAAGCGGATTGAATTGTCCTAGGAAGAAGGGCAACAGCGCCCATGTTGACAATAATAATATTGACAGTGGCCATGTTGACACTTTGTCGACATGGCCACTGCTGACTTGAAACTCTAAATCTCCTATGTTTTTTGCTAGTTGCACCAGCTTAATTCTTTTTTTAAAGCGTTCAGGGGTGTGAACCCAGAAAACACAACAAAATTGTGGCCATCTTGACATGATTTAATATTAAGCTTAATAAAAAACTTGATTTAACTAGATTTTTCCTTTACGTTTACTAATAAAAATTAGTTTATTTTTTATTTGTTTTCACAACGTAAAAGTGTCAATGTCAACACTTTTTAAGCTGAACTTATTTTTAATAACAAAACTGAAACATCTACAGTAAAAAAAGTGCGCATTTAAAAATATTTTTTATTGAATTATTATATTGAAAAAGACAGTGTGCATACATTTGATTGTTGAAATGTTCATGTTATAAATATTTATGTGGCACTTGTTACGGCTTTAATATATTAAGTGGATTGATGGCTAACAGTGATCCAATAATTTAAGTGTGAGTTACTATGTAGTTACTATAGAATTTATTCTTAAAAATAATGTTGACACTCGTAAATGTCATTTATTTGCTCATGATCATCCCCCAGGGTGGAGTTAAGCAAATTAGAGTGTCACAATTAAGCCTAGATTAATATTTCACCTCATATAAAGAATGTTGTAAGTGACATTGTCAACACTTTACCCTTTTCAATACTTGAATACAACTTCTTAACAACTTCATATAAGTGCAATGGTAAAATATCATATTCTCACCCCCAAAATACAATTTTTAATAAAGAAATAAAGAACCTTGTTTCTTTTTTAACTTATTTTCATATGTTTTTTTTAAATTTTATATGTGAACAAAAACACACAGAAAACGGTTAATTTTTGCTAGCCTGTGTAAATTTAATTAAGTGTACTATGAAAAACATAGTAAATTTTTAAAAAAATGTTGACAGTGCCAATGTTGTCAAAAATAATGTCTACAATTTTTGTAATTGACAGTGAGAATTCAGCTTTTTTTACTAATTGTCACTCATAATGTCAAAGCTTTTCAGCTTTCACATATCAAAAAATGAGAAGTTTTTATTATGTAAAACATAAAGTTTTATATGTTTTATTTTTGACTTTTCTCTTTCATATTTTCCAATTTTTAAAATAAAATATATATCTAAATATAATACTTTCACATAAACATCCTAACTTTTAATTTTTATTTAAAACTATAATAAATTAAAACCTATACAAGTACTTTTTACCTTTTAAATGCCAAGAAAAGCCATCTAAGATTTACTTTTTATATATTA
This sequence comes from Entomophthora muscae, assembly GCA_014839935.2. Classification (NCBI taxonomy): domain Eukaryota; kingdom Fungi; phylum Entomophthoromycota; class Entomophthoromycetes; order Entomophthorales; family Entomophthoraceae; genus Entomophthora; species Entomophthora muscae. Next base: position 409,279 of record QTSX02001476.1, read on the forward strand.
TGCTTTTTAAGTTGTTTTGTTTGTTTTTACATACATTGCTTTATTTTAAACCCTTTTATTTATTATTTTAGGACAATAACACTTCCAAACAGTCCAAAGGAACCAAGCGTCCTTCAAAGCCAACCAAACCCATCAAAAAGAAGCCTGTCTCATCAAAGAAGGCCACCCCCAAACCATCCCCAAAGCCCTCCCCTGAGCCCTCTCCTGAGAAGAGCCCTGCTCACTCTACTGGGGGAGAGAAATCTGATGTCTCTCTTACAGAGCACAGTTTCTACAACTTGGCTTCTGACAAGGAGCCAACCAAGAAGCGGCAGCAAGGCAAAAAGACCCCACCCAAAGATAAGTCTCCTGAACATGAGGAGCACCACAATAAGCCCCCTTCTGCTTCCCCACCCCCACCAAACCCCCCCCCTTCAAGCTCATCTGGGGATGATTCAAAGCCCTGCCCTGATTACTTCCCTGGCTTCTGCCATGCTCCTGCTGGCCCCTGGGACCCTCTGTTGGCCCACAACATCTTCAACGTTGACAGCAAATTCAAGGATCCCTCTTCCTTGCCCAAATACTTCCCAATCATGAGCATAAAGAGTGGGCCAGCCATGGTGGCCAATGGGTATATCTTCAGCTGCAACAATGCCAGCTGGGGCTTCAAGAGCTGCCATTACACCTGTGAGGACCGCTCCTGCCCAGTGCGGCTCAACACTGAGTGCTGGGACCTGGTCCAAACCATCAAGGGCAAGCATACCTGCATCATGCCCAACACCACCAAAGCCCGCCTTCTCTAGTGGTATCTGATGCAGGTGATGCTCACCTCCAAAGATCTTTCTGCCACCCAGATGGCTGTACTTGCTTGTAAGTACCTCTCCCCAACCAACTTGAAGAGGGTTCCAACTCACAATCAGTTGGTCAAGTTTGTAAGTGATAGGTGTCAAGCCTCCAATCCCCTGGCCAAGAGTGCCACCAACATCAAGGACCTTATCCTCACAGATGCCCTCAAGAAGATGGAGGATGATGAGATGTTCCTGCTCCATGACAATGGGCAGGAAGTGGAGGATAGGATTGTAGCCTACGCCACAACCCAAAACCTGGAGCAGCTGAACACTGCTACCACCTGGCTGTGTGATGGCACATTTGCTACTGGCCCCTCCCTATTCAAGCAGCTTTGGGTCCTGCATGGGCAGTTTAATGACCAGGTCATCCCCCTTGTGTTCTTTCTCCTTCCTGATGCCAAGACTGAAGTCTACACCAGAGCCTTCAAGATTGTCTGGGATGCTTTGAGCTCCCTTCCCACCAACCAGCTCCCCCCTCCCACTCATGCCACAAGGGCAAATCCCTCCTCTACTGATAAGGATGAGTCCACCATAGCCACTGAGCAGCTAGCTCATGCGCGCTCACTTGGGCCAAAGGTTATCATAATGGACTTTGAGCAGGCTCAGTTCATTGCCTTTGAGGCCACCTTTGATGGAGAAGTCCAGGGCTGCTTCTTCCATTTTAGGCAGGCCCTTGTCAAGAATCTCAAGAGTGAGAAGGACCTTTTCAAGAAGTATCTTAACAATGGTAAGGGGAAGTACTGCTTTTCCCTGACTCAGTTTGCTGTCTTGGCTTTTGTGCGCCCAGAGCATACTGGGCTTGGCTTTGAGGCCCTCCTGGAGGATGCTTACATCAAGAAGCACTCCACCATTTTCAAAAGCTACCTGGATTACTTTGAGCGCCAATGGGTGGGCAAGAAGGTGACTGCCTGGAGAGGTAAGAGCAGGGCCACTGCCCCTTGGAACTATCAAGGCGCCTGCCTCAATGGGGAGATGAAGACCCCCTCTAGCCTTGAGGTTTGGCATAAGCACCTGAAGGTGAAGTTTGGGTCAAACCCCAAATATAACAAGTTCTTCTCTAAGCTACAGGAGGAGCAGGCCCAGACTGTCTCCAAGTTCTGCAACCTGGCCAACCAGGTGGCCCCCAAGAAGCAAAAGTCCAAGGAGCAGAACTACCAGGAGGACATGCAGAAGGTGGTAAAGAAAAAGTATAAGGTGGCAGAGATTAAGAAGTACCTTGAGGATGTTGCTACTGCTCTTGCTAGTGGCTTTAATTAGCCAAATAAACTTTGCTTTGCTTTGCCTATATATATTTTACTTTTAAACTTTTAATTTTTTATTTTTTTGGATATTATATATCTTTTTAGGTATAAATGGTAAGTTTCAGATACAGTTTTAATGTGGTTTAGTAAGAAATATCTTATATTTTGTTAATTTATCTTTAAGCTATGAGATATTTTCAGTTGTGCTTATATAAAGTATAATAAATTAAAATTAGAATTTTTTATATTTTGTAGTTATTATGATATATTAAACATCTTTATTTTTTTCATTAGAATTTTAATTTTTATGGGAATAAAAAATAATTTTATAATAAAGAGTGTAATTTACATAGTAAACTGAAAAATAGTTGCTTATATCTCCTTATTCTTATTACTTATAGTAATTTTTTATTGCAGTTTTGAACTCTCTGGGGTCATTTTAGTATAATAATGTATTTTAAAATATTTTGTATATTAAAAATGTTCAGGTTAAGTGTTTCATTAATTAAAAAAGTGTCAACATCCAGGAAACAACATTAAGTAAAACCAGGTTGTCACTTTACTATAGTGTCAACATTAAAAGTGTCAACATGGCCACTGTTGAAATTTTTAATGTTGACATGGGCGCTGTTGCTGGAAGAAGTACACCCCTACATAGTACAAGAGGAAGGCAAATGCCAAGGGGCAGAAGACCTGTGGCTTGACGGGCTTGTTAACGGACCGGTAGCTCTGAGGTTCTTCTTTTTGAGGTGGGTTATGGGACAAGGGGGTAGCAGTATACCAGACTCCTGGTATTACCCAACGCCAGGAATTATCCAATAAATGAGCTTTGGGGGAGGTACCAGAATCTGCACGTGTACCGAGCAAAATGCTGGCCTTTACAGCCTGCAACAAGATCATCCAGTATATCTATTTATACCCAAGAGACTTCATAATGGAAGTCTTGAGCACTCTCATGGTTAGGATTAAAAGGGGTTTAAGTCAAGCTAAAATAGACAATAATTCACTTGGGATGAATGTAGACTTTATTGATTAGACAATCATTGAAATATAACTTACCAGCATTATATAGCATGGTAGTAAGAAAATAGTTTGGAATGGAAAATAAAGGAAATCAGGAAGTTTGGAGATGAATCTGGGGAATTTGGGGTAACTGGAGCTCATACTAAGGCTTTTGTAATAGAAATAAGCAAAAACATGACCTTAACAACTCAATGGAAATATTAGCTGTAGTTATTTTGCCTATCAATCCTATCATGCACTGGAGAAGTCCCAGATTTCCCCAGCTGATAGCTGGAGAACTGGAGAAGGGCAGACAACGGAACCAGAGTTTTTGGAACCATAATTCAAAGTAACAGCATCAAACACTGTGAGAACGTCACCATTGGTAATTTGAGACTGGTTCAGAGTTGATTTTGCATTAAGTGATTGGCTACAGCCTTCTGTTGAAGGTAACAATTAGTTGATATTAAGATTAATACTAAAATTACTATCTAGTTGACCAATTAAGTCCAGGGCAGTCTTGGGTTTGATCCCCGTCCCTGATTTATCCCAATAATTAAATTTATCTGGGCTAGTTTTCAAAGGTAAAATGGAACAAATACTACTAACTAATTTAGCTTTTTCATTATTTTTCAATGGGCCTGGCTTGGAGTACCCTTTTGTGTCTGACATTTCCAATGCATTGTTGACAGGAATTTCCTCAGGAAGATTCCTGACAGTAGGTGTTGTATGTCTGCCATGTATTAGCTAAATGCAATAATGTTGCCAGGGTTATCATACTGTGTTCCTGAAAATCTATTGGCTTCATTGAAAAGTTCATTTAGATTCTCCTGTAGATGGCGTACAAAATCATGGAGAAGATCTTCTCTATCATCTCCCAGGCAGTAATAAAGCTTCATCTTAGGCAACAGGCACTGTTGTTTGAGGACATTTTGAGTGTGCATAATTGCTATAACTTGGTGTTAAGTATATTTGAGTTCTTTTTACCCCCCAAAGGAATTTATTGAGTTTGTGTCACTCAACGTGATGTAACCCAAGGACTTGCACCTTTGACACACTCAATTGCTGCGTGAATTGGTTTCCCACCCATGGTTGTTAAGTATCTTATATGAATTACTTAGCTTTTTTGTCACAACTTATATTATCTACTAAAGACTAAGATAGGAAATTAAAGTCAACTTCTTATTTAACTTATAAATATATATATAATCTGTTATAATTTAATCCTTATATTTATTGTTAAGAAAAGAATTTTATAGGGATTTGGGATATTGTACTGAGCCAGGATTTCTCTAAAATTAACTATGGCTCAGATGATATTCCTTTAGTTTTATGCCTTGCTTTATCTAACCTGCAGTCAGTGAATTCATTGATCAAGATCAAAGGATTAACTAGTTGATCACATGTATTATCTAACATTGGTAAAAGAGTACACCTTGATGTATTGCCCTTTAGTCAAATGAATGAGAAAGCTGCATTTGAATTTTGCAACTAGTTTAACAACTAATCAAAATACAACACATTGCCAATTTTGAAAAGCCCAACCTTCTGATTACAGACAGGTAAAATAAGCTTATAGTCATTGACACCAATATCTATCTTTCCAAGAACAGAATCAAGCACACTGTTGCCAGCCCTTATCACACACAGGCTAATGAGAGAGTTGGAAGAATAAATGGGCCTCTTTTAGAATCCTTAAGCAAACTATCTGTCAACAATCCTTAATTTTGGGATGATATGTTACCAACAGCACTTATGGTCTTATGTATTTGTGTGAATTTTGATATGGGTGAAAGTTTGTAAGAACTTGTATATAGACATAAGCCAGCCATTTCAGTACTACACTGAGACCATACCTACCCTACCTAAGAAGGTGCCTAAAGACAATGATATATTCTTCTTTTATGCCCTATTATACACCAGAATCAAAGAAAAGCAAAAAGTTGAGAGAGAGGAATTTTACTCTAAGAAGAAAGATTCCAAACAGGAGACAAAATCTTGGTAATCAACCACACCCAACATAAGTTGGAAACAGAGCTAGAGTACTGGGTATTATTATGAATGTTTTACAAAAAATACATACCTTTTATAAGTAATTGTTGCCTGTAATACATTGAAGCTCATGCATCATGACTGACTCTGTCTATACAAGGCAAAAAATGCTCAGAGAAACTCACAATTATCTTTTTCTAATGCTAAACTGAATTGATACCAAGCTCAACTCCCAGATAATCTTAAAGAGGTTCTAAAGGCTCTGCTTTCCAGAACCCCAGGGCAATGTTGCAACATATATAATTATTCTCTCTTAAAAAATCAATCCCCTGAAAATCAATCTGACAATCAATTAATTAGTGATACCCCTGTCACATCCCCATGTTGTATGAGGATCAAAATTTTCAAATCCTAAGAGGAATATCAATTAAACAAGCCTCATGACTAACATGAGGTTCATGGACAGTATGTGCTTCCCATAATAATATATACAGTAGTTTTCAAACCTGTTGAGATTAGCAAAAAAATCTCATCCTAAAAAAAATAAAACACTAAAGAATTTATATTAAATTATAATAGATTTGGATCCACCTTGATTTTGCTTTTAGACTGAGTTGTATTTGTTTTTAGACTGAGATTTTTTGTTTATCTCAACAGGTTTGAAAACTACTGTACCATTATATCTTCATATTAATTGATGTATCATTCTCTTATAAATTTTCTCATTTATATTGTTTAATATACTTCCAAGAAGTATAAACACAACACCTGTCTAGATAAGGAATAAAATTCTTATACCAAAGAGTTTTTGCATGTCAGTGATAATTAGATTTAAGAATATCATAGTAGTTTTATTTTAATTGTTCCTAATAAAAGTGTATTGGATTAATAATGTGGAAAAATCTTATAGGTCTATACAAAAAGCTTTGATTTGGTGATGATCTGAGATTTTTAATTGGATGATAAATGCTGTAAATTGATAAGGAGTAACCACATCCCACACCATGTATTTTGTTATTTAAATAAAGGTGGTATACTAATATTTTATTAATTTGACTCAAAATAGCAATTACAAGATGTCAAATTTTCAAGCTGCTGTACTAAATATTATAGCAAAAAAGTAACTGTTTTCATTTTATATAAGAATTCAACATTCTAACCACAGAAAATGACACCTCAAAACTAAATTCATTATAGTGTAATTCATGATACCATTTTTATATGGTTTAGCTTACCACTTAAATAGTTTAAAAGGCTAGATCACTTGAATATAATTGTTTTATATTAGTTATAAGCAATCCATAATCAGTATAAAGTATATAGTTTTTCACATTTTAAAACATTTCCCCATATTGTTTTCTGATCACTAAAAATGTAGTGATCAAATCAAATTATCAAGAAATAAAATATTTATCACAAATAGTAAAAAGTGTTTATAGCTTTACATAAAATTAAATGTAAAACTTTGATAGAAGGTATTTTACAAGTATTAGAAACAGTAGATAAAATAAAATAAATACCAATTGGATATAGCAATTTTACTTTATAAAATAAAATCAAAGCTTTATCACAAAGAAAACAATTCCTCCAAGGACAACCACCCCAGCTACAGTGCCAATGATAACCCAAAGCCAAGTCAAGTTTTGCTTATCACTATCAGAGCTTTGAGGCTCACCAGTACTATTAGTTCTACCTGGAATATTGTTTGAGTTAGGATTCAAAGAATTTTGATCATTATAGGCCTGGGCTACAGTAACAATTGGGGTAATAATACTATTAGGATGATTTACAGGAGTGTTCAAATCAAATCCATTAGTGTCAGACTTTTTCTTAAAAAAGCTGTATGTGGTGACAGCAGGCTCATTCACACATTTTCTGGAAGGCGCAGAAGCAGGTTCAGTTGCCAAGTTAACAGTGGGTGTGTAAGAAGTGTATGTTGTAATAGCAGGCTTATTCACACATTTTCTGGAAGGCGCAGAAGCAGGTTCAGTTGCCAAGTTAACAGTGGGTGTGTAAGAAGTGTATGTTATAACAGCAGGCTCATTCAAACATTTTCTGGGAGGCGCAAAAGCAGGTTCAGTTGCCAAGTTAACAGTGGGTGTGTAAGTGTATGTTGTAATAGCAGGCTTATTCACACATTTTCTGGAAGGCATAGAAGAAGATTCAGTTGCCAAGTTAACAGTGGGTGTGTAAAAAGTGTATGTGATAACAGCAGGCTCATTCAAACATTTTCTGGGATCTTCAGATATGGGTTGAGGCTTGAATTCAGAATGGTATGCTGTGTATGTGATGACAGTAGGCTCATTCACACATTTTCTGGAAGGTGCAGAAGTGGGTTCAGTTGCCAAGTTAACAGTGGGTGTATAAGAAGTGTATGTGGTAACAGCAGGCTCATTCACACATTTTCTGGGATCTTCAGAGATGGGTTCAGGCTTGACTTCAGAATGGTATGCTGTGTATGTGATGACAGCAGGCTCATTCACACATTTTCTGGAAGGTGCAGAAGTGGGTTCAGTTGCCAAGTTAACAGTGGGTGTATAAGAAGTGTATGTGATAACAGCAGGCTCATTCACACATTTTCTGGAAGGTGCAGAAGTGGGTTCAGTTGCCAAGTTAACAGTGGGTGTGTAAGAAGTGTATGTGATAACAGCAGGCTCATTCACACATTTTCTGGAAGGTGCAGAAGTGGGTTCAGTTGCCAAGTTAACAGTGGGTGTGTAAGAAGTGTATGTGATAACAGCAGGCTCATTCACACATTTTCTGGAAGGTGCAGAAGTGGGTTCAGTTGCCAAGTTAACAGTGGGTGTGTAAGAAGTGTATGTGATAACAGCAGGCTCATTCACACATTTTCTGGGATCTTCAGAGATGGGTTCAGGCTTGACTTCAGAATAGTATGCTGTGTATGTGATGACAGCAGGCTCATTCACACATTTTCTGGAAGGTGCAGAAGTGGGTTCAGTTGCCAAGTTAACAGTGGGTGTATAAGAAGTGTATGTGGTAACAGCAGGCTCATTCACACATTTTCTGGGATCTTCAGAGATGGGTTCAGGCTTGACTTCAGAATGGTATGCTGTGTATGTGATGACAGCAGGCTCATTCACACATTTTCTGGAAGGTGCAGAAGTGGGTTCAGTTGCCAAGTTAACAGTGGGTGTATAAGAAGTGTATGTGATAACAGCAGGCTCATTCACACATTTTCTGGAAGGTGCAGAAGTGGGTTCAGTTGCCAAGTTAACAGTGGGTGTGTAAGAAGTGTATGTGATAACAGCAGGCTCATTCACACATTTTCTGGAAGGTGCAGAAGTGGGTTCAGTTGCCAAGTTAACAGTGGGTGTGTAAGAAGTGTATGTGATAACAGCAGGCTCATTCACACATTTTCTGGGATCTTCAGAGATGGGTTCAGGCTTGACTTCAGAATAGTATGCTGTGTATGTGATGACAGCAGGCTCATTCACACATTTTCTGGAAGGTGCAGAAGTGGGTTCAGTTGCCAAGTTAACAGTGGGTGTATAAGAAGTGTATGTGGTAACAGCAGGCTCATTCACACATTTTCTGGGATCTTCAGAGATGGGTTCAGGCTTGACTTCAGAATGGTATGCTGTGTATGTGATGACAGCAGGCTCATTCACACATTTTCTGGAAGGTGCAGAAGTGGGTTCAGTTGCCAAGTTAACAGTGGGTGTATAAGAAGTGTATGTGATAACAGCAGGCTCATTCACACATTTTCTGGAAGGTGCAGAAGTGGGTTCAGTTGCCAAGTTAACAGTGGGTGTGTAAGAAGTGTATGTGATAACAGCAGGCTCATTCACACATTTTCTGGAAGGTGCAGAAGTGGGTTCAGTTGCCAAGTTAACAGTGGGTGTGTAAGAAGTGTATGTGATAACAGCAGGCTCATTCACACATTTTCTGGAAGGTGCAGAAGTGGGTTCAGTTGCCAAGTTAACAGTGGGTGTGTAAGAAGTGTATGTGATAACAGCAGGCTCATTCACACATTTTCTGGAAGGTGCAGAAGTGGGTTCAGTTGCCAAGTTAACAGTGGGTGTGTAAGAAGTGTATGTGATAACAGCAGGCTCATTCACACATTTTCTGGGATCTTCAGAGATGGGTTCAGGCTTGACTTCAGAATAGTATGCTGTGTATGTGATGACAGCAGGCTCATTCACACATTTTCTGGAAGGTGCAGAAGTGGGTTCAGTTGCCAAGTTAACAGTGGGTGTATAAGAAGTGTATGTGGTAACAGCAGGCTCATTCACACATTTTCTGGGATCTTCAGAGATGGGTTCAGGCTTGACTTCAGAATGGTATGCTGTGTATGTGATGACAGCAGGCTCATTCACACATTTTCTGGAAGGTGCAGAAGTGGGTTCAGTTGCCAAGTTAACAGTGGGTGTATAAGAAGTGTATGTGATAACAGCAGGCTCATTCACACATTTTCTGGGATCTTCAGAGATGGGTTCAGGCTTGACTTCAGAATAGTATGCTGTGTATGTGATGACAGCAGGCTCATTCACACATTTTCTGGAAGGTGCAGAAGTGGGTTCATTTGCCAAGTTAACAGTGGTTGTGTAAGAAGTGTATGTGGTAACAGCAGGCTCATTCACACATTTTCTGAGATCTTCAGAGATGGGTTCAGGCTTGACTTCAGAATGGTATGCTGTGTATGTGGTGACAGTAGGTTCATTCACACACTGCTTGAGATCTTCAAATAAATGATTAGTAGTATCTTTTTTCTCAAGATCAAGGCTATCGTTTGTGTTGATATCTGGGTGTTCAATTAAGCCTGTTCAGTTTAGTCTACCTCAGATAAGATAATCTTTACCTTTGGATCCAGAGTTGCTTGTGATAACTTCCTTGGCCCTTGTCCCGAAAATAGCCAGAAATGCCGCAAGTAACAATCCAGCTTTGAATTTCATGAAGCGTTGAAAGTGTACCTAAAGCTTTTATCCCTTTGCTATAATCAAACTAGTATATTTTAAACTTTCGGCTTGTGGCCCGAGTGGCTTGAAGCTGTTTCTGCATTATGCTCTGAGTTTGCTAGAATTGTTTTGAAGGAATGCCGATGTTTTAGTGCCATTCAAACTCGTAATCATATAAATCATCCTTGCCTTTTTAATGTTCCTTATTTAGCGAGTTAGCGGACTAATTTGGTTTGATTTCAAATCTCAATTCTGGATGAATTTAATCCAGTGCCATATAGGGCTGCTTCGGCCAAGCCTCGGGCAGCCGCGGTCAGTTTCTGGCTCCTGGCCACTAGTATCAAAGACTTATTTTACAATGTTTAAATATTGAATAATTCCGCTTTAGCTGTAGCGGCCTAGAGCGAAAGCCAGCCGAGGCTAAGCCGAAGCATCCCTAGTGCCATATGCAAACGAATGCTTAGTCATCTAAAGACTTGCTTTCAACAGTAGAAGATTAAAATGTATGTTTAGCGGGCACGAAATAAAATTATATAATATTCTTTTTGATTGTGAGAGTTGATTAAATAGTCCAGCTTTCTTGCTAAGATGGGCTTAATTATGTTTATATATAAAAAGCGAGTCTGTCTGCTGCAATGTCAGTGTGAGCACACTGGGTTGTAAGAAAATTGTGTTGATTTTTCTTATTATTTAATATTTAAAGTTGATTGCCAAGCCAAAAGCCTGATTTGGCTCCTCCTTACATATAATCCCTTACAAGCACCTTTGAAAGTACAGAGGTTGAATTCGGTGAAGTGTGGTCAAAATTATGTAAAATGAGAATATAAGCCACTCGGACTATAATAAATATATATTTAATAAATTGATTTTAAATTTGTGATCCAACTTTAACAACCATTGTAAAGTGGCTTATCTTCGTAGCTTATCCAGCTTCAGTATATGTGGATTAAAAAGGGGGAGCAACAAATGGTTTAACAATAAGATTGAAATTTGGAATGATTTGCTGTATTTTTATATGATTGGATGTTTAACCTATATGCTGAGAATTCACTTGACAGGAGAAAAATGGGCTTGCTTGCTATAAAGGGATCTACTTTAAATCAGGCACATAAATTCTAGTTTAAGTAGGAAATGGTTGGCTACCAAATTTCAATTTATTGCTTTCTAAATTACAATAATAGAAAAAAGCCACGTGGATGAATCACCTGATCTAAGTGGATGCCGATTGTTTCAGTTAACCTTGCATGCCATTGCATCACACTAATTAGGGTGGTAGCAGAATAAACAGGGATTAGTGATACTAAGAGCAAACAAATGATTTTCATACAATTTAAAGGATAAGGATAAATATTTCAGATAATTACGATCAAAATGGTACCAAGCATGATAGCTTTAGCTGCTCTAGATGCTGAGATGCAGAGTGAACTATAGTAATCGGGCTTGAGTCATAATTGGAGCTGGTTCGGCCAAGCCCTAGGCAGCCACAAGCAGATCTTAGCTCTGGGTCGCTTGTTGCAAAGATTTATTCTAAATGTTCAAATATATAAGTTTAGCTTTGGTTGCAGCGGCCCAGACCAGAAGCCAGCCGGAGCTAAGCTAAAGCATCTCTAGTCATAATCAAATACTTGGACTTCTTTTATCCATCTAAATTCACTCATAGTACGTATTAAAAAAATAAAAACAACATATCTCTGTGAAAACTAAACCAATCTCAATATGTTCAATAGCTTTTTAAAGCTAAAGATCAGCTCTATATTTTGATAGGGATTAGAAAAATAAATACTAAATTTATAAATTATTATTTCTGTTTTTCTAAACTTAATAGGAATGCTCTACTTATTTAGATTTCTACTTAATACTATTACTGAAACATACAATATTATATATAATAAAATTTAAGTTGACTTTTAAGAAAGCCTTTTTAGATGATATTTTTTAAATTGAACGGATGATAAGTAATCCCAACCTAGAAAATCTGGGGCAGGAAGATCATCTGCCAATTATTGTTACACTAACCAATTTTCCAACAGACAACATTGTACACACTGTTTTTCTGTTGTTCTAATGAAATACAAATAAAAATGTCAGAAATATGTAGACCGTGGTATTTTATCATTCATCAAGATGGTATCATAAGTATTCTAACATCAGGAAAGTATAGGAGAACCTGTGGCTTTGGTGTAACCTGCAGCCCTGTCAAGAATAGCATTTTATCAGGATACCAGGAGCACCATGATGCCCCTTCAGGCAAGGGAGGAGCAGATGCAGGTACTGGCATGGCCCACCAGATGATGGGACCAGACTTTACCAGGTAGGGAAGGACCTTCCCAGTCACAGTCCAGGGTCCTGCTGCTAGCAAGGCAGAATTAATTAATCCTGTAAGTGCTAGATACAGCACTCCCAGAAATTGACTACTCTGGCCAGTGGCATCAGAAGTGGGTGGGATTGAGATGGTTGGTTTGGGCATCAGGGGTGGTTGCATTGGGATTAAGTAGGCAGCAGGATTATTATATTTCCCGCTGAAGATCAAATAGTATAAATTGATTTCTCTGCTGTCAAATTATTTGATATGGATCCTTGGTAGCGTCTGAGAAAGTGTACCACTGCAAGTCTTCCAAGGTCCAGGGTTTGTGGTCAGGGTTATGGGGATACTCAGTGAAGTGCACAGGATCAAACAGAGCATCAGGAGGGCAATAGTAGTCAAATGCTTCTGTTTTGTCAACTGGCGCTTGGCTTTCAATCTCTGAGGATGAGTAATGGTGCTTAGGTGATTGCAGATGAAAGAGTATCAAAAATATATAAGGAATTAGATTGGTGAACCAAAGGTTCATAACAACTTTATTGGTAAGAATGACAATGCAGAATCTTTCTGGTGCTTCTGGTTTATATAATCATTCACATGCAAGTGCCTCTGGGCATTCTTCTGATGCTATCTGGGTGGCAAGTTTTGGCATATCAAATTTTTCTATTTGGTTGGTTAGATGCTTCATCATCATTTTTGGGGTCTTCAGGAACAGCTGGTTGGCTTGCTGGTGGCCTATCTTTACCTGACTGTTCATTGGTTCTGGCAGGTTTGGCTGCAGGTGTCATGGGGTCTTTTCCAATTTGATTACCATTTTGGGACTGGCTTGACAAGCATTTCTTAGGCAAAAGAACTTGATTAAAAAAGGGGGTTCCCAATTGGGAATCCCAAA